>JAOVVA010000030.1:5051135-5087402 GCA_028565275.1 Leiocassis micropogon | reverse complement strand
AAATAATTACTCCAGTAAAGTATAGATACCCAAAATTTCTACTTAAGTAAGGTAACGAAGTATTTGTACTTCGTTACATGACACCTCTGTGTATATCATGTCACAGATACCACCCGTAAATGACAAGGCCCATGTACATGTCTGCCTGTCTTCCTGTACAGCAGAAGTCTTTGCCTAACTTACTATTTCAGCAGTGAAAATATGAGGTTATCCCAGTAAAAGTATTCAGTTTAGCTTTTTTAATTAATATCGATTGGTGTATTTGTTTGTTCAAATTGAGCAAATTGATTATTAGTATCTTTTTAAAAAAATAGATTATTGAATTCGGAACATAATTGTTCATAACATTACTTTTACTCAATATTTTAATTTTGGTGCATACTCTGTGTATCATGTTGACCTTTGTCATGTTGATTGGCTCTGATGAGTGATGCATATAGCCACTCCCACCTTGAGGGAAAAAAGCACTAAATTTGAAAAAAAAAAAAATACTGTGACATAGTCTTGCACATAACTGCTTATAATTTCCCTTTTGCAAAACATTTTGATTTCATTTAGTGCAGTTTTCACTTCAGGCTAATACCTAAGTACTGCCAAAGTTTCATTAAATTCTGTCAAGACAGTTTTGCATGATGCTGTGACAAATTCTGGCTGTACAGACATGCAGACAAAAGAAACTGGTTTCGGGTCCTCCTGTTTAATGTACAGACAAAACGTTTCTTTCATTTATATAGATAGCTTGTGTCTACTGGAACCTTTTGTCTAATCAGAAAATGCTATAAATGTATTTCCTATTGTCTGTCTGTCCCCGGGTCTCTATGACTTACATGTTAATGACAGGTTCTTTTAATGTATGGGATGTACATGATACAGGGCATCTGGGCAAAAGCTTAAAAATGAGATTCTCCTTGCTGATAATAAGCAAAGAACTTCAGACACATCATGTGTGAATGTTTTTTTTGTCGTCTCGCCCGGTTCAGGGCCAGCTGAGTAGGCTTATCAAAGTGTGGCGGACACAACAAAAAATAATGCTTATTGTACAGGAAATTACTGAGCCAGATGAGCTAGTTACATAATCCATGATGACCTGCTATATTAATTGGTTACATTTTAAACAATACAAAGGTCTTACCTGTTCACAGTTCTACAACAGTTTCTTCTGCTGTGTTAATTAAATCTGCTATAGGAAGAGTTTAGCCAAACTTAGAAACATCCATTGCCAATTCTGCATCTTAAGAATTTGCAAATTCTAACTTCAAATGCTACTTCTTTATAATTTTTTTTTTCTGAAAACATTTTTAGTCATGGAGAGTTTGAAGCCGACTGTATACCAAGAACACCCGCCTTGAGGTGGGAATACACCCAGGATGGGACATCAGTCTAAAACAGAGGGACAAGGCATACTACAGTCAATATAGAGAAGCTATATAATTCACCTTCAAGAATGGTTTTTGGGAAATGTGAGAAAACCAGAGATTGGGGAAAAAAAAAAAACTACCCACAATGATGCAGAGAGAGCAAGTTCAGCTCCAGAAAGTTATCACCCTAAACATTGAACCACAAAACCCCGGAACTATCAGGTATCAAAACTAGCCTTTGATTTACAAAATGTGCCTTTTAAAAGGTTTCTATATTTGAGTCTGATCTCATGGACGTGTAGGTAGAGCAGATCCTGATATAAAAGAGCTGTAACTTTCGTCCTTTGTGTGGTCTTAGACTAACAGCAGAGGCAATTTCTGAAAGTTCAATAAATCTCTCTCTAAGCTGAGTATTGAGATGTCTTCAAGAGTGTAACACATATCCAGTTTCTGTAGACATCTCGAATTAGACAAGTGACGTGAATGATTTGAAATCAGAGTTGGGCTAACAAACCATCTTCTTGAAATTCTACTGAGAATTGCAGGAAAAAGACTTCAGTAGAAGGAGAAAGTTTTGTATCTAGTTAACACCTTTACCCAAAGAAGCGAATCTATAGAATCGCGAGTCGTGATTAATGGAAAACAGTACGCGGAGAAAACCCACCAAGCATGGGGAGAACATGCAAACTTCACACACAGACCCAAGGCGGGATTTGAACCCTCTACCCCGGAGATGCGATGCCACAGTGCTAACCGCCATGCTGCCATTTATTTATTTATTTTCAGCCCAGAGTCTTACCTATTGAGACAGCACTATGTGTCAGCAATACAACTTATACTCTTACAAAATCTATACCTTGGTCCATTACTCCTACAGTTTATCCGTGACCATCCATTCTTCACCCCCTTCCCTGTCCATCGTTGTGACACATCTCCAGCAAGGTGCCGACCCCTTCGGCTTCTTCCTTTATGAGAAACAAAGGCTCTCCTGCCCAGAACGTTCCAGACTCCCTCCCATCCCTCCCTTCTCTCTCACTCTTTATTCTGCTTTGGCTGCTGTCATACTCTTCTCATTAATTCCAGCCTGTCATCCACTAGCCCTGCTGTATCTCCTCAGCAGGTGACAGCTTTCCAATGACTGACAAAGGCTCTTTAGGTGATACAGAAGATCTTCTTCAGGCTGAGTTTTGTAAAGTGCCCCTCAAACGTCACTTTTTCTCCCCCCGTGTGCTGGGAGCCCTCACTCCTATGTTCAGTGGGCCAGAACAGTAAATAGACCTGTGTGTGTGTGTGTGTGTGTGTGTGTGTGTCTGTGTTTGCTTTCAGGTCAGTCAAAAAAAAAAAATTTGAAGCTTAATCTCAGGCTCTTACACCCACTCTGCTTCGTGCTGGGCAAAAAAAAAAAAAAAAAAAATCACTTCCGTAGGACTCAACTGCCTTAAAAGACTGGTGAAGGTTGCCATTTCCTGTGGGTGTTTTTTTTTTCACGTTCGAGCATGTGTTACATTTGCCATGGTAATCCTTGCGCAACAAGATTTTGTTTAAGAATATGATATCTTGCAATGAGCAGTGTTTGGTTTGTGTGTAGTGAAGCGTAACGACACTGCAAGCTTACTGCAGTTTGGCCATTCTGCAATGCCTTTCAAGGCATGATTTCAATGCCTTTGTCTTCTTTTTTTTTACCTTCATGAATTAACTAATTTAAATTATTTTTTATTTAATCTGCCAAGAAAAACTTCACTTTCCACATTACATATTTTACGTCGAAATATTTGGAATATGTTTAGGGCTAATTTGTTAATTAGTGCTGAAATGTCATTATTCTTCTGAGAATTCAGCATTTATTAGTTGTGTTGATATCACTTTAAACACACTTACGGTGGTATTTAATAATAATAATAAAAAAAGGCAAGACTCTTTAATATAGTAAGTGGTGTAAGTCTGGCTCCTAAAAACTAAAGAGCAAGTTCTTCTTTTCTCATAGACTGTTTTTACACTGGTGTTCAGTGTCATTGATGAGAATACCAGTGCCAGAATGTAATGCAGCTCTATAAAAGCATTACGCATTGTTAGAGCAGAGCTTTAGCTAAGCTGGTTATCAACACAATTATGGGCACAATAGTGCAGGATTAGCAAGAAAGTCGAAATTTTGGGCCATTAACTTTTTTAACAGATAGTGAGAGAGCTAGACAGAAAACATAACAAAAGCACTGACTCTGTTTAGGGAGGGCGTCACTAAAAGTGAACTTGAAGTGTTAATACAGTGCTACGGTGTCTAATTCATAAATGTTGGCTGTAGTTTTTATCGAATGTTAGTCAGCAATACAATATAGCTATGGTAATATTAAAGTATAGTCCTAATTGTTCTAATTCCTAGTACTTTATTTTCTTTGACACTCAGTATGTGCATAGAAGCAGCTGCCTTACACTAGAGTTTGGTTAAAAACTATTGTCTTTGTGACTGGAGTGGCGAGAAGATTAAGGTAAGTATCTGCCAAAGCCAACTCTGAATACAAGAAACTTTCCCTGTGTAAAAATTGATGCAACATTTGACCTTAACTCGGAATGGTAATTTACAGTTCCCATACGTTGACATGCCGCTGTCTTCCTGGCACACACTTTCTTCTTGATGTAAAACTTGATATTAAAAAATGGCAAATCCAAAAACATTTACATAACAATACATTAATGTGTAGCCTCAAGGGGAGAATAAGTTCATAAATAAACCTTCAATGCCACGGCTAATTTGTGTCATACCTCAGGATGCCATTTTCCCTCTCTCTCCCGCACGTGCCCACTCTGTTTCTGGTTGTCGGTGTACCAAATAACGGCCCAGTCGTGCACGTGCGTTTATCTAATTAAAATGTGACACACACTGAGAGTCAAATGAAAGTCGCGGCTGGGGCTCGTCGGAGAGACGGAGAATAAAAACCGACTCCTGCTGAACTCACCGCTGGAATAAAGGCACCGTTTGTTAACTGATTCCCACCTTTGTTCTGCCTCTGATTTGTGTGTGGTTGTGTGTTTAAAGGAGCACGACTAACCAAGAGGAAGGAAGTGGACTTCTAAAAATGTTAGTCATGATGATTCTATAGTGAATTTTAGTTAGTTAGTTATTTTTAGATTCACGTCAGACATTAAAAGAATATGGTTCAAACTAACAGGTGACAAATTGAAAGAAAATGCCATTGTGTGTGTACGACCAACACGATGTCTCAAGAACCTTTTCAGTGCTTAGTGGCATTGATTCTACATGTCTCTGGAGCTGTACTGGAGGGAAGAACAACATTTTTTGACGGATTTTCTTCTCTTGTTTTGATGTTGGTGGCAGATATCCTGCAAGCAACAAAGCAACGATATCAGGCAACAAAGTGACTTGGGATTGTTTATTTTCTACAGTATGTAATGTATGTGCAGAGCTGCAAATTCGGCTACGATGCCACATCATATATTCAAAATTCAATGTAAATGAGGTATGGTAATGTGACAAACCAAACATCTGGCTTGATACGTTGATATCATTAAGTCAATCCTCAATGGAAAAACTTGTGACTGATAATTGTGATAATTGTATTTTTATCTTACACAGTACTGCCATATACTGATTAAATCCTCATTAAAGGTATGACATTTTTCCTGAATTAAGGTGTAAAAACCGATTGACATTTACAAAAGACTTCATGCAAAGTATGGTGTTGAGAGTCTTAGCTGCAGTAAAATATACGAATGGTGCAAACACCAAAGATGGCCATACATCTGTGAACGACGATCCCGGCCAACGTGGCTCGAAGCCCACTATGTTTGTTCTCATAGCCATTCAGTGAGCAGAATGCCTGATCTTTGAAAAATTATGGATAACTTGTTCCCAACATGCAGAAGAGACACATCTGTCTGTGGTAACTGCACACACAATCATTCAGGGACACCATTTGCCTATTTCCACATCTTTGGGCCATTAAGGCTGTTCCTGGGAGGCCAGCATTTCAGAGGTCAAGCAGGCAGGCTGTCCAATCATGGCTCAGGCATATTAAGAAAACGTTTTACCTTGAGGGTATCCAAGCACTATTAAACTGGGATAAGCGCCTTAGTGCAGCAGGAGATTATATAAAGAAATACAGTAAAAGGAGATTTTACTCTCTGTTATTCCGCACAGTCAAAAGTCCCAGTTTGACTTGACCCTCCCTGGTATATAGAAAAACAAAGCTTGGTAGAAAGTAGCGAAGGTCTTTAGTGCTTGCTTTGCTAATCTGCCATGATAGCAAGAATAGCAAGCTTTTTCTAAAGATTTCTAATTTTCACACTGATGTTGTTGGCATTTCGGCTCCTCCCGGCAAGGGGTCGCCACAGTGGACCATCCGGTCCGCACATACAAGCTTGGCACAGTTTTTATGCCGGATGCTGTTCCTGACGCAACGCTCCCATTTTTGCATGCAGTGGCTGGGGTTTGGGCACTGATAGTGTAATACATTGCAGTTGAAATATCTACCACTGAGCCACCAGTGCCTGATAAGAACAATTTTTTTGTCTGTTTATCCAATTAGCTTTAGAAGATACTCAAATTTATTAAGACAATGCTGGATATTGCCAACCAAAGAGCAGTCTTTATGCATCTACATTAGACATATTACAAGCTGCATAAGTAACATGTCACCTTCCGCTGAATATAAGTTAAGAGAGAGTTCCCTAAAATGAGACAAGTGCACCTAAAGGTCCAAACTTAGTACTCCTAGTATTCCTATAGTTCCTTGACAATGAATGTAACCAGGAAAATTAAAGGAGAACAGGCCTCTTTTGAATTCAGTATTTCATGCATCTAAAATGAAATAAAACACGTTATACTTTAATAACACAATCAGTGAATTGCGATTTGATATACTCTACTTATCGTCTTTCCGCAAAAATATGAAAACATTGGTGGAAATGCTTATTTAGTCATTTTTGTATTTCACACAGGAAAGAGGATGAAAAGGTAAAATCTAGAAGATATATAGCTTTATATGTATATTTGGTGGTCTGGGAGGTTTTGTCAGATGTCATTGTGGATTAGTTCAGACAAGACATTTATTGAATTTTAAACATATTTGGTGTTTTTTATGCATATAATATACACTATAAGGTAAAACAGTACCTAATGCAAAAATGTTTGGATGTTATTTGGATTGATCTTTAGATTTGGATTTGTTCATATTGGGTCTACCGGACTGTGTCTGCTTTGGTGATGTTTCATTTGTAATATACCTTTTAATTTGCTCTACACTGTTCATAATGAACCAATCTTGCATATTAATTTCTACTCTATGTCTAGCAGCTAATTGTAGCTATATGTGCTTTTATTAGGTAAGCAGTCTAAACACCAGCTGTCAAAATATCCACAACACAACATCATATAAATGGCAAAATGTAACTTTTTGAATGCTAATTAAAAAGGTAGAGTAACCAAGAGAACAAAACACACTAAGTTAATTGGTGATTATCTACAGTACATACAGTAAGAAGAACGATGAAGCTTTAGGTCATCTATAGCCATGATTGTGATTTACATCAAGTGATAAAAATAGAGAGATTGACGTGGATGATGCTTCTTGATGTAAAGACGAGAATATTTCAGTTCATGTACAAAGTATTTCCCAGGCTGTCACACAAGTTCGTGATTAAACTGTAGATGATCTAAATAAGAATTCTGCGTAATGAATAGCATAAATGATATCAAATATAAGTTTGGGGTTACTGTCGAGCAACTAAACCCAAACAGGTAAGAGGGTCAGATGATTCAAAGACCTCATCGCAACCATCTTGCAAAGAGCTCCCACTTTTAAAAGTCAGCATGTTCTAAGGAGGTCATCGGCAAACTGCGCATTGCAAACATGAGTGAAATAGAGTGAAAAAATAAAAACACTCAGGCTAGTTGAACCTGATGAGAGACGTTGATTTAAACGAGTAGATCTTGCCGTGTCTATTTTCAGCAGATGCAGAAATGAGAGAGAAGAAGAGAAAGAGAGAGAGAGAGAGAGAGAGAGAGATTCAGCCGAGTGAGTTTATCAGCGTGGCACCTGCTCCAGTACATTCTTGATGAAGCAAAGGTTGTCTTCATTAAGGGCATTAATATTCATGACGCATGGTAATTTTGACACAGAAAAGGTCTCTGTAACCTTTTCTTGTGTGAGAATTTTTTACTTCTCAAGGAAATTACAGTCCGGCAATGACTTAATTAATGCTTGCTTGCTGGGCTGCAGTTTGAGGGCCTGTCAGTTTGGGGCTGCGCTGCCTGTCAGCCCGGCACATGGCTGCACAACGCAGAGAGAGATTGAAGGAGAGATGCAGACTACACATCCTCACTCAGAACAAAACCAGACTCTCTCTCTCTCTTTCTGTGTGTGTGTGTGTGTGTGTGTGTGTGTCTCAATATACCTCTCTTCTACCATCCATTTTCTTTTAGCCATTTCATCTTATAAAATTTTTAGAATTATCAACCGTGCTGACTTTTCTTCACCCTGGCTTCTTTTATTCAGTGTTTGTTGTGATTGAAACTTTAATGAAAACTGCTACACAAAAATCTCCTCCGCCTTAACTAAAACATTTTCAACAAAAAGCTCTTTTATTTAACGTTATACAAGATACAGTATTATACATACATACGTACATGCATTTCTATTGCTATTACTACTACTACTGGCCCGGCCAGGCTCGATTCCCGTCTCTGTGTGTATGGAGTTTGCATGTTCTCCTTGTGCTTGGTGGGTTTCCTCCTGGTACTCCAGTTTCCTCCCACAGTCCAAAGACCTGCAGGTATGTTAGGCTAATTGGGGTTCTCAACTTGCCTGTAGTGTGTGAGTGCCCTGTGATTGATTGGCACCCTGTCCAGGATGTACCCCACCTCGTGCCCTAAGTCTCCTAGGATAGGCTCCAGGCCCCCCTCGACCCTGAATACAGGATAAAGCGGTATAGACGATGAGTGAGAATGAGTAATTATTAATAGTAATTTTATTTTTATTAACGCTTCTTCTGCTTCTTCTTTTTCTGCTTCTTATTATTATTATTAGTGGTAGTAGTGGTGGTAAAACATTCTAAGGGTAGGAACACTGACATTTTAGAACAAACATTTGAATGGCCACCCAAAACTGCCCCTACATGTGTGTTTATATGCTGTCTGTGATGAAGTGGCTTCCCATCCAAGGTCTATGCCTGTCTTACATCCAGTGTTCATGGGACAGATTGAGAATCCACCATCAGCCTGGCCAGGATAAAACAGCATATTAGACACATACAAACTTTAAACAAGCAGAAATAACAAGTGCTAACTGTTTCTGCCCACAAACATCAACCACGCAATAAAAAATGTGAACATAAGCTAGCTTTTCCTTTATCATGCCCCATAAAAATAGCAATTTGCTGAAGCTCTTGTAGCACAATATGGAAGGTGGTGTGCCGTGCTGATAATGTTGAGATGACAGATTGTCCCTACACTGGGAGGTTTTCGAGTTGACGCCTCGGCTGGGGGAATAAATTGCGTGGAAATACTCGAGAGTGATACAGGGAGGACGCTGAGGATCGGAGGGGAGAACAAGAAAGCGCGGTTTTGCACTACAACAACCCCTGCAGTTAGCAGCACAAGCTAGGCTGGCGTAATTACACACAGCGGTGGTAATTAGCTCGATAAGGCCTCGACGCTAGCGCAGCCACATACCCATAGACACTGCCACTCGGTGGTAGGAAGTGCTAATGGGAGACGTGAAGGACTTCCAGCACTTGCAGCGTCTTTGGCGGGTCCCTAAAGAGCCTCCGACATTACGCACATGTTCCTCTAAATCTTCCTTTCGTCACAGCCAGGAAGTAAAGAGCAGAACCTACGATCCTTTGATGAGGCGCTAACCACACAACAAAGGAGCCGTTTCAAACGCCTCTCAAGTTTAATTGCTTTGGGAAGCAATCAGAAAGTAGCTTGCACATTCCTACAGCTTGAACAAGTGTCGAGTTTTGATTTTTTTATTTTTTTTATCTTTTTCTAAAAAGTGCTGCACCGCACCTTCTACCCTGGAAGCAAGCACTGAGCAAAACACGTCCCTGTATGCACTCGGATGAATTAATTACAAATAAAGTTTGCCGTTGAGAGAACAGTGTCACACAATCTCTTGTCAGACAGGAAGAGAGCAGTATAAATATGTAAATTGTATTGTCATAGCCAGTGCAGATGATTAGGAATGCAGTGCTCTTAGAGACAGAGAGAGAGAGAAAGAGAGAGAGAGACAAGAGCTCAGAGGCTGCTGCAGTGCTGTCAGACGCCAAGTCCATGCTTTGATCACTCTCATCGCTCAAAGTGAAAGCTGTCTCCATGACTTAAAATTGGAGAGCTAATGATTTGTGCAGATGGAGGAGTGAAGAAGGAGCGGCTGCTCAGCGTGGGCTGCAGGCCGCACGGAGGGGGAACGAGGGCGTGGAACCACAGGAGTGACCAGATGCTCTACGAGGAGTGAGACTCACTGCAACCCATATAAGAATTACTGAAAATCTTCTAAATGGCACAGATCTCCTTTTATGCCAAGACTCTTTAATTATTTAGAATTTACAATCAATTCTATAACCTATAGTTTGTATAACTTATGATGTATTCCTAAGGATACATACTTGAGTCTTCTTAATAAAGAGGATTGTCATTGTATCATGCAAATTCAAAACTACAAAACAGTAAAGAATAAGATAGACATGCAATAACAGTTAGCACTGTTGACTTGCACCTCTAGGGTCCAGATTTGATTCCTGGCCAGGTTCGATTTCCATGTCAGAGTGCATGGAGTTTGAATGTTCTCCTCGTGCTTGGTTGGTTTCCTCCAGGAACTTCAGTTTCCTCCAAAGACCTGCAGATTAGGCTAATTGGCATTTCCAAATTACCCATAGTGTGTGAATGAACATGTGTGTATGAATGTGCCCAACGATGAATTGGCACCCTGTCCAGGGTGCCTTGTGCCCTAAGTCTCCTGGGATAGGCTCTAGGCCCTGCGCAACCCTGTGTACAGGATGAAGCAGTATAGACAATGAGTGAGGGGGTGAGTTTTATTCAACTTTGTTATTTATTTAAGTAATAAACCATTTAAAGATGCCCCCAAAATTGCCCCTAAGCATCCAAGGTAATATACACTACATCTGTAGTGGGTAGTGTTTAGATTGAAAACTGCCGTATAATGTCTATGATGCAGTTGCTGAGTAGAGAAGGCATAGAAGAAAAACAGTAATTCAAGCATGCAACTCAGCTGTAGTTGATGAAAGTGGCAAGTTCTGCTCTGTTCATTATAAGCTATACCTATAGCTTTGATTATGGTGCGCAACATGGTGACTAACATGCTGTGGCATCAGGGAACTAACTCCATTGATGTGATAACCTGGTCATCCAGACCAATACATTCAGGTCATCATCTGACTACATTTTAGTGCCACATAGCATGTCCAAGTCTAGACCTGACCAACTGAAGCAATCCAAGATTATACCACTCCCTCCAGAGGCTTGTACAGTTGGCACTATGCATGATACCCTGACACACCCATCACACTGTAACAGGGTCAACCTGAACTCATCAGACACCATGACCATTTTTTATTGCTTCAAAGTCCATCCATAATCATTTTCTGACCACATTACTTTCACGAAGTTGATCGTTATCCTTCCGATTTTAATAATGTGTTGGCCAGTTCATAATTTCAATTCTCCTTAGTTGTTTTCTTTGCTTGATGTGGATCAATAATTTAACCCTACTGAAATGGTGACTTTCTGAACAAAAACATCATGTAAATGATCATGGATATTGCAAATAAACAAACAAATAAACTGATTTTTATGACCCTTTCTATAACCCAGTGTTGAAATGTAAATATGAAGAAATTACAGGGTTATATATTCAACGCAACCTGGTCCACTGGTCTTGGATATCACAAGGTTCAATGTTCTTGAGATAAGCTCAGTGCAAAGAAAGAAATCCTGACAAGAACCAGCTTTAAAGTGGATACATGTCTTCTTAGGTAACGCTGCAGCGAGAAATGTAAATAAATAAATAAATAATAAGTAATTGCAGGGTGCATTCCTGCCTCACTAGTGTTCTGGGGATATGCTTCAGATCTACTGCAGAATTCCTGCCTGACCAGAATAAAGCACTTACATTGACTGGTTTTACCAATAAGAGGATAGGTTTCCTTTTGAGTCTGGTTTCTCAGGTTGTTTCAGGAAAGTGAAAAAGGATAATTTAATTAATCAATGTTTATACAATGTCACTATATAACATAAAAAAGGGGAGCTTGAAGTGAGTAGCCCTGATCATGATCGGATAGTGGTACGAGAATGGTCAGGGTGGTGCTGTGTATCATCATCATCATCATTGATATAAATTACATACCAATTTTTTTTTTAATTAAACAGTTTTTTTACTTCACATTTAAATTTTTTATGTACATATATAAGAGATATTGCCAATCCCTGCTTAAACAGAACCACACATACACAGACCTAAAGATGCTCTTATGATCACATATGTACACTTTTAAGTGTATAACAAGCAGGACCAACAGAACTCTCTCTCTGTCTCTCTCTCTCTCTCTTTATCATTCTGTCTTTCTCTGTATACATTTGTCTCTTTTACCTTCTTCTTTTATATATGTATCTATCTATAGTCGAGCAGATGCGGCTCCCATTTGTACTTCCCTGACATTCCTGCAGGGGCTTGCTTAAGGATGCAGAAGCCACAGCCGATCGTGCTTGGTGCTCATGGATCAAACTGACACTTGGTCAGCATCAGCAGATTATGAACTATGGGCGTCTGACACTGGCGCATTGTTCTTCCATCTAAATATGAACAATAAAGCCTAGCAAAGGCACCACTGACAGCTTACTCTTGCTTATCACTCCTGTGGTACGGCTGGATGAGATCTGCTAGGTCTTTTTGCCTTTCTCTCTATTTCTCTACACAAACATAGACACTCTAAAGATTTCTTGCTTTACAATACACCTACATACTGAAATCTGTTACCACAAACACAATCAGAAGGCAAAAACCTTGGAATCTATCAAGATGCAGATATACACAATGAACAGAACATTTGGAAATATTAGATTCAAAAATGTCTGTTACACTAGAGTGTTTTACCGATTATTAGCGCAGTGATGCGGTCGTACAGTAGTCATGAAGATGCAGGCTGACTGTCAAAGATATCACAGGTATGTTGATATTCAGCACAACAGTACAACCTCTAGTGTGATATTGCTTTTATACAACAGTTCCACAAACATGACTTATTATCACCGGATTATGATTATTTTTTTATTTAACCAGTTATTTTACTCCAATACATATCCTTCCCTGTCTGATGGAACGGTTAAAAACTGACAGTGTAATTAATGATTGTCAGAACAACTGTGATGTAGAGTGATAGATACACTTAAATCTCTCAGTGCTTGTATGCTTTATTATCACCGCTCATGGAATGCCTCTTATCCAATCAGATCAGAACTACTTGATCAGAATTAACTCTTGTATAATCTTTTGTATGAAAGCAATATCGATTCACTTCAATGAATCACAGCCATGCCGACATTGAGTATAATTTCACTCTTGCTCATGCTTAATTTTTTTTTTCCATGCACTTTTAAATTCTTGAGTCTGATTAGGCAGAAGAAGTTTTCTTTAACAGCAGCTCAAACTGTGTTTTTGTTTCTGGATATGAAGCATATGATAGGCTAATATTAATGCAGTTAATAGGTTATCACTGACAATGTTTTCTATCAGGTGCTTTTTTTTTTTTTAACCTTTACGTTTCCTGACACAGGAAGTTCTATGTGGTTTCTTAGTAACATGGCAACTGCATTGTTTATTTTAATAAATTAAGAAAAAGGATAAGAGCTGGGCATGAGGGAATGTCCATTTTTACAGCTGCTATAACTTAAGTGATAACACGAACAAACTTGATGGACATTTGCAGAATATGATTCAGCTCCCCTGGAGAAGACATGGTTAAGGGCCTTGCTCAAGGGCCCAACAATGGCAACCTGGTGGAGCTGGGCCTATTATCCGATTATTATTTAAACTTTGTTATGCGCTGTATAGTTTAATGAAACACCTTAAAGAGTGCTGTTTTTAGAAAATATTATAAATGTCAATTTAAATTTTTTCCTATAACAGCAAACCCTGTCATGTTTTAATTAACTTATTTTGTTTAGGAAGTGTCAATTATATTGGAATCAACATTGTTTTATTGAGTGTTGTTAAATAAACATATTACACACCTCAATCCCGTCAGAAACACATCAGAAATGTGAAGATGCAGGAAGGCATTATATGGCAATTAAACTACCCACACTAGTCATTTGAAAGATGTGAGGTGAAAAATGTAAATCAGTATTACACAGCCTCACTGTCTCTCATTTTGAAAGTCATATTTTGTGTAGTCATTAAGTCGTGTCTGACTCTTCGTGACTTCTTGGACTCAGGCCTTCCTTCCTAGATGCTGTCCATGGAGTTTCCTTGGCAAGGATACTGAAGTGGGTTGCCAATTCTTTCTCCAGATGACCATCTACGGGCAATTTGGGAACGCCAATTAGCCTAATCTTCATGCCTTTAGATTGTGGGAGGAAACCCACCAAGCAGGGGGAGAACATGCAAACTCCATGCACACAGACCCAACACGGGAATCGAACCCAGGACCTGGAGGTGCAAGGCGAAATCTTCTCAACATACTTTCTCTATATAGCTATGGATATAAAAAATGAATATAAGATGCTGTCGAGATTAAAACGGCATTTACAAATATTAATCATAATTAAAATAGTTCCAGCGTGAGCTGCTCAATTCTGTGTGATTTAAAAGTGTACCATGATCTCCACATCCACCTGAAACATTTCATTATCAGCTCACAGAAATGGAGCTTGTTGTAACTCCCTGTGAGCTGCACACGATGCAGTCGCTAATGGAAGAGTGCTTTGAAGAGAGTTCACTCCTAATGTGTCTGCTGTTATGCCCAATTTACACATGCACTAAACACGTTCAATTAGCAGCCGAGATGATTCCTGGGTATGATCTCATTTCAGTGTCCTTCATTCAGAGCGTGTGGTGTGTTCCAATGCGTGCTGCGCCAGATTTGGATACCTAAATTCTCTTTCCCTGAGAGATGATTATATCTTCTCTCTATCTTTTGGTGTAGACAGTTTCTTCCACTCTCTCTCTCTCTCTCTCTCATAGACACACACAGCACTTGCTAAGGCATTACTGTCAGTAAGTGTGTCACCGCTCTCGCTCATCCGAGCAAGCTAAATGGAGGAAAGGAGGCGAGCGCGTCACTAACACTTGCATTGAACACCTTGCAAATGCACTAATGGCCTTACTAATGCAGTCTAAACCCACTCGGTGGCAACACACACACTCACACACTGTGCTCTCTCAATATATCTAGACATAAACACTGAGTCATATCACTTAAACTAGCTCTTCTGCATGCAAACAAACACACGCATATGCAATTACACACTCTGGTTCAGTCTTTCCCATAAACCCACACCATGAGCACACACACATATACACACGCGCACACACACAGAAAGAGAGAAGAAAACACAGTTTGTGTGTGTGACATGAAGCTGGTGGCATCTCTCATTGCCCTTTTCCTTTTACAATTAGACAGCAGCGGCAGGTTCTCATCAGCTCCCAGCTCTTAATGACTCAAGAGAGTCAGGGCTGTCAGAGGATAAACTCATCACCAGCTGACAGCCACTCATTCCAGCTTGCTGTACTCTCCTCTTTTCTTTCCTCTTTTATGTCCTCCTGTTTCTCTCCTCTCTCAACATTCACGCAGGTGCCGAAAGCACAATCTAAAGCGGAGCATGCAAGTTCAATATACTGTATATGATGGTTTTTATGGTGGCACAGTGTACAGTGTTGTTGCCTTCCAGCTCCAGGGTTTGTTCCTGGGTTCAGGTTACTGTATGTTGGAATCTTGCATGTTTTTTTTATGTTCGAATGGGTTTCCTCTGGGTTCTCCGGTTTCATCCCACATATAAATCTCCGACTCCAAATTGCCCCAAACTGTAAATGCTTGTAGATCAGTGGTGTAGACAAATCAGGACTACTGATGTTTGATTGATTGATTTATAAGCAGTGATTTAAAATCACAGTTGCCACGTCTGGGTCCTTGAGCAAAGCGCGTAACCCTTTAACTGCTCAGATGTATAAATGAGATATAATATATGTTGGCCTGCATGTTCATGTTTTTGTTTCTGGATATGAAGCATACAGTATGATAGGCTAATATTAATGTCGGACAAATGCCATGCACACTAATAAATGTATGTAGTACATGGGGCACTGCAATGGACTGGCACTGCCTACAAGACATTTCCCACATCATGTGCTTTCCTTTAATAGGATCCATATCCACTACAACCCTGACCAGGATAAAACCCTTAATAAATAAGCTTGAATGAACAAATGGTTGCACATATTTTTGAAATAAATAAATAAATAAATAAATAAATTTTGCACAAAAAAAAACAAGCTGGCATGCATAGATAAACATGGTGTTGTACATGTCCCCTTCACACATAGAAAGTCAGTACAAAAAAAAAAAAGGAATTCATTCATTGTACAGAACTCTGGGCAATTACTGACAACCATTTGGTTTGTGATTTTGTCTGCCTTTCAAATCCAGGTGCAAATTAGCATCATGTGTGTTGCCTGGAGATATATAACCAGTCTTACCAGGTGTGCAGGTTCCCCAAACAATTATGTGAACTATTTTGTGATTCTCACAGATTTATGTAAAAAATGTATTAGCGTGTGACCATTTCTCAATATTGGAGAAGGCAGTACACCCTGGACACACTACAGGCAATTTGGGAACACCAATTAGCCTATTCTGCATGTCTTTGCACTGTGGGAGGAAACCAGAGAGAGCACGGGGAGAACATGCAAACTCCATGCATACAGAGACAGGAATCGACCCTGGCCGGGAATTCGAACCTGGACCCTGGAGGTGCAAGGCGACAGTGCTAACCACCACACCACTGTGCCGTCCCAATTTTATATAAAATTAATAAAAAAGAGAAGTGCTTTGGTTCTCTTGTCCATGTCCTATATCTCTCCTGTGCATGTTAAAGAATTTAAGAATGTGTTAAGTAATTATGTTATGTTAATATTTACAGTGTTACAGTTTGTGCAGGGTTGCACCTCCAGGGAGCGGGTTCACTTCCAATCTCGGGTCTGTGTGCATGGAGGTTACATTCTCCGTGCTTGTTGGGTTTCCTCCGGGTACTCTGGTTTCCTCCCACTGAGATGGAGATTATGCTAATTAGTGCCCCCAAATTGCCCGCAGTGTGTGTGCCCTGTGATGGATTGACACCCCATCCAAGGTGTACCCAGCCTCGTGCCCTAAGTATTCTGGGATAGTCTCCAGGCCCCCTGTGACCCTGTATACAAGATAAAGCAGTATAGACGATATAGAATTTTGTTTACTAGTATGTGTGGGGTAGAACAGTTGATGGGACGTCCCCGTCTGGCTGTCCCCTTCCTGCTATTCTAGTAATGGTTGTAGTTTTGATTTCTAAGATTCTGTGGTGGCCATTTTGTTTCTTTTTTTTTTAAACTAGATTTGCCAGCACTATGCCAGTTTGTACAAAAGAAGGCATTCTTACATTTTTGCAAACATTTGCACTTGGTAACCCTGTAGACTTGTTGCAGTGAGTTGATAAGTGATATTTTGTATAGCCTGGAGACTGCTTTAAAAAAAAAAAAAACATTTTCTCCTACTTCTGGTTTGAAAAGAAATACACTATATTGCCAAAAGTATTCACTCGCCTGCCTTCACATGCATATCAACTTTATTGAGTCCAACATCCAATTTTTAATCCACAGGGCTAAATATAATGTTGGACGAGAAGGTCTGGCTCGCAGTCTCCACTCTAAATCATTGCAGAGGTGTTCTATCGGTAGAGGTGCAAGGCCAGTCAAGTTCTTCCACACCAAACTTGCTCATCCATGTCATTATGAACCTTGCTTTGTGCACCGGTGTGCAGTCATGTTGGAACTGGGATGAATTACAGTAGAGCAGAGACTGCAAGCCAGGCCTTCTCATCCAACCTCACAAATGCACTTCTGGAGAAATGGTCAAAAATTCCCATAAAGACCCATCTAAACCTTGTGGAAAGCCTTCACAGAAGAGTTGAAGCTATTATAGCTGCAAAGGGGGCGGGGCCACCATAAAATTTAACTCTATGGATTAAGAATTGGATGTTACTCAAGTATATGCATGTGAAGGCAAGCGAGCAACTACTTTTGGCAATGTAGCATAATTTTTTAAGTTTGGGGTGGGTTTTTATTTCCATATTTAGCCTCTCTTTCATGTTTACAGTACTCTCTTCCACAGACACACAGAGGCTAGATTACATATATTTAAAAAATCTATATTCTATAATATCTATTATTCTATATTATATATTTTTAAAAAATCTGGTTATAATACATTCATACACCATGAATCCATGCTGCTACATCATCATGCCAGGTGTCCTCTGTGCTATTTTGACTTATAATCCATCCGTCCAGTATATGAAATACTTCAACCAGTTGAGTTTATTACTATTTATGTCTCTAGGCTTCATCCTGGAGCAATAATGGCTACATAACACTCCTCGAACGTAGGGAATTTGTATGGAAAGTCGCTCTTCTGCTCCAGTGATGATTATCAGCTGCTATCTGGAGCCGTGTTTTGTGTAGCAGTCTGCCGAGAGGCTCTCAAGGGCTAAATAAATCCTGATTCCCCTGATATTTCTCTCCCACTGGGGACTTCCTCTCCCAGCCTGGCACTGACGATTTGTGATGCGCTCCTGAGGGAGATGAGCAAAGCAAGCTTGCAACATTCTGCCTCTGACTGACGCTGACGCTCCATCACAGGCGGCACCACGGAGAGCGGGAGAGAAGCAGGCCTGTGTGTGGGACAGAGGACGAGAGAGGACGATTTTCAGTTTAAATTGGGTGTGTGGGTGGGCTGGGATAAGTATCTGTTTACCGGAGATATGTCTCCCAAATGCTCTTCTTTAGCCAGTTGATCTGGTTGAATGGAAAGGTGGACCCTGATTTATAAGTCAAAACATGTTTGTGAGGATATCTGGTGAAACTATCTTATTCAAAGGCACTTGGATGCTAGGTTCCGTTATAAAAAAAAGAAAAAAAAAGAAAAAAAAAAGAAAAAGGTTGACCAATATCTACAGAGTTTGAGTTAAAAAAATCAATTTTATGTGGTATAATACAAAAATCAAAAGTCAAAGTAATAGCTTTCAAATTCAGATTATTTTTTTTTTTTTACATATAAATGAAAATGAAAAAAAAAAAAAAATCTAATGTCATGCTATTAACTCTGGAGGTACCCGCTGCTACATTTATTAAAACAACTAGCTGTTGACCTACAAAGTTAATTTCAATAGAAAAAAAAGAAAAGAATCAGGGTGAGTCGACTGAACAATACTGAATTAATGATGTAAGAGATATTTGTCCAGGGGTTGGAGCAACTCCTCGATACAATACTGAACAATACTGAATTAATGATGGAAGAGATATTTGTCTAGGGGTTGGAGTAACTCCACAGGCTTTGCTGGAGAAAATGAAAGCCTTTCTTCCTGTAGGATTGCGTATGGAGAGAGTGAAAGTGTTTCTTCCTGCAGACAAGTGTGTGTGTGTGTGTGTGTGTGTGTGTGTGATTGCAGTGGGGGCAGGATGGTGAGAATGAAATGTGTGTCGTGTGTAAATTTGTAAGTGCATACACTCCCCAGGTCTGTGAGTCAAGGTCAAAGTGGGAACACGTGTCTCCCCCTGCCTGCCCCTCTCCCTTCCCTTTACTGCATACACCTGAATCAAAGCCGACTGGGATGAAAATACCAACAAGCAAAACACACACACACACAGACACACACAAACAGATACCTACACAGCGAGAGAGACACACAGATCCAGACGCAGGCATATACAGCACTCTTGTATGTGCACGTGGAAGCGCGTGGGAGGAGTCTGTTTACATGCAGGTGTTGTTTATATGTGTGTCTTCACTAACTGTTTGGTTATCGGTTGTCATGTGTGCAAATGGTAATTACCACCTAACACATGCCAGCATGTCAACACAGAGGAAACGCAGTGCTCCAGGTAAACACAAAGGTGTGGTGTTAATTGAAATGTATGGTTCAGAATATAAAGAAAAGGCTTTAGAATTATTAACTAAGCCAGACGTGTTTCCCAGTCTGCGTTTTTTGCTCGCCGTGCCAATCCGATTCGTAAAATCGATACAAATTTGAACAAGCAAAATAAATTTCATCATTGCAAAATGATCTCAGAATGTCACACCGTAAGGCACACGCTGTTACACTGGGACGTTGGCTAGAACGTTGGGTTCCAATTCTGCATTTGGTATAAAAGATGTCTTTTATATCCTCAAGGGTGAAACAAAACTCAGCAAACAGGATCAAACAGAGCAAAAGACAAACTTGATAACATTCATTTTATGTGTATGTTTGTGAAGCTATATACAGAGGCTATGGTAACTATAATAACCACTCGTTGGAACCGTGCTGAGCAGAAAAGCATCTCAAAATATTGAACAACGTCAAGCACATCGTTATCGTTTCTTTTTCCCCAGTTGTTGTCAGGTGTGCCGTTCACTGCTTTGCAAATTCTGAATCACTGTGTCTCCCAGCTATTTCAGTGATATTTGTGTGACTAGACACATTTATCAACTAGTTGGACCAAACATGAAGGACAAGTCAGATAGTTGGTATACACACGTCACACATAACGCTGAGTGTGAAGATAAAAATAATGAGGTACAGCCAATTGCTTGAATGGAAAGTGCAGGATGTGTGCAGGTAGCCAGTGTATAACTCAACTTCAGTCACATACACTCATTCTTTATACGGCTTATCCGGGGTGGCCTACCCCTGGGCATTCATACCTGGGCATAGATATACCCTGGACTGGGTGCCAATCCATCTCAGGGCACAAAAGCACACATTTACTAACACACATTACAGGCAATTTTTGGAAATGCCTTTTGGCCAACTCTACATATCCTTGGACTGTGGGAGGAAACTGGAAAACCCAGAGGAAACCCAACAAGCACGGGGAGAACATGCAAACTCCACACACAGACCCAAGGTGGGAATCGAACCCGGACCCTGGAGGTGTGTGGCTGCAGTGCTAACCACTACGTCACCATGCCACCCTGTGTATAACATTTTGACTTTATTATAACAATAATTTTTTCTGATAACATACTAACTTACATTTGAGCATTTGGCAGACGCCCATATCCAGAGCGACTTACATTTTATCTCATTTTTTACATCCGAGCAATTGAGGATTAAGGGACTTGCTCAAGGGCCCAACAGTGGCAACTTGGTGGTGCTGGAGTTTGAACCTGGGACCTGCCAATCAGTACTCTAATGCCTTAACCACTAAGCTACCCCTGATCCCCTGATTAGTTATTAAAAATGATTAAAAATAAATAAATAAAAAAATTAAATAAAAATGTAAAAAACTGCCAGTTTCACCAATAAATCCAGCGCACATTGTAACAGCAACGAAATGTACAAATGATATCTTACTGTAAATCCTTTAAACTTTTTATCTTTTTATTTGATTTCAGTAATGCATTTTCTGATTTTACAATAAAAATTTCCTTGAGGTTTACACTTTTGTATCTTTCACTCAATACCATTTTTGCTCTCTCTCTCTCTCTCTCTCTCTCTCTCTCTTTACCTTCTCTTTTTGACAATCTAATAACCTCAAGTGCTGTCACGAGTAGCTTTTGAAAAATGGCACCCATAAACCATAACAGCCTCAATCAGTCAGCTGAGATTCGTCCAGCTCCTCTCATCTCCTGGTTTAATGAAGGATAGTGGAATATGCAGACAACCCCTTCACTCATTAGCACAAACGCACGTCACTTACTACCTGTGCTTTATATTTGCGGAGGAGCCGAACTAGTCTGAGCAGCATGTTAAAATATTTGAACCTTATTAAAGGGCACGATGAGACCGGCCTGTTGCGCCTGTGTGTGCAGACCATCGCTCATGATTTGCACAATTTAACGTTTTACGTCGCACTGGGAAACCAAAAATAAAATTTATCTAATCAAGCGCTGATTAGACTAAACCTTTTTCCATTGTTTTATCCCTCCTTTTCTCGTTCCCATACATGTCCAGGTTTTTAAATATACAGTAGGGGTGACTACAGGGGCATTTAAAAGACAAGGTTGCATTGAAAGAATATCTGATATATATATATTTTATTCATTTAAAATGCATGCCTACATAGAGAGCTCCTCATGTTTCCTCAAGTTTCAAATGTACAATCAAGATTTAAAGCTACTACACTGGCTAGATTTAATTATACCACAGCGTTGATGAATACTCGGTTCGTATTGGTAAAAAAAAAAAAAATATTATATAACTTTTCTATAACAATTTTTTTTATTTCTTTATCTAAGTTAAAGTTCTGACAATAGTGATGGCAGTAACTGAAATTGTAAAGGTTTATATTAATGTTCATGGTCAAATTTATGGCCGTTTCTATAGCAACAACCCATCAGCAAGGACTTGTATAATGCATGCCCAACATTAGCTAAAAACAAATCAAATAAATTTGTTATTTAACAACGAAAAACTGTATAATTATTGTTATGGTGACTTTTTCTGTACAAGATTACTTTGCATCCCATTAATGAAAGTAGTCTCCAGTGTCAGTGCTTTCTGGCAGTCAGTAATTTTTTCTTTTTTTTCTAATTAATCTTCAGGAGAATATCACATGAAAATGATTTTTAAAAAATGTGGTTGAAAAATCTTTTCAAACATGCGATACATCACTTACTCATGACTAATTACTTCAAAAAATATTTTATAAATAATAAAATGCATCATTCACTGACATTTTTTAGCCCAGTAATGATATAATGTGCTTTGAAAAATCTCAGTAAGTCTCATAAATTTGTATCCCCGCATGCATATACATGTACAGTACACAGAAAGTGCGCAAGCCAATCAGATGGCAGTCTCCATGATCCTCAAGCTTGTTCCCAGAAAAGTGTACAAAGAGTACCAGGCCATCCCTTGGATAAAATGTCTATAACTGTACAATCCCGTTCATGTCCTTTTTCACAATTTGCATGAATGTTTAATTAAATACAAAATATTGTAATATGTATCTTGTTCATTTAAATGTCAATGACATTTAAATGAATATAAATTATATATAAATTGTATCACCCATTTCTACCTTGTTCTTTCTTTTTTCCATCTCTCTGTTCTCTTTCTGTCACTTTCACTCCGTCTCTTTTCCCCTCCCTTCTCTCTCCCTTCACCTGTTTTTTTCTTTTCTTTTCTTTTTTCATTATTTCTCCAGTTGGTGATGACATTCTGAAAATGAAGCCAAAGCTAATTAAACACATTTCAGAAGAGCAGAAGTGTAAACACAGATTTAAGGCCTGTTCTTGCATGGTTAGAGCCAGGTGTGGGGACATGTCTGTGGTGCAAGTGGGCTTCTTCTGATTCTGCTCTGGATGCTGAGATGCATCAGTAAGTGAAACGTGTCCTACTTTCCTCAACAAATATGACAAGCATCTTGTTCCCTAACCTTGAGGTTTTTTTTTTTTTTTTTTTTGCCTCCCTAAAGGTTAGCTGGCTATGATATTAAGCAGAAGAGAAGCTGATTATGGAGCTTTAGTCTTCTCCTGGGCTGTAGCAATAAAGTAGGTAGCAGCATGCTGAAGCTGGGACTCAGGATGTGAACTACAAGATCACACTGACATGTTTACATGGATTTATTCCAATTATTCTGCCATACTGGGCATCATGGTCAGAAAACTCAGCTTCCTTTACATCCTATGAGGTTATGCTCAGAGTGTGGTCCATCCATCCACTATTAATAAATCAGATTCAGTTTATACAGAATATTCACATTTCATACAAGATACTTATTCATGGCATAGATCTTTGCATTGTTACAGACAGAAAACATGAATATTCTGTATATTATTTTCAGTTAAGGAGAGTTATGTAGAAACCACTGATTAACCATAAGGACAACTAAAAATGTGTTATATTATGTTCAGGAACTTAAATGAATAAATGAATAAATAAATAAATGAATAAATAAATAAATAGTCAAACTTGAACAGATTGTGGTGATGTTATTGCCCACCTACACAATCTCCATAGTTATTTATTTAATATTAAATGTAGGATCATTAAAATACGTTTGTTAAAGACGGTAGCCCAGCACTTAAATCTTGCCTTCAAAAGATCCCAGCTCACACCAGCAATCTACACTGTAAAAAACCATAGTGTTAATTGAATTTCTATTTTTTTTTACATTACCAATGAACATGACATACTATTGAGAGTTTTCATCAGGAAAAACATGGCTACTGCATTCTAGCTGCAAGTGTGTTCATGGCCAATGTTTTATTCCAGGCATTGACTTTTATTAAATTCCTAACTGGCTTCCAAATTCCCCATATCTCAATCCAATCCAGCACCCAGACAAACCCCTCTACCCACAGCAGCCAAATTATCTTTTAACTTCCCAGTTTAACTTCCCAGTGTCATCGCCATAGCACTTCCATGGATCAACGCCTGCAATGCACCACAACCACAAGAGGAACCTTAAACTTAGGTGATTTTAATTGTAATGGTTTAAAAGTTATGATACAGTGTACAGTCTATTGTCCTAAGCAGTGTTAAATAACTCCGGGTGTAGATTTCGATTCATATTCAGCAAGCCAAACTTAAATGAGACCAAGAAAATCTGAGATAACTTGAGGAAAAAACCTTGCTAGGATTTAGACTCAAAACTATGATACTTGAAGTAAAAGTCCAAGGACAAGTATCAGGTATCTTGTAAAGCAGATAAAGGTGACATTTGGGGAGAACCTGTTTTTGTGGTATTTAAGTTGCTGTTTAACTTAGAAAATAACCTTAAAAAAAAAACAATTAAAGTATCTAGCCAGCTTAACTTTCCAATAACAGTTTTGGGTCAATCACCCAAGTGTTCACTAAGTTGAAGTTGTAACCTTAAATTACTACTCAAGGTTAAATTTGAATATGTGTTTGCCAATGTTAACAATGAAAATGGATTTATCTGTAAAATTGGACATAAACCGTAGTTCCAAAGGTATTTTGACACGACTATCGCACCCATGTGTTGTTCTTCCAAAAGTTAAGTGCTTCAAACTGTTTCCACAAAGTTGGAGTCTCACAACTGCCTAAAATATCATGAAGCAAGTTCCATAAAGACAAGGTTGCTTTGGAAGAACTTGAGAACTTGAGCCACTTGTTTGTCATTAGGGCGCAACTTCCTTATTGCTCCTGTGGCTAAATGAGCACAAATCCCCACAGCCACACTGTGCAACTATAGTATATTGTCGGTAACTTTGTGTAGTTGAATATGCAAGGGCTTCAGGGTAAAGTAATGCAGATAAACTAGCACAATGTTAGCAGCATGGCATGGTACTACAGTATATGATCAGTATAGTGGATTTAGCATGAAGAGGTGCATGAGTGTGAGTGCATGACTGCTGCGTGGTTTAGAAGGTTGGTGGATTTGGGGTAGAGGAGTCTGGAAGTGTAGGTGTTAATACACCTGTAGCACAAGAAATTTGATGATGTGGTGCCAGGGGTTTTAGATTGCTGGAGATGGTGGTAGCACTGAGTAGGCAGCGGGTGCTCTCGATATCCTCGAGAGCCAGCAGCTGGGATTCTTTGAACACTGTTGCAGGGCTTTCCTCTTCACAGCAGTGCAGCTGGTATACCATGTTGAGATACACTAGCAGAGTATGCAGTTTACTCTCTTGAGTAACCTCTGAAAATAAAGCTGCTGCTGTTCCTTTATTACAAATGCTGTGGAAGTGACCATCCATGCAAGGTTCTGTGACATCATAGACTGCTAGACACTGGTTTACTGTTATCACTTCAAATGGACAAATTATTAGAAAAGTGATCGTGTAAACAGTATTTAGCATATAGATAATATCCAGTTAAATTTAAATGATTTTTATTGTATATATAATACTAAAGAGATCAGATTCTTTCAAGCCTGTCTAGTTCAGGTTCTTTCAAGTCTGCTGTTTGTCTCCTGCTATGTGAGTACAATATAATCAGAGTTCAGATGAGACTAATATAAAGATTCTGCAGTCCCACTGAGCTACATCTAGCTGGTACAGTATCTGTCAAAATTATTGTGTATTTAGTAAAAATTTTACTAATTAAATTTGTACATTTAAAAAATGTAACAATATTTTTCTTTGCTTGGAACGAGCCACACGGTCATCCATATGGCTCCTTTCATGCACCTCAATTTTGATCTAAGACATACTGGCTTAAACCATCTCTTTAAGCATCTTTGGATTAAAGCAGAAGCTCAAACAAAGCCTCCAGCAAAGAAAGTGGACTTCATATTAACATAAACACATTTCCTGTTATATTCGCCCCAGCTTGCTCATCAGGAACAAGCTAATAATTGTAATTTATACATATTTCCTCACATTTTTAGAACTTATTTCACTCGCTCACTCATCGTCTATACCGCTTTATCCTGTATTCAGGGTCGTTGGGGGCCTGGAGCCTATCCCAGGAGACTTAGGGCACGAGGCAGGGTACACCCTGAACACGGTGCCAATCCATCTCAGGGCACACACATACACTCCCTCACACACTCATTCACACACTACGAGCAATTTGGGAACGCCACTTAGCCTAATCTGCATGTCTTTGGACTGTGGGAGGAAACCAAAGTACTCGGAGGAAGCCCACCAAACACTTATTTCCATTTTTTTATTCTGAAAAGATGCTTTGCTACAATGACCATTGTTAAAAGCTTTATATAAATAATATATATATATTTCCTGTGCATATTAGATTACAATAATAATAATAATAATAATAATAATAATAATAATAATAATATGATGCCAGTCAGCCTACAGTGCATGTCTTTGGAGTGTAGGAGGAAACCGAACCCAGAAAAAAACCCACCCAAGCATGGTGAGAACATGCAAACACAACATACACAGGCTGGAGAGGAGTATCTAACGCCCATCCTCACCCACAATGATAAACATTTTTTCCTTTTTGTTTATTCAAGATATTATTACATGCTACATCTTACATTTTACAGTGTTTGAAATATGACTGAAATGTTTTTTTTCAGGTATCAGATTATTCATACATTTAACACATATACTGAAAACATGCATGGGAGAAATAATATATAACAATTAGGGTGAACGCTCATTAACGTAGAGAAGAGAAGAAGGAGAGAAATGGCATAAGTAAATATATAAATAAATAAGTGCAACATTAATCAATGTGAAGTAAGAATGGAACAACTTCTAACAGGTAAATTAGCGCCTTCACTTTTGTGTCAAAAAATTAATTGTATTCCTTTGCAGCTTTCCCGATGAGATATTGAAATAGGATGTAAAGTAGGGAAAAGTATGTGGGCCACTGATTGTGCTAATTGATGCGTTCAGGGTGATGTCTGGGGGCTGGGAGGGAGGCGGCTGTGCCACGCTGGGGATGTCAATGACTTTAAAGACGCCGACGTATCTGCCTTCCAAATTTAAAACCTTAATCAAAAACCATGAGCAGGGATATGAGGAGAAGTCAGCATGAGTCCTCTCATTCGGATGCGCTGTGGGGCTCTGTCACCGAACACGCTTGCTAACTTGTCTCAGTATTTTACCGGTCTCGCTTAAACAACCAATAAACTTTCAGATGAGTGAAGACGAGCATTTAGTGTAAATGGGAACTGTCCAATAGAAAAGTGTAAAACTTTATGAAAATGATATTTTAGAAGACACCTTTCTAAAACTTCCTCATAACAAATTAAACATAATAGTTTAATATTTTTTGACACTGTTCTGAGAAAAAAAAAATGCCTTTAACCGTTCAAAAAGGTGTTTAACCAGGTAACAATAGCATATCGTTTTATACAGTAGGTTTTCTGTAAAACCTGTGACTAAAAACACACAAAGTGCATCTATTAAACTACATCCATGAGAACATTAAATACTAATTAAATTCTAATGATTAACTTAAAATGTACTTTTTTAAGTAATCGTTTACATTCTATAATATGTGTAACAGTTTGTGCATTCAAAGTGGCCTTGTAAGTCAACATTACAATGTCACTAAAAGTATAAAAAAAGAGAGAACATGATTTTCTTCTTTCTATGATTATCAGGACATTCCCATGAACTTCCTCCTGAACATGTGACTTGTGAATTATTTCATAGGGGTGAATGCTTCCTACAGGACTGAGCAAATGTTGTGGCGGTAGATTCTTATAATAAAAGGGGTGTCCAAGTCAAACCAGACTTTTGATCGGTCAGAATAATAGAACAAAATTATGAGAGTAATAAACTCCCTCTATTTCTCTATATAATCCCCTGCTACACTAATATACTCATCCCAGCATTACACTAGTGATTGGATACCATCAAGGTAGAAAGTTTTCTCAGTACGCCAGAGCCATGATCAGACTGCCTGTTTCATGTCTGAAAAACTGGTCTCCTAGGAACTCCTTTAATGTCCCACTGCATGTGGATGTGGCAATAACTTCCAGCTTCTGCAATGTGCAATTGTCGTTCATGAATGATTGTGTGTACAGTTCCCACAGACCGATGCATCTCTTCCACAAGTTTGCGATAAGTTATCAGTTGATTTTCAACAATCAGGCGTTCCAGTTGCCGAATGTTGCAACAACTGCATTGAGCTCCAAGCCACGTCGGCCGGGGGCAAAAAAAGTGAAATAGCAGCACAATATAATGAAAGCATTTGATTTAAGTAACATTTGCTTTGCTTCACTTTGCCTAGGTAAACTTGTGTTTTACAAGTCTCAGTCTTCTGAGAAAACAAAGAACCAGAAACAGGATTGTGGTGTCTTTTGTCAGAAAAAAAAAAAAAAAAAAAGCTGGTACTCTATGTCTTACAGCTTACATTATCCTATTATATCCCATGCTTCAGGCCTCATTGTACTGACCTGAACTAATTAAAACAAAATAAAATTAAAAGGACAACAGGGCTGGATTTTCTTCAGCTTAATACAAAGAACATGATAAGGAAAGGTTTGAACCCACCTCTAAACTCAACCTTAACCTGCAACTTTTTATACTTCTTAAGAATCATTACACATTTGCAAGTGTGAAACCATTTTGCTTTTCACAGATAATAATGAGAAGCATAAGGATGTGTAGTAGGAGGTTAGTACTAATGAAGCTAACAACACCCACTCTATACTATCCCCATCGTGCAAAGACCAGAACACTGCAATAAGAGAGAGAAAGAGAGAGAGAGAGAGAGAGAGAGAGAGAGAGAGAACTTATCTCAGGCAACTTCAACAACTTCATTTTCACAGTGTCAAGCAATTTGTTTAGACTCTTACGCCACAAGTCAAGAGACAGCACCTGAAAAAAAATACACTTGTTAATAAAAATTCATAGAATCTGTTCAGTCAGAGAAATAGATGGTGGCTGCGGGGTCACATTGCATCTCTGGTGAAGAGGTCAGGGAGCACGAACACTTCTAAAACGAGACAGTGCGTTTTCATGCATCATGTAGCAGATAAAGATTCTTGCTATTGAGCCAACTCGTCTCTGGGGCGGCGGCGCAGGGTCCCTGGTTCAGCCCTGACTCTCGCTTTGTGTTAATTCTGTCTAGGAGTCATCACTCTTTCTTTCTCTCCTCTGTGTCACACTCTCCATCTTGTATTCCTCATTGGATAACACTGCTGACATGTCCCGTGTTGGGACTTGCACATACAAAAGCACGTGTTTGATCTGTCTTGCACTAGAAGAGGCATACACTAAACGCGGATGTCATGGCTATTTTACATGCCACCTTTATTCAAGCTTAATGCGATTATTCTAGCAAAACGACAGGCGTTTGATCCGGGCTAGCAGCGTTCCAGGAAAGCGCTGCTCGGGGCTAGCATTCGTCATGTGTGGAAATTATATATCGAATGCATTCTTGTTTATGACATCATACGACAGGATGAAATATAAGCCAAGATGGGATGCGCTGATTACCGTCCCTTGCTCCTGTTTTCATTATAAACTGCGAAAAGATTTCTAATAAAAAGATTACAGTGTGTGCTACCTTCACAGCGATGTCCTGGAGTGAATTTATCATAGATGGGACACAGTGTCTTTCTATCCCATCATTGGGAAATAGATATACAATGTGGTTCGTGGGTGCAGGTTGCTTTTTGCACAATGGATCTTTCATGGGCGGCAAAGTAGTGGCAAATGAGAATTATATTTAGGACAAGGTTGCATTTGCAAAATGTGGCTGTTCCTTGGTAAATGCATAATGATGTTTATGATACTTAAGGTGTTTGTTCAGCAGCTTTGACTTCATCATGTCATTGCTCATCATGGCCTGGGTGATTCACTTACTTTCCACATCCACTGAGGTTTGAAATTTCATGGACGCTAAGGTTGCAAAAAAATTGAGTACTACTAAAGGGTGCATTCTGCCTAATTAACAATTGGTGGTGTTCAAGTCAAACCAGGACATATGAAATTTCTCGCATATGAAGGCGTAAAACCTATTGATTTTTACAGAAGACTTTAAACACAGTATGCTGATGAGACTCTTAGCTGCAGCCAAGTCATTTCCACATGTACGGGCCAGTAAAGGAGTTCCTGGAAATTCAGCGTGTCAGACATGAAGCAGGCAGGTTGATCATGGCTCCAGCGTACTGAGAAAACTTTCTACCTTGATGGTATCCAAGTACCAGAGATATGCTGAGATACGTGAATTATCGTAGCAGGGGATAAAGGTATTTTACTCTGATAAATGTGAATGATCAAAAGTCCCGGTTTGAACACCCATCATAAATACAGGATAAAAACAGATATGACAGTATAAAAACTCATATGAAGTTTTAGTGTTTGTTTGGTTTTGGGAAGCCACTGTTGGGCCCTTGAGCAAGGCCCTTAACCCTCATCTGCTCAGATGTATAATGAGATGATGTAAGTCGCTCTGGATAAGAGCATCTGCCAAATGCCTAAATGTAAATTCTGTGGCCAAGAGACAAGGAATCACATTCAGCCATGCTTTTGAGGGTGGGAGGGCCTGGATATACTCTCTCCTTGTTTTCCTTTGGCATCAGAGGGAGATTAGTCATTCATATGAGTTTGTGTATGTGGAAGAGAGCAGATAGTGCTTTCCTTCAAGCGTGCTATGCTGCATCAATATAACATTTCAATTCAAGTAATCAAGAAACTAAAACTACTGTATAATAACTCAATAATAAACATAACTTTAATAACAGTGGGTTACAATTTCCAACACTGTAAAACAATAACAACAAGAAAAAAATTCACTGACACCCTGGTATGATTCCCGGACCGCTGAGGATTCCAAGACAAAACTCTGAGAATCTGTTTTTTTTTTTACACCAGTGGCAATTTTAAATTCTAAAATATTTCTCTTTAACACAATCACCCAATTACCAATCCATAACAATATAACCAGTAGACCTCACATCTAAATTAAGTTGAAGCACAGAGGCATATGAAGCATGTATGTATGATAACTATGCATCAGGGAGATCTAAATATTCCACCTTCATCCTCATTTTCTCTCGTTCTCTGTGAGACAAGCTGTAAAAGCTGGCAGGATTGTGCCTGTGCTCCTCAGTGTCAGTGGCTGCTCAAAGCAGCTGTGGTCCCAGAGGCAGACCCTCACTCAATCCTGCCTTCACCAACGACAGAGCGAGACTTTCTCCCATCGGAATGTGGAGCAGCGTGAAAACTGAACGCGAGTGAGACAGAGAGAAAACGCAAAGTGAGACAGGTTAGAAAGCGCATGCAGAGGCTACACTGTCTGCCTGCAGTGAGAACCCACGCTGGGTTTTTATGGCCTCTCGTTCTACCTCTGCTTCAGCTGCTTGTCCGCATTAACTTAATGTTGCACATCTTATCTATTTATTTATCCGACGCCACAATCTGCTCGCATGCTTGAGAAGCATCCAAGTAAAGATTGTAACGGAGCTTGAATGTGAATAAACCAAGCTCATTTTCCATAAACGTTTTCATGTAAGGTTATAATGCTAATTGGTTATGGGCACAAAAGTATGCATTTCCTCAGTCTTTGTCTCTTGCTGTTTCTGGTCCTGCAGTCCTGCTGTGCAGATCTGCAAAATAACTTAAACCGGTGTCTGATGGCAAATCAAGAGCAAATGCTACCTCGACGCTGATTGTTAAAGGGAGCGCCGTGTAGAAACGCCGCTCCTCGTTTAGGACGAAAAGGGATCTGCCTTGAAGTCCCGACAACAGCAGGACTCTGCTTCCTAAACGACTGGGACATCAAAGCTCTCCATGACGTGCATCTGTCTTTGACTTCCTGCAACTGACACCATGTATAAAATTCTCCTTCCTTAGAAGCTGGCGCCGCTGAGCAGCGCTCACCATCACCATCGTGATAATGATCCTAATCACCCGTGAAGCCTAGTATTTCAAGATTAGCCATTTTAACACCATTTGCTGCATTTTTTTTGAAATATTTGTTGAATATATAATATTTCAAATTAGCAATGCCCTTGAGAAGGGCTCTGAATTAAACAAAGAAAAAAAGATGAAGCAAAAAGAAAGATAATATGCATTTATAATTGGTTTGCAGTTAGTTGTTTTTGGTGTTGTTGTTAAATACTTCTCCTTGTTAGAATGTGAATGTTTGTTAGCAAAACAAGACAAGTTGTCTTTGGAAAATTCTTGAAGAGAGAGAGATAAAAAGCTGAATGCACTCCCCCCCGACCCCCACCACTGGTTTCCCACTACCCACTGATTTATGAGTTCACCCTACACTATTGTTTACTGTTAATTGCTATTAAATTATACCACAGTTTCAGGCGAGATGACATTTTGGCTCAGGTAGATATACTGCTTCCACCAGTTTCACTCAGTGTGAATTCAAATAGCATCGCAGCCCATGAATCTGAATATAAATGCTTTTATAAGGGGTGGGGGGGGGGGGGGCTTGGGAGATGAGATAAATTCCTCATGGATAGCATGACAGACATGCATATGTTCATCAGCGAGGCAGCTAGGCTCCTAAAGGGGAAAGACCCGGGCAAAACAATGGGCTCGGACAGCAGCACAATGGCTTCATTAGGAGGGTTAACATTATCAAGGCAAAAGCGATAGAAAAGGAAATATCAAAACCCACCGAGTTCTGGAACCTTCCTGAGGACAAGGCGGGCACATAGACTGTTGTCGTGACGATGGGGTGATTCCAAGTGGTGATCTGACGCTCATTAAAATGGAGGCCCTGACAAGATGAGATGGAGAAGACGGTATGGAAGAGAACAAAAAAATGCCAAATGAGGACAAGGACATTTGAGAAGGAAGCAAAAGAATTAGCAATTTCTTTTTGATTTTTCTGTTTCCTTTATATATACAGTATGTGTGTGTGTGTGTGTGTGTGTGTGTGTGTGTGTGATGTGCACCTGTCAGATGTAAGATGTCCCAGTAGACACAATGCTGTAACCTTAAAATATCAAATAGAAATAGAATATATTTATAAATATAATATAATATAAAACATATATAATCATATACGTATAGAAGGTTGATGTGGTATTGATGAACCCATCAATATCCAAAGAACGCACAAGAAGCTCGTTTTTGATAACAGCTTTTAGCTTATAACCAGCATTTTTCAACCAGTGCTGCTAGAATATTTCTCCAATATTGAAACCTAAGGATTCACATGTCATTCAATCCAAACCGTTGGTACAAGCTGGCCCATATTAGTGTCCATGATTGAGGACTGAATTGCTGTTGAAGTGCCGCTGGAAGCCAGAGACAGAGAGTTTTCTGAATGGCTGTTCAGTCTAGCAATTTGAAATATAAGTCAGTAAAACACAAAGCGCAAGTGGGTACAAAATACAGAGTATTCATTCTCTTAATTTCTCGACACTGTAATCACTGCATGGACTGTTTAAACATTCGCTGTGGTGTAAAAATGGTAGCCAGGCTACAGTATGTTGTTTGCTTTGTCTCCCAAACCTGCAGTAAATAGTGTGCAATGGCTATACACTGGTAGGGATAGTGGTACGTCTACTGGTGTGTGCAAGAGTAACATGCAGTACAGTACATATGGGGTCTCCCATTTTTGCTTATTTAAACTGAGCATCTTTGTTTCCTATCTATGCGTCCCTTGCTTATTTTTGACCTCCTTGTTTTCTGAAAACGGAGAAAGGATGCCAGAAACTTATACTCGATGTATTTACCAAATGACAGATTCAGTGATGTGTCGTTTGAAAGGGGCGTGTTTAAACTGATTTATTGATGTCTTTTAAATAAGATAATTATTTTGGAGGACCAGAAACCAGTCTCAGAAAATTTCCTGTCTCTCTGTATTTATTTACATCTGTCCACTCAGTTAGTGACAACACCACACAAAACTGTCAGGACAGAATTTAATGAAACTTTGGCAGTGCATAGGTATAGTATTTGCCTGAAGTCAAACTTGCTCCATAAATGAAATCAAAATGTTGAGTAGAAGGATAGTTATGAACAGTTATGTGCCAGATTATAAACTGACAACAGCAGTTTTGACAGCATACTGGGTATGCGTCAAACTGTGGGTGCGTCTTAAATTGACCACTGGGCAGAATTTAATGAATCTTTTGCAGTACTTGGATATCTGCCAAAAGTTGAACCTTTGCCATAAGTGAAATGTTGAATGAAATGAATATGTTGAGTAGAAGTGAAGTTATGAGCAGTTTTATGCCAGATTAGATACCGCAAGGTTTAACAGCATACTGCGCATGCGCCAAAAACTCGTCCCCGTCTTAAATCAACTGTGTACGCGAATAATAACACGCTGAAGTTGTTTTAAAATTCTTCATCTCTGCTTTCGATTTTCTCATCTGTGATTCATTCTCAGATTATCGAACAGGGTGTATCTGGCTGGTGACAAAAAAATTCATATACAAAATTTTATTTCTTTGTATTAATAAGTTCGGCAGAGATTTCTGCTGTATACAAAGACAGCCAGACATGTACGTGGGCTTCAACCTGAAACACTAATATGATTGATTACATTAAAGCTGATCAGCTTATTTTTAGCTTAACCATTTAACTATTTCTACAAACTCTTTGCCTGTTACCAACAGGTACTTATGCTATTACTGGATAAAACATTAGTACATATTATTCAGCTATCAGCTGGAGCATTGATATCACTCACTTAGACCAACAAGTAGCAGAAAAAATGGGCAAGTATAAGAATCTGAGAAATCTGACTAAAAAGCTGGTTTAGAGCATCTCCAAAACAGCAGGCCTTCTGGTGGTGTTTCTCGTATGCAGTGATTAGTACTTACCAAAAGTAGTCCAAAGAAGGACAACTGGTGACAGAGTCATGGGCATCCAAGACTCACTGATACACATGGAAAGCAAAGGCTAGCCTGTTTGGGCCAATCCCACTGAAGAGTTACTGTACCACAATTAGCTGAAAAAAAAGTTATTCCTGGCTATGATAGTTGCCAGAACCAACAGTGCATTGCAGCTTGCTGTGTAGGGGGTTGCGTAGCCACACACTGGTCAGGGTCCCCACACTGCTGAAAGCTTTTACAAAGGGCATGTGAATGTCAGAACTGAACCACGGAGAAATGAACGAAGGTGGCCTGGTTAAAGGGATCACATCTCTGTTATATTATGCAAATAGTTGGGTCTGTGTCCTTCATTTACTTGGGCTGTAGATGACTCCAGGATGCACTACTGGAATATGGCATGGTGCTGAAGACAGTATGATGCTCTGGCCAATGTATACCATTGGTATTGGTTTTCATATGGATGTTATTTTGACCTGTAACACCTACCAAAAATTTCTGCAGACTAAGTATGCCCTGGTGGTAGTGATATATTTTAGCAGACTAAGATGCCCTGCTGCACTGCAAAATCATTTAGGAAATGGTTTGATGAACATGAAAAATAGTTCAAGGTGTTGACTTGGCACAAAATTTCCTAGATCTCAATTTGATTGAGCTGCTATAAGAAGTCTGATCCATGAATGTTAATGGATATAAGATAGATGAATAAATAATTTCCCTTTCAAAAGCTACACTCGATGCTGCGTGAAAACGCTATGGGAATGCTCTTTGCGCGACCGGTTGTTGAAGCATGTGTGTCAAACATGCCAAAAATTTTGGCATATATAACCTCAGTCAGGTGACGTCATTTGATTAGGTGCACCTGGAGGTTATAAATAGGCATGAACCGGAAACATCCTCAGCTCTTTTTGTCTTCAAGGACCCACGTTGTGTACGTGTGTGCAAGCACTTTTTTAAAAGAAAGCGAAAGTGACTTATTACTCACCAGAAAGATGTCAGAGTTAGACACGAGTGCCGTCCCTTCGTGTAAAAGAATATCTCGCTGAGGGCATTCTCCAAGCTTTCTGTTTTCAGTGTTTGGGGGAAGAGCACGCTATCCTCTGGCTTGAGGGAGCAGGTGAGCATTGCGATTTCTCCATATTAAAGTCCCTCGCGCTCGGCTCGCCGTCTTTAAAATGAAACCGCGAGCCGCGACGCATTTCGCGTGCATATCTGGCGTTAGCGCACGAGACGGAATCTTACTTTTCTCATGATTATGCCCCAGATTGAAGAGACGCTTGCGGGGCTATCTCTCTCCTGGGAGCTCATCCTCCCTGGAAAAATCCACACTCCCCACCAAGCCGTGTAGACTAACATCTTCGTTGGTGGGAAAAGCTTTTTCAGACAGCGGGTTTGTGGAGCTACATTGAACCACAGATTTATTTCTTTGTGCCACCAAGCAGACGGCCCGTGCTATCGGCCGTTCTATGGCTGCCATGGTCGCCACGGAGAGACAGCTGTGGCCT
>JAOVVA010000030.1:5032518-5051035 GCA_028565275.1 Leiocassis micropogon | reverse complement strand
GTTATATATGCCAAAATTTTTGGCGTGTTTGACACACATGCTTCAACAACCGGTCGCGCAAAGAGCGTTCCCATAGCATTTTCACGCAGCATCTCATTCCTGCTTTTTTGGGAAACAGGGTTACAGCAAAGTAAACCAAGACGTTATCACATACAGTTTGGGAAGCACTCATTTGCAACTCAAGGAGGGTGTGCCCCTAGTGTTCAAGAGGAATTGTCTTCTAGTGCATCAATACTACTTGAGTGCTGCCTGATTTAAATGAATTGGAGGAGGCCCATTGGCTCAAGCTCTAGGTTTGAGCTTGTTATGTCTTGATTTTAACTTACAGCCTTAATGCTTGTATTTAACAAAAATTGTAATAACTACAGCATGTCCTCCACTAACACCACTGAACGTCCAAAAACGTGAACCTGAGCCTAGTGTACTTGCCTGATGCAAAAGTGTAAGGATCACTGAGCTGGATCAATCACGTCCCCACTGACTGAGTTTTAAGTGCTGGCCCCCTGCTTGCACACCACATCAGGAGAGCTGTCACACTGTACATACAATCAATTTAAAAAATTAGCCTGCTCACCCCCCCACCAGCCCTCCTACACACTCTCATCAACGCGTTCGTTGACGGACAGGAGAGGAGAGACGCGTCTCCCCTCAACAGCTGGCTCCGAGTGACACCGGCACAGAAGGAAACATCTGGAAGGACACCTGCCAGCCTACCTACATGGGAGAGTAAGATAACTGACATGTAGACAATGGGAAAAAACACACGTACTGTGGATGTGTTTAAGTGTGAGTGACTGGCCTTCAAAGCATATTAATATTTACAAAAACATTGATGTCAAGCATTCAATCAAAGACCTCAGTTAATCTAATTACAATGTGTACTTATTGTTTATCGAATGAGCATGCTTAGAGTTAATTACACAAGTGCTGTGGCTCAGTGCAGACCAGTACAGGCTGCTCGCAATGCCGCTCTCCCTACAGAGCTCAAAGCAAACATTGTCTCGGAGTAAAGAACAGCAAAGTGAAAGCTTTTAAAAATAGGTTATATCAGGAAATTCAGTATCTCACAAACGTTATCCCCAGATCTCAAACACATGCCCTAAATCAGAGAGCTGAATGGACTTGTAGGTGTTGTGACTGTCAATAAAGTACCATCTTAACCTTAAGCTCCACCATGAGCCCTGGCTGCTCTTCTCAGTTCAGCCATGTCTATTAGCACTCATCACACTCTAATCGCTCTGTAAGCACACAGCCAGAGAAAAAGGGTGTCACTGTTTTGCAGGGTTTGAAGGTGACACAGCTAAGTAGATAAAGTGCCAGACAGGGTATCCAGGCCACTACTGAAGGATCCCAAGAGTCCTTCACAATCCCCAGCCCTCCTCCCTTTCTCTTACTCCTCCTTTCCTTTGCCTGCACCCCCCACATCCACACTTTTCAGGGGTGGGAACCTCGAAGCCCCCCACGGGGGGAGTCGGCCTGCAAGGTCACAGCCCTCAGTGGACGGGCCTGTGTCATGGACGGAACATATTCTAATTTCAGCACCATTCCCTTCTACTGCCGAGCATGTAATAAATCTTGTTTGGTGACAAAATGTCCAATTAAAAGGGAATTGACACAAAAAGAAAGGTGTGAGCGAGAGGGGGGAAAAGCAAGAGGAATACCGCCTCAAGGACAAAGTGTCTCGATAATGAACATCAGAGGCATAATAATCTGTGCTAGCTGATTGGGAAACAAGCTCTCATGTTACAAATGGAGATAAAAAAAAAAATGCTCATTAAGATTTTAAGGGATCCAAACACTCTTTGGAGCCAGGGCGAGGAAACAAGGAATATCACTGCACTCAGTTTACAGAAAAATAGATAACAATGACTAATCAGAATGTTTCTTATGGATCAAAGTCTCTTATGTTGTGTACATAAAGCATAAAACATCCAGATTCTTTCATAATCACAGCAGCTCAAATGTTGAGCATTTTTCAGTCTCAGTTGGAGTAGAACTAGCGTTTCAATGACTATCATATTAACTACTAGCATAACCTAAAACTAGCTACTTACTGTATCACAAGATATTTGCTAAGTTTTTTCATAATTATAAGTAACATGAATATTATAATAGAAGCTAAGTGATTTATGGGTATTTATTTTTATCATATCCAAAAACATAATTGTCTGATTTTCTTTAGAGCCAATATCTAATGGCATAAAACATCCAGATTCTTTCATAATCTCAGCAGCCCATGCTGAGCATTTTTCAGTCTCAGTTAGCGTAGAGCTACTGTTTCCAAGGTCTAGCATATTAACTACTAGCATAACTTAAAACTAGCTACTTACTGAATCACAACACAAGATATATGCTAAGTATTTTCATAAAGTAGCATGAATATTATAATAGAAGCAGAGTGATTTACGAGTTTTTATTTTTATCATATCCAGAAACATCTAGGTCTGATTTTTTTTCACCTTGGTACGGTTGACATGCAAAGAAGGCGATAACCTGGACATGTCCACGAATTTCTGTCTTTCGTTTGCTCGTAAAACTCAAAAACACATGTTAAACACATGAAAAGCTTCTTTATCTGCACATTAGTTAGACCATCAGTTTCTGTTCTGATGGTGAATTTTAATAATTCATGCAGCGTTTTGAACTAAAATTGTAGTACAGCAATAAAAACAAGTATCATTAGCAACAAACTAGCCAGCTAATGTTAGTTATATTGGGGACGACTGTAAATTTAAACATTACCCTTTGACAAGAGCCTATATTATAGCCAGTGTTATAGATTTAATCAAGTACTGTATATTAGTATATATATATAAGTCTGTATATTAACTAGTCTAAACTAATAACACTATTAACTAATTAATGTTGTATAAACTGTGAACTGTATAAATTAATTTAAAAATTGGAGTCTAAAAAAGGAGAAATGGGGCCCTTTTCTTAATTTTCCCCAATTTGCGTAGCCATGTTGGTGTGATGCCACTTCAGAAACCAGATAGGAAATAGTGATGACTGCCGTAGGTTGTTGAGTTGATATTTCAAGTTGGAAGGCATTCATTTTCAGTGGTGGTTACTGGTTAGATTCGAGGAATTCTAAGTTGCAGAGTCTCCTTGAAAGCTGCATTATCCAAAACTCCATCTCTACCTAAATATAGCGGTATATACAAAAATTTGACTTACTGATTTACAGTATCTTACCGATCCTTCAACAGAATTGAAAAAAATGGCTCAATCCTAAACATTTTTAAAGCACTTTAATGATCACGACTCAAGCCGGTTCTTACTATATGTCACAATATCCTCATTTAAATACTTCCAGAAATTTTCCCAGACATGCCACAGTAATAAACTTGGTATTAATATGGAGCTTATTCAACCAGGAATCTGAAAATATGCAATACTCAAATCACCCAAAATGCAACTTAATACCTGTTTGATGTGATGGATCACATATATCTATTGATATATGTAATAAACTATCTATGTTTCATGAGGCTGAAGAAAATCACATCAATATCCATAAATCCATGTAGCATACCGATAACACCTGAGCAGGACTGCTCTATTCCATCTCTAATAAAGTCTTTTCTTCATGCTCTGTGCATCCTGTAATATCTTTTTATCGCATGTGTTCTTTTCACAGGTGAACATCCCTACAGGAATCTTTAACCTCTGGTGTTAAAAATGCCTTCCAGTGTACCACTCTGTATTGCCTGCCTTATGCATATTTCATGGGAGGTGAGATGGCTCTGTGGAAATGAAAGAGAAAACATCCCCTCATCACTAGCCAATGATATCAAGCCTCCTTGGGGCACAGAGCATTACTTTTAGTGTCAATACAAGGGAGGGGGATGTTTAGAGATAGATTTACACATTGATTTATGCAATTTCATATGTTCGACAGTTGCTGATGGCTAATGGTGTAACTGAGATGTCTAAAATGTCAAAATGTGTTTAGAAACACTAATTTCTATTGTTGTCTTGGGTCAAAAAAAAAAAAAAATTCCTTCCCCGTCACTGTCCTCCTTGTTTAGCTGTTATTCCTCACTGTAGAAAGATGTTATGCAGACAATCTGGTCAGACATTTTTATCAGTTTGCAATACTTCCTGCTTTATGTAAAAATATACTGCAGAAATAGACTTATCTCATTTTGCTCTCAAACTGTTCAGATGTCCTACCTACAACCACATGCCACCTTAATGTGTGCTGGACACAGGACTTTGTACTTTCCGTAGTTTTGTAGTAAAATGGCAAGCAATTTTTTTTTTGTCTCATCAACTTTAACATATAAAATAAAGAGAGGCTACTAAGGTAATGATTGTGCATGCATGCTAAAATCTATATTATAACAACAATATTCTACAACATTAAATGCGAATATAAATGGCTAGATAACACAACATTCCTTCCATTAAGAAATGAATCATTGTAATTTTTGACAATCGTGATATGAGAGGAATAAAACACTTTATGACATGCTGCTATTTAGAAGCCTTAGTTTCATAGATTATTTTCAGATAATAACACGTCATATTAGGTGGCACGGTGGCTCACTGCCAGGCTCAATTCCCACCACTGTGTGCATGCATGTTGCATGTTCTCTCTGTGCTTGGTAGATTTTTTTCAGGTACTCCGGTTTCCTTTCATATGGAGATTAGGCTAATTGGTGTTCCCAAATTGCCCGTAGTGTGTGAATGAGTGTGTGTGCCATGCAATGTATTGGCACCCTGTCCAGGGTGTACCCTGCCTCGTGCCCTAGGTTTCCTTGGATAGGCTCCAGGCCCCCCACGACCCTGTATACATGTGTAGCGTTTTTACCACTAGAAGGATCTTGGAGAACAAGTTAGCTTGATTGCTGCCCAATGCAAATGGCTGGGAGAAGTTTATTCATCACACAGTCCAGCATGGGAAACACATTCACTCGAGAACCACACCATTCAGCCTTAGCATGAACTAGAGCCTGATTAGCATGAGGTAACACACCCTTAACACAAAACCATGGCCGAAACCACCAACCCAAACAAACTTACCAAAAAGGGTGAACACATAGAAACCCCTCCCGCAAGGCATGATGGTCATCAGCCGCCGCCCCGCCTATGCCACACATGATAAAGCGGTATAGACTATGACGCTCGCTCCTGTCCATCACCATTTTTTCATAGATAATATTGTGAAATGATTACTTATACTGTATGTAGAAAATGTCCAACAATTGTGATTCGACAAAGCTAATACAATCAACAGTGTGAGGTTTAAATAAAAATACACAAATATACAAACAAATATATGCACAGTTGCTTTAGTATGTCCTATGCTCATATACTGTAGGCGCTCGGAATTGTCCAATAAACTGCTACTAGGCACGAGTTTTAAGGGCTACAGGAAATGCTATGTTTTTCCCCCACCAACCGTAAAACAGCAGACAAATTACCATGAACAAATTAACCCTGAGCAGACTGTACGTTCATCACCCCTTTCTTTCCTTGATTCCCTTAACTATATGCTTGTAAAATAGTTATGGCAGAAATGCAATAAAAATTTCTATAAAGGTAAAACAGTACTTTTGGGGGTGTTGGTCTATTTAACGGAAGGTTCAAACCTTAGCACCACTAAGCTGCCACTGTTGGGCCCTTAAGCAAGGCCCTTTACTTGCAACTACTTAAATGTGTAATGAGATATACTGTATGTACTGTAAGTCACTCTGCAGGAAACCATCTGTCAAATGACATACATGGAATTAGATATGGAATTTTGGGAAATGGCAAAACTTTAACAAAATCCTTCCAGACCTACTTCAATGCTATCACTGTGACAACAGTCGTCCATATTAACAAATAGAGCCATCATAGAGAGTGTAAGGAGGCGAACGCTCCCTCCCATTTACAATCCCCTCCATCAAATCCCACAGGGTGGAGCGCTGATTACTCCCACAATTAGCAGTGTCAACTCTGTGATATGGATTAACTGGTCAGGTTTGGGTCTGGAAGCTAATTAGTCCTCCCTCTCTCTCTCTCTCTCTCTCTCTCTCTCTCTCTCTCTCTCTTTATGATTTGTTGATTAATTATGGATATTTAGTTAGGAAAAGAGATGTTAATTATTAATCACAATTAAATTATCTGCTGTAATTAACTACAAAGTTCTCTGTGTTTTTACTCACGGTGATGTGTGTGTGCTCATGGAGTAAAGATGGATGAAAGTAGAAAGACATTTTTCCTTTCTCAGAACATGCTATTGTTATTATGTCAAGGTGTCACATCCACGTGCTAAGAATATTTTTGCAACCAAATGTGTTCATACATTATGTCCATCCTTCACATTATGTTCTGGCCAGACAGAAATGTTTCCTTCTGAGGCAAAGATGAAACTCGCATGATTGAGATGTGAAGACACAAACATACCTCTGGCTACAAGAAAAAAAAAAAAAAAAAAGACAAGATCATCATGGTGTCCTGACTCGTTCCTTCCAAACAATCTTTGCGCTGAAACTTTGCTTACGTTACCTCTGAATCACCTCGCCAACATTTATCCTCTATTTACCTAGAAAATGCAATACGCTGATATTTATCGCTGAGTTGTGGCTAAATATAGAAGTGTTGCTGTAGCACCCTGTGCCTTGGTGGGAGGTTTGGCTCTACTGTTCATCCTTAAGCTGACAAGCAGCAGAAGTCCTGATGAATGCCTCTTTTCATCTGCGTGGCCATGTGGATTTGACAGAGTAAATATTTAGCTGCATAGGAGTTGCCTGCTGATTTTACCCAGATGGACGGATTGATGCCTCAGTGAAGGCGTTTGCCAAAGACAATCGAGTGAGCTTGTTTGAGTTTCTCTGGCCACTGGATTCTCCACAAAGAACAGCACCAGGGTGACTGACTACCACCCATGGCTCTATAAGATATTAATAGCAGGGGAAAAATAATATTTGTTTAAAAATCTCTTTTTTAAAAAAAAATGCTTCCCACCTATGTACCCACTCTTTGCCTTTAGATCAGCCTCCAATATCTTTACTTAGCCTCTGAAAAGCTTTTGAATCCTTTTAGTTGTAATTTCCAGAGCTACATAACTAACATTCTTCCTGCCATATACAGTGTCTTGCATAAGTATTCACACCTAGGATTGCCAACTCTTCAGCATGCCAGAATCGGACACTCTTCCAACACACATTTAAGTTTAACAAAATAAACTAATACGTTTTTCAGCTGTGCTTGTATTTAACTTTTCAGCAGTGGCTTAGAATAAAGCTCATATAATTCAGCACAATCCTTTATCTGAACTTAGGTCTAATGCTGAGTTCTGACTTGACAAATCTTTTTTTTTTTATTAAAAAAAAATTATTTTGTTTTTCACTTGTTTTGGAGATTTCCTCTATGGACATTTGATTTTTATAATTTGTGATTTTTGTGATTTTTTCTTTCTCATATTTCATAACACTGTGCAAAAAGTTAAATAATAATAATAAAAAAAGACATATGACAGTCAAAAACAAAAACACAGACAAACAGCTTGCAAAACAAATAGTTTGCAACCCTAAAAGTCACCCATCTTATACTTTCCTACATTTTGTAATCTTAGAATCCTGTAACTGTAAATATGTCTATTTGAAATTCTTGGCTGTAACAGAAATATAATACTACAAAATATGGAAAAGTTCAAAGGGGTGAATATTTATGCAAAAATATTTCTGCCCACTCTCCTGCCGGATACAAGGTTAACTTCAAATGAAGATTTATTTATTATTATTATTTTTTTTACTTAAAGGTTACGCCCACACCGTATTAGTTATTTTTGTCTGCATATATCTATCTATATCTATATATCTATATATCTATATATATATATACCCTGTATATAAACAGACTTTGATGTACAGAACTAAAGAGATTAAACTTTTTTCTGAACTCACTGATTATGTAGGAGCAGTGTTCAAGTGAAACCAGGACTTTTGACTGTAGAATGTAGAATAAAAGAACACAGTTTTGGGAGTAAAAACAATACATTTATTTAGGGTGGAGATATTAATAATTGTGGAAAGAATTGCTTTGTTTGCAGGACATTGCACAACCTCATGCTGCCCACCACACCACTTGCACATTACAGGAACTCAACTGGGATTTACTGCCACACAGTCCTGACCTTGTCTAAGACATTTTCATATGTTTGGGCCATTAAAGAAGATCCTGGAAGGCCATCTTTAACAGGCAGTCTGATCATGATTCTGGCATACTGAGGAAACTTTCTACCTTGATGATATCCAAGCATTGAAACCATCAGAAACCTTGGGATAAGTGCATTAGTGTAACTACATTCCTAAGCATGTTCTGTTTATCTGCTAAATCAAATGTCCTGGTTTGACCTGAACATCCCTTGTAGTAAACTTATGATCGTGCTGATCTGTGATCAGTTTTTCATTACTTAATAAATGTGCACCTCCTGTCTTTGTATGCATGGAGTTTGCATGTTCTCCCTGTGTTTGATGGTTTTCCTCCCGCAGTTCAAAGACTTGCAGATTAGGCTAACTGGAGTTCCCAAATTGCCCATAGTGTGTGAATGAGTGTGTGTGTGTGTGTGTGTGTGTGTGTGTGTGTATGCCCTGCGATGAATTGGCACCCTGTACAGGGTGTACCCTGCCTTGTCCCCTAAGTCTCCTGGGATAGGCTCCAGGCGACCTTGAATACAGCATAAAGCGGTATAGACGATGAGTGAGGGAGTAAGAGCTTTCTACAAAGAAAAGCTACCAATGACAACTTTGTGCCTCATTCTCCTAGAAACTGAAGAACGTGGGAAAGCACTCCCTAAGTCTAAATAACAATAGCTTTATTCGGAATATATTACATTTTACTGTAGCTAGCATCCTAAGAGTCTTGATGATACAAACTAGCTAACTGAGATAAAAATGTAAGTCGCTCTGGATAAGAGCGTCTGCCAAATGCCTAAATGTAAATGTAAATGTAACTGCTAATGGCTATATATCACAATATAAACTACCTTGATAAATAACATATAACATATAAATGATTTTTCCCAGCAGCAGAGGCAGATTACAGTGATGGGTAGTAGGTCTTTTTCTCGCTGTCACATCTGTTTAGATTTCTTAGTAATTTAGATCAGCTGCTTGTCATCTTATGATTTCACAAACATATATAAGATTATAAGGAAATGTGGTGATGCTTAAAATGAGCAGAAAGTAGAGCGTCTTCTTTTGACACATAGCATAGAATGTATAGGTGACAGAAAAACTCGAAGTTTTTATAAGTCCAGGTAGTTTAAAACTTGACCTGTTAAGTTAAAAGCGTTTTTTAATTATTTATATATATATATTTTTTACCCCTATCCTAAAACAAAGCATATAACATTCACTACATATTAAACTACGGAACAAAAGCGTTACATTATTCACACCATTGAAAAAACACATAAAAATTCAGTGTGGGGGCATCTCCATTCTTTATCATTGCCACCCGTTTATATCCATCTTCACACACTTCTCACCTTTAATTCCTCATCAGGCACCGTGACAAGATGGAGGAGATAATCTGATTTATCATAATCACCAAAAGGCATGAACAGCATGGCTGATTTGCATTAAGTAAATAAAAGTGTGAGGTAAGCCATGTCTTGGAGCCATGCTTCACTCTGTCATGACTGCAGGTAAATTTGAGTGACAGACAAACTCAAACAGACATGCTAACTGTTAGTCTTGTCGTCTTGTTGTAGAGTCCATTTCTGACACCCACTCGGCACATACAGAGTTATGCTTCATGCTGTATGCAGTAGACTATCCTAAACAACTAACAAATGTCTCAGTACTAAATTCTAGTTTACATTTTCCTCGTTAACAGCTGATCTCTTGTGATGCAAAACTGTGTTTTTTTTATTAAAACAAACAAAAAAAAATTGTGTGGAAAAAACATCCATCAGTTTGTGGTTTATACTGGGAAGAGCTGCTAGCCTGACACCTGACCCTCCTGCTTTCTCATCTATGCTTTAGGACCGGCAATGGTGGAGTGCTTTTGTATGGACATAAGGTTAAAGCTTTGACCAATGGCCCAACAGTGGCCACCCAGCGGTAGCGGGGCCAAACCCCTGACCCTCCCATCAGGAACAATATTTCTATATTCCAGTATGGAAATGCATTTCCCGTCACACAAAGGTGTCATTTTTGTCTCACTAAGCTCTCTACATAAAACATTCTACATTGCTTCTGTGTGCCTTTTGTGCCTGGGCAGGACACACACTCAGATATATTACGCCCTGTGAAATATGTGTCCTGCATAAATGAGCACCCTCACTAAAACCGATTAAAAAAGGGGAGCCATTTTGTCTTCCACTCTTTGCTTTTTGCTAATTACACTGAAGCTTCGAAAGGAATAATACATGCACCGAATGACCCATATGCAATTTCAATAGAGCCGGACGGTGCTGATACCACGTTATGAAATGACGGCATTATATTAGAATCAGGGATTCAGACGTGATCTCCACAAAGTGCCATTGTGCTTTATATAATCACGAGAGAAACATACAAATGACAAAGTCGCGCTATCATTGTTTCGTGATCAAAATGAAATTACTATGGTGTCTTCGCCAGTGCACTTCAAGGCATCCTTTGTCTCCAAGCTCTGTTCCAGCAGCATCGATTTCCTACAGGCCTGAATTAGCATTCGTCTTTCTCTCTTGCTCATTAATCAATTTACACACTCTCTCTTTCGCTAATTGCTGGCCAATGCTGGTTATTAAAAGCCCTTTCAGAATGCTCCCTGGATAAGCTCAGCTCAAATCCCTTTACTCCACTGCAGCAAATGTGTTTTCTTTACTTCCCTTAAGTTCACAGTTCTGCTTTCCTCCTCAAAATCATGCAGAATTGCAGTACTAAATGCAAAGCTGGTAAAATATCCTTGTACATGTTATATTTTATATTACCAAAAAAAAAAAAACATTAGAATTATTGATCCTGAAAAAAAAAGGTTTGCCCAAGTTGCCTTTTTTATTCTTATTAAACAATTAACAAAATATAAATATTTATATTAATAAATATAAATCTAACAAACCAGCTTTTAAAAGATTTTAGAAGATGTTTTTGATGCTTCTTCAGCCAGACACAGGGCATTAAGTAATGCCTGTGACATGGCAAATTTTCATAATACTAATATTATAGTAATAATTTATTTTCTCTGTCATATTTACAGTAGATATAAATGGCATTTTAGGATGAATTTCCACCCCATGCCCAGCGTTCCTGGGATAGGCTCAGGAATCACCACAAATAGTTTACTGAAGATAAAGATTAAAACGAGTCATGAAAATTTAAATGGGAAATACTATGTGTATTTACTTTAGACCAAAAAGATGAAAGACTGTGTGGACTTTGGAATATTTGTGATATTTTGAGGATCCTGACTTTAATGTGTCTTGGGACAGCCAAGTAGGAAATAAAAAAAATAAATAACTGTGCAGTAGGAAAATAATCAGTAACATGGCCCGACATGAAGTGGAGTCATTGTTACAACTCCAAAGTTGATTATTTTCCAATAACAGCATCCATTTAATTCCTCATACACCACAGCGATTTCCCAAAAATTATGATGATTAAATTATTAAAGAACAACATGTTGCACATTTTATACAGTTTAATGTTTTGGATCTTCTATAAAACAAGTTCTTGTTCTCACTTCTATAAACAGTTATTCTCTCACCAGTCTATCTTTTTTTTTGTTCTTAAAGCAAATCTTGTCATGTTTCTAAGAAACTGCAAACCTTTTTTAGACTTTTAAGCCGACACTGGAAACTTCTTCTATCAGTGCTAAATAAAAATTTTAAAAAAGCTTCAGAGCATTAACAAGTTGCGTGTGAGTGGCCTGAGTATTGTTTTCAATAATAACAATAATAATAATAATAATAATAATAATAATAATAATAATTAAAACAAGTAGTTAAAGCCTGATGGAAAAGTCGCTAGATGTCACTAAATGACATCACTTGCTAATTTGCATATCTGTTGCATCATCTGGTTCCTGGTTTGATCCTGAGCCCAGGTTGCTGTCTGTGAAGAAAAGAACAATTGTTAAAATAACCATAAAGAAGAAGATAAAGGATAGCTACGATCTCCAGCAATGCCCACAATGGAGTAATATAAATATAAGACAGAATCAGCATGAAGTTCAGTTTTAACATCTGAAGGAGAGAAAAGATCAATGAGGTTTGGAGGAAGTGAATTCCAGGGGAACACTAAACAGCATTTTTTTCTTTTTAATTATATATTATCCAATATACAATGAATTCCTTTAAGTAATCATACCATTCTGTTCACTTTCATAAGAATGAATTTGAACCTTAAACTCTGTAGCTTTTCACATAAATCAAGTTTATTGTAAATTGATACGAATGACTTCCATACATAGGCTGCATAGTAAAGTATGGCTGCTTATCTCAAAGAGAAAGCCTGAGCGGATCAGGCAGTCTTCTCTCTCCCTCCTCCCTTCTTCTCCTCTCCTCTCTCCGAGCTTTCAGAATGAGAGAAATGTGTCATACTAAAGAGCCATTTTCTCCTCGCGATCCAATCAAATCAGTATCAAATCAGCAATAAATTTATTTGTTATTGACAAGCCAGAGAACACTCGCAGCCTCTGGCACAATGCGACAATGCATGAGCTCTTTCTCTCTCGCTTTCCGCCGCTCTCAGCACATCACTCTGCACTGCGCTGAAGGCTAAAAACCAGAGTTATGTTCCTATAACAAAATATTTTCCCGAGGCCTAACAACTCATGTTGTCCTGACTACTGGAGTAATGGAAGTAAATGAATCTATAAATAATACCTCTTTCTGACAACAAATCCTGCTATCCCACAGCAGCCCCTCTCTCTCTCTCTCTCTGCCTCTCACACACACACACACACACACATGAATATCCCCGAACGATAACACGCACTAGCACTGTCATGCACATCATACACACATCCCGAGCGAGGCCATGCGACCGGGGCAAACTTTTTAAATAAAGTACGCACTTTCACTATAAATGTGTCACGAGAGAGAGAGAATGTATTGGCCCTAATCAGCCAAAATGGGTTGATTCATTGGTTAATTTTAGCGTCCGGGGCTATACATTATTCCAGGCCTGCCAAAGCTAATTTCTGCCTTTACAGACGGACCAGGATGACTAATGGATTGTCCGAGCGGCTACAAGTGAAAAACCTCCATCATGCTCTCTCTCTCCCGCTTGAGTTTTACTCACTCTAATGATGTATAATAGCCTGCAACTACACTTGACCCGTGGATTATGCGGCAACGAGGAAGAAAAAAAATAAATGTTTACCCAGAGGTTTTGAAGGGGAAAAGGGAGAAAGAAAATGGAACATTTGCATGGGCATCAGGCATGACGCTAACTGCTTAAAGAAGGCAAGCATGGCAGAGGCATACAGTATTAATGTTTTAATGCTCATTCGCATACTTACTATTTTGCACGGTAATGCTAATTATATACTGTATGAAACTTAATCTAAAAAAAATTGCAATTAATAATGAAGTGATTTGGAATAATGCCAAACCTTACACATTTTCTGACTGAGAATTAACACCTTCATGTATTATTCTGCCTGGACTTAACTGTAAAGTGCTGGTGCGATGGTGTGACCCTGACATGTGAAGTCCCCATACAGGTCTCTCCACTATTGCATTGTGGGCCTCGGCCCGTCGCTATGCCGCCTGCTCCAGCCCAGCTATGAAATATCATATCAAATCAATGGAGACAGAGGCAGCAGGGCGCCAGCAACCAGGTCGCCTCTGCCAAAAAGGGACATAACGAATGCAAATGCTAAACAGGGCTAAAGGTGAAGAATCGGTGCGTCTCCAGAGGCGTGATGGAGTGACGAGAAAAGGAGCTCTTCTCAGAAACCAGCACAGGACGGATGTTGCTATCAGCCAGGCTAATGGAGCAGGAGCTGGGACATATGAGACGAGCGGTGAACTTTCAGCTGTCCCCGTTTAACAGATTGCTGACATCAAATAGGAAACAATGGCCTGAACCATGCAAATGATCTCTACTTTGTGGATATTTAGATGTTGATAAAAAAAAAAAAGTAGAATAAAAAATGATGATTCATGATCTGATGGAAAACAGAGGACATTCAGTCAGTCATGAATCTTCAGAATGTGGATATAGTATACATCGTGTGGCTGTTGTTTTTCATGTTTTTGTGGCTTTTAAAGTAAGATGGAAGGTAGGATTTATGTTGCTTTCTCCAAAGCTACACGCCTTAAAACCTGACTAATTGTACAAGCTGTCTAAACGAACAGACAACATGATGAACAGCCGAGTAGCGCCACCTTCTCAGAGTGGATATTTTATAAAAAATAGTAAAATAAATAATTTAGTGAACTCCTTTCACCTTTTAGTGAAAAAAAAAATGACGGAGTTTAGAATTCATTTTTATTAAATAGTAATGGTACCTGTTGGATAATAATATTAATAATAATAATAATAATAATAATAATAATGTTATTTAAAATTGTTACATCTAACATTAATCTAAATACATATGTTATTTTATGTTATATGATAAAAAAATATTCTTATATGCACACATGCAGTTTTATTTTATTGTTTGATAGCTGCTTGACTTTGGATGCAGATCTGAGTAATATAAATAATTAAGAAATAGATAAAAGTTCTAAACAAATGATGAATTAAACAGTTATGGAATCACCTGGATATGTGGAAACAGTTACAAGAATATTTAAAAATGTTGATTCTTTGAGGATATAATTATAGATTATATTGAAGGATATAATAAAAACAAAGGACGTCTGAACAAAATATTGTACACCAACAATAAAAAAGTCAGGAAAATGACTTCAACTTAAATGAGACAATAAGCCTCATGACAAATGTCTGCTTAGTCAATAATCATAACATTAATATTTACATTCTACATAGTGACAGCCATATACTGTAAGTTCTTGCTTATTCCTCACGCAACACAGATGTGCAAGATACCCCATATTTACCCCTTCAATCTCACTTCCCTCTAGAGCAGGAGCAGGATGAAAGGATTTAGAAAGAGATGGAGGGAGGGGATAGCAGAGACTAAGAGAGTATCAGGTGCAGGCTTCAGCTCGGTCTGCTCCAGGTCCCCCTCTCTCGCCACAGGGCGAGCTATTATTATTAACATCATTTGTCTGCATCATTCGCCCAGCACCTTTGCTTTCAGCTGCCGCTATGAAGATGGCATGTTAATAAACGAGCGCGGCCGCCACTCCGCCATCCGACCTGTTCCTCGTCCACCTCGGCCCCATCCCTCTGTGTCCCCCGCCAACCCACGATCCCCAAAAGGGACGGCAGGCCGATTTGTTTTCCAGCATCACCCCCCCCCACACTTTTTACTCCCGTCTATTGTTGTTTGCACTAAAGGGGACAAATTCAATTCATTCTTATGACAAGGAAGCACTGATAGAGGAGTGGAGAGGGTGAGGCAGGTGGGGAGGATGAAGAAAGACACTGCCCAGGAGGGAACATACTACCAACAACGAGAAAAAGGGGGATAAAAAAAAAAAACTTGCTGAATAGGTGGTATCACAGGAGAGAAAGGGTGAGGAAGGGGATGTGCGAGGGGCTTCCTGGAGAAAGATGGATAAAGCTGGAGTATTTTGGAAGAAGGGGATTGATGTGCTATGCTGACTGTCACCAAAGCTCAGTCTCAGAGGACATGGTCATCTGAGAGTCTCTACGTAGTGGACTGGGTAAGCGCTATATCAGAGTGACACTAGTGTCCCAGTATAACAATAACAACATGCTTTTAAAACTGTCTTTGTCCCTGGGGGATGACAAAAAAGCAAACGACACCAATAACACTGCTGAATGATGATGATGATGATGATGATGATGATGTTGATGATGATGATGATGATGGATTTTCTGGGAGGACAAACTATGCCATGTTAAGCTGCAGGATCCAAACACAAACACAGACTTCCATGAATAATGGACGGAAACACTATGCAGGTTCCATTTGATTGAATAGAAACAGAGTTTGCATCAGCTGGAGGAGGGGTGTAAAGTGACCTATTCATTTCCCTCAGATCTGCACAAGGTCTGTGGCTCCACAGGGTCCAGAGCAGGTTTTGACCCAGCGCCGATATGAGTCCACGATATGAGTCTCCATCTGCAATGCGCTGGACTCTGTACCGTAGCAGTACTACTGAGAATAAAAAGAATCTTCTTCAACTGATCTTTGGTTAGGAAATCTTTGAAAATGTGTTCTAGGGTTCTGTGTTTTATATAGAAACAACTACAACCGTTTTTTTTTTTTAATTAAAATCAATGTGTCTGTGTGTGTTTTTGCCTTCCTTTATATTCATATGCTTTTTTTTTTAGAAAGGAGAATAGATTTTCCTTTAACATAGTGAAAAAATACCAAGTCATCCACAGAACCCAAGAGAAAACTTGGGACATCCAAGTCCAGGATTCTGCAAAATGTAAATAAATTCATGTTAATTATTTCCACATGTAGCAGGATTCTTCAAGCGTAGTCTTCTTCTGGGGGTTTTATATAGAACCAACTGTTTACAGAAACATTTAGTTCTAGGACAACTTAACAGTTTCCCCCTTTGGAGAAACAGTAAAGATCGTATGTAGAACTCTACACCATAAAGTTTTTCTAGAAAAAAGAACTACAGGAAGAACTCCTTTAGGAAGCTAAGCCTTAAAGAACCCTAAACTACTTTCTATGAATGTATACTAAACAAGCCTCACCAAGGATTGATTAAGAAAGAGCATTTGCCTTTCATAATTGGTCAAATTAAAACACTTTTAAGTTTTAAGTTTTCCTCTTAAGGGACAAACACAGAAGAAACAATCATTGCTAGGTTTCATCTTTTGTCCCTCTGGGGAACCAGGAAAGGTTCTACGCTGAGCAAACTGACTGCCAAGAAGAACTCCTGTTAGGAACTAAGAACGTTTAGCCATCTAAAAGATCTATAAGGAACCCTTTTCTAGTAATGTGTATACATATCTATGCACTTTTTCACTTACAGTAGGTTCTTCACTTAGTTAAGGTCTGTTTACTTCCTTAATGATTCAATATAGTACAGATGATTGTTCAACAGGATAACTGAAGAATGATCAAAGGTCCCAGAATTAGTTTAAACTTTAAATAGAACAAATTTTCGTCACAATTATTGTCTTCACCTTAAACCTTCAAGGTCAAGGGTTTAAGTCCTGCCTCGGGTCTGTGTGCATAGAGTTTGCATGTTCTCCCCATGCTTGGGGGGGCGGGAGGGGGTTCCTCTAGGTACTCTGGTTTCCGACCACAGTCTAAAGTCATGCAGTTTAGCCTAACTGGCATATCCAAATTGTGTGTAGCATGTGAATGAGTGTGTGAGTGTGTTTGCGCATGTGTGCCCTGTGATGGATTGGCAGCCGGATGAGGGTATACCCCACCTTGCGCCTAAAGTCTCCTGGAACGAATGAAGACTCTCACCACCCTGTACAGGATAAAATGGTAAAGAACATAAATGAGTGAAAGAATGAAGTATCTTCTTCAGATTTTTTTAATTAAATGTTAACCCCTATAAAAGTTCATTGTAAATGATTTACATTGTTTTAAGGTTCTTAAGGGTTTTACATAGATCTGTTAATGGTTCTCTCGGATGGACAAACTGAACCACTTTATATGGCTTTTTCTATAGTTTCTTCCAGATTTCTCCCAAGAATGTGTCATTTCAATTTGAATGCAGACTCTTAATGAACACAAATACGTTCAATTCGCTGTTTATTTATTCACGGAAGAAAACAGCCAGAGACATGGAGCAATACTAAAAGATGAGTTTTAACATCACATAGGATTGTCCCTAACTATCCAAATGAATCTGCATTCAAGCAGAACCCAGTTATATCAGAAAGCCAACGTGCATCCAAATGGTATTGCAGAACAATAAAACAAGAGCTGTACCTTGTGAAGCATGGTCATATGGAGGAGATAATATCTACAGAAGTTAATATTCAAGGTTTGTGCACCACTGCAATGACAAACGAATTAGAAGCTAATTTAAATGTATGCCCCAAAAACCAAGCTTAGCTTGAAACCGTCCATGGTTGGATGTGACTAGGTTGTCACTTTTTATGTTAGAAAACTTTCCATTCTTTCACAAAGAGAATAAGAGAAAGGGAAGAATAATAAAAAAAAGCAGGCGAATCCCCACGATGCTCTCCATATGAACTGTCACATTAATAACCCTATGCTCGTATTCAAATTTTCTGTCGAAAGCCAAAGAAAGATTGAGTGCCCTGCTGTTGCGCAGCCAAGATTGAAGACATGTCTCATTGACATTGTTAAAAGTTTATGAAAATATATGAATCCTCAAATGTCATTGGTTCCTCGGCTCCCAACTCAGCCCACTTCTATAAGAAATCGTTCTTTTAATCAAAATGATTGAATGCCATAAGGTTGGACTCAGGGATCTGAATAAAGCTGAGTATGGTGATGGTGTTGGTGTAAAGGAGGTGGGATAAAGTGATACACTTGAATG
>JAOVVA010000030.1:4991794-5026568 GCA_028565275.1 Leiocassis micropogon | reverse complement strand
GAGACGGACAAAACAGATGCCAGTGATGCAGACACAGCTGAAAGTGAAATGCCAACAAATTCTTATGAAGCAAACCCAGTAAAGTAACAGTACTTTTACTTAAGTACAAAATTGTATTACTCTTTCCACCTCTGTTAACATCTTAAATGACATTTTGCCTGCTTAGTAACTATTTCTATGTCATTACGAATTGCCTTTGAACTGTCCGACTGACTGATTTGTTCACGGCTAACGTGAGCTACAAACCTAACTAGTGTCTAACACAAGGCTGAACCTCAATTCTCTCTCTAACCCCTGATCCTGGGAACTACTTGTGGGGAACAAGGGGTTGTACACCCTACATACTGTAGTGCACTATTTTATCCTATTTAGGATTTAACCCCAAAATCTTTGAAATTAACTAATATTCTTAAAAGAAATAAGTGGAAATACAAAGTAAATTTTGCAAGTTTTACAGGACTCCTCCATGGTTTATACTCCTCATCTTTGTGTCCATACAGTACTGGCAACACAAGTTGGTCACAAGCTCTCGTTCGCCAACTACGCCAGTTGCCCTTATATAATCCTGCCATTCGCGAATAGATAAGTGTTGACAAAGCTAAAAAAAAAAAAAAAAGGTTAAATAAACAAGCAAATCATAATCTGTTGATTAATTGGTGTTTGTTAAATGAATTGGTAAAATTGGTGTTTGTACAACAGCACAACATCGAGTGTGATACTGTTTTATAAAGGCTATTTTAAATAACTTAGCTTTTCCTCTGGGATATTTGGTAATTCATCTTCAGTTTTCATCTCTTATATCACTTTAGCAAGAGGTTAAAAATCCTGTAGATGTTGGATAAATCATCCATCTAGAAACATCAACTGCTTATAATATAATTACATTTTATCATAACACCTACAACAAAATGTTTACAGCTAGTACTTTGATGCTAGCTTTAGCCACATCTTTCTCTTTTCCTACATTGTTTTCGTAGGAAGTAAGCACTTTTCAAGCATGATCTCTCAAGATCTCTCAAAGCTGTCAAATTATGAAACACATCATTTCAAAGCTGTGTGAGAAACATCAGTACTGAATTGATGAATCTTGTCTTTTTTTTTTTGCCCATTCACTCTTTCTCTTTGGCTCACTGTCTTTCTGAGAGTGCTGTTGATGAGCGGAAAATTGGAAATTATTCAGAGTGCTAACGGATTTTCCATTACACCGCGTCAGTCAGAGAGAAGACGTTACTCATACATCAATCTAGCCATCAAATGCAAGACAGAGGATTGAATCAATGTAGGAGTAGGGTGAATAAAATCCACCATAATTCCCAGCTCTGTGATGCCGTGAATGAATCATACAACGTCTTTTACCTCTTCATTCGCATGCCTGAACTTGATGGGTGGAGAAGAATAAGGGGGAAATAACTGCAGACAAAGCAAAAGTGTTATCTGGAAGATGGATCCAAGGTTAAAGATTAAAAATCCAGTTAATAAATCTTTAGTGGTTAAAATAAGGCGTGGTGTTTGTCACATCACATGCATTTTCTGCAGTTTTAACTTAAGGTTTACTTCAGTAGACATTACTACAGAACGAGGAATTTAAAATACCTTTCACACTTAAGAGTGAATGAACTGCCGCGATTACACTGGTAGACTCTCCTAATGCAGGCCTTTAGAGAGCTGAGTTCAGCCTCTCAAATCTGTTAATTTGTAATTGGCTGTCTGCTTGAATAATTGATTAGAACAAATGCGAAATGGATGAGAAGGCCTAAGTGTCTTCAATCTCTCTCTCTTTCTCTCTCTCTCTTTCTCTCTGTCTGTGTGTGTCTGTTTGCACTCAAATTCGTTACAAGCTAGAAAAAAAACACTCAGTAAGGCTAATATGCTCACTGCACACAATATAAACACAGAAAAGTGAAACGTAACACTGGCAATGTGCGCGGCCTTTGCTCAGAGGCCTTTCCTCCTGCCATCGTTTAATTTGTCATAATCTTTTCATCTGCCACCATTTTCTACTTTGTGTTTTTAAATGTTAACTAATACAGTAGAGAGTCATTAGTATGAATTGCAGAGATTATGCATTTAGAAAGTCCATAACTCAGCACGGGGGTGTAGTGGTTAGAACTGTTGCCTTGCACCGCCAGGGTCCGGGTTCAATTCTCATCTCAGGTCTGTGTGCATGAAGTTTGCATGTTCTCCCCATGGTTGGTGGGTTTCCATCGTATGCTCCGGTTTCCTCCCACAGTCCAAAGACATACAGATTAGGCTAACCGGTTGCCCGTAGTGTGCCGCTGCAATGGATTGGTATCATAGAATTTATAAAGACAAACTCCATTTCCCAGAATCCTCTGCCTAATAACAAATTCCCTGAATTAGTGTTCTGTCACATGACCTATTACCTCCATGCTTACTACTTGGCATCTGATCATCAGTGTTGGGTGTGAGTACTTGGATTACTTTTTTGATGTAACGAGTAATCTAACACGTTAGGTCCGCCATTTAAGTACTCAGTTATTCAGTTATTTTTTCAAAAATGTAATAAGTTATTTAGACAATTTATGTAATTTGTGAGCCAGACAGCAGTCATTCCCAATCCGTTAGTATGTGTGTATGAAAGTCATTCTACAAGGCCCACTCCCGATAACCTACCCTACCCCCCTCCCCCGGCTATGCGATTTGCCTATGAGAGGACCGACAGGCGGAAAAATAGAAACGTAATCACAGCGCCAAAACTCGCAGGGAATTATCATATGGACACTGCGAGAAACCGCGTAGGTAAAATAGGGGTATTAGTAGTTAACAGATTATGGGCCAAACTTCGCTGAGTGATGATGGTAGAATAATTATAAAGGTCTTGACTAAAACAATATGCATGAGGAATCACAAAGGAGTTTTCATTTTCTGCAATGGAAAAGTACGCTAACTAGTTACTTTTATCAGATAGTAACGCTGTAATGTAACTGATTACGTTTTAAAGACAGGAATTTTGTGATGTAATTAGTTACTTTAAAAAGTAATGTCCCCCCAGCACCAATGCTGATCACACACCTGTTCCTAATCCCAAGTTCACTACAAATACACACCACCAACCTCAGCACATGGGAAAGTTTTGCACGTAAACGCTGCTCTATATTTCATGTTAGGAACTAAAAAATATATTTAAGTTATAAAAATTTTATTTTGTAACAGTATCAGTTTAATAGTGTTATATGGTTTAGGCCTTGTTTCACACTCAGTACTAATTGCAAATATTTCTGTATTTCTGTTGCCATGCTTATGGAACCTTATCTCCAAACTGTAATAACAGGACTGGCCATGTGATCAGAATAAAAAACAATAATCATATAATTATTAAATATCAGATTTTGGAAAATTGACATTTCTGATTTATAATTTTGAACCCTTGCTATGTTGATAAAAGAGACGTGCTGTTTCCGCTGACACAGGATAAAACACAAATAAAATTCACCTGGAAGAAAAGCCACAAAAGTCACTGCAAATGAAGTCATGGAGAATGTGAGCACCGTGCATTTGTTTAGTTAGATTTACTTTCACTTCCAAAAACAAATGGCGGTATTAACTACCAGCCATTTTCCTAATTGTTTTCTTCCTTTGACTTCATTCCCGTAAAGTCAAACAAGTAGCCTAAATAAATATACTGTATAATAAATGGTACAACATTTTAATTTATCTAGTTCTTATTTGGTTGGAAGCACAAGTCCATTGTGATTACTGTTTCTGCATTAGACAGAAAAAACATAATCAAATTAGCCACACATCTGGTTCATTTTAATGCAAATGTACATGATGTAGGAAACAAAATGGTGTATTGATTAGCACTGTGGCATCATACAGTACCTTCAGGGTCTTGCCTCGGGTCTCTGTGTGTGGAGTTTGCAGGTTCTCCCTGAGCTTGCTGGGTTTCCTCCTGGTACTCTGGTTCCCACCCACAGTCCAAAGGCATGCAGATTACAGTAACTGGCATTTCCAAATTGCCCATAGTGCACAAGTCAGACTGTGTGTGCTTGTGCCCTCTGATGGATAGGCACCCCATTTAGGGTGTACCCTGCCTAGTACCCAGAGTGCCCTGGAATAATCTCCAGGCCCTGTACAGGATAAACAGTATAGAGAATGAGTGAGAGTGAACTGACCAAAAAGAAAAAAGAAAAAAAAAACATATGATCATGTTTTGCCCTGTTTGCCCCTTTAATTGAAGTAAAGTAAAAAAAAAAAAAAAGTTCTTGAAGTGCACAAACAGTAGCAAACTGAGAGTTAACTGATTTAATAGCGCCGTGTAATTACATGAGCAGCCTATCATTGCTGTTAACTCAAAACAAAGCAGCTCCAAAAGCTTAGGCCAGGAATTGTGTGTGTGTGTGTGTGTGTGTGTGTGTGTGTGTGTGTGTGTTTGTGTAAAATCCATGAACACCGAGTTTAATGTTTTCTTTGCTATAGGGTGGCAAAAGAAACAATTAGCGTAGCAAAGGCGCTTGGGTCCAAAAAATCAATAGTGCTTGATAGTATTGTAAGCTTATTGACCAAATCTGGCTGTGTTTCTTCTGACCCTGAGCTTCCACGCTGCCCCTTACAGGAGGATTACACGATTCTGCCTGCAAATGGAGACGGATCGTCGTGCATAGCCAAACAGCCTTCAGGAGCCATTGCAGTCAGGGAGCTTCCTGGTTTCTTTAGTTAAGTCAAGCTGACACGCTGGACAGCCTAAACGTGAGGAGGATTCAATAGAGTAACTCCACTGTCCCAAGGCCATGCACTATTTCCTTGCTGGCACCAGTGCATAATAAAGCTGACTATGCGTGCGCTGCAATGCATTGTGGATCTAATCGTGGCGCTTTGAGATCCAGGATGTTCATATGTTACACCGAGGAATCATTATGCCTGACAGATTGTTGGTCATGGATGTGCACCGCTCGTGCTCCGCACGAAGGGCCGAGAACACACACACACACACACACACACAAACAACAAGAACCCAAGTGTCTTCATTTCTGATCTCTCCCACACAGCAAGTCATTAAGAGGTAGAGGAGCGCAGAGGCGTCCGGGTGTTTAGTGTAGCTGCAGGCCTGGTGTGGAGGCGTCGAGGGAGCAAGGGAACAGGCTCCGTGGGCTGCTGAGCGAACCTGCGCTGGTTTCGTGTGCCGCGCTACGCTGTGCTCACAGCAGATGTTCCAGTGCGAGAGAGCACAGAAAGAGGGGAACAGGTGTTCCACCCACCTGAGTGTCCCCAGCATATTGGACTTAACACCCACTCCTGGAAAACTCACTAATACTTCTCGTCCGAGTGTTCACTCGCGCATAAGCGTACGTCTATCCAGACATTATGCTATATGAACATAACTTCTAAATCTTTCGTTCAGAGTGAAAACTGAGGAAAAAAGTTCAGCAGGAAAGGAAGACTCTCTAAAACACTGAGTATAATAAATCAGGAGTAAAATGCACTGTAACTCCAGTACATGTGAATACGAGCACAAGGCCCTGTTCAACTGCAAGCATAATACCTATACTAGTTGAGCCTAATTTTTTATTTTCCTCACTTTTTCCTAACCATTCTGTGGTCAGAATTGACGTGGCTTTAAAATATGTGGTGGGTTAGTGATATATTTTTAAACCAATTTTAATTTAGATTTACTGTATGCAACACAGCATGCACTTTTACCATAGATGAAGGTAAAACTGGTTAATATTTAGACTGGAATCTGCAATCTTATTCTGGATACATTATAAAGTAAAAAAAATATATATATTTTATTATTATTTTTATTCGTTTTTACTTTGGTCAAAACCTACATTTTATGTGCATCATCTGTCTCAAACTGTCCTGCATTGGCTTTTCTGTGGGATCGGACCAGAAGGGCTAGCCTTTGGTCCCTGCATGGGTAAGGCTTGAACCTTGACTAGTTTACTAGAAGATATTTGATAAACAATGTTATTCAAGGCACCATGATCGTGTTTAGAAAGCGTTTATATTTGTATAAAATACATTCACGGTGGTAACAGGAGCTCCACATCACATCACCCTGTCATTTTATTATTTTTCTACAATAGCATGTCTTGTCATAATTTATTTCCTTACATATTATCTATATATTCTTATTTAGATATATATATTACATTAGAGTTTATTTATGTACGTACACTGTTGTCCCCATTTGTTGGTTTTCTTCTCATCCATCATGCATTATATCTGTTTGTGTTCTAAATGGCACAGACACTAAAACAAGTACTAATGTAGATTAAAGTGCTTTGTTTGAAAGTCCCGGAGCAAAAGAAGGTACACATCTTTCCTGTGCTCTGAATTCCCAATAAGATAAGTAAGACGTGCATCACAGGTGATGGATTCCCTGCCGCTCCGTCATTTTGTCTTTTTATCATCTGCCGATAATAATCCATAATTCAACCGTGATACAGTTCTCCTGCATTATTCAAAGAAAGTTTCTCGTTTGATTTATATGTGCACGCTCTCTTCCTCTTTCTCTCACTCCACTCCTTCATTTTCTTCCGAACCAACCCCCACCACCCCCACCCATTGTATGTCGTCACAAGGTAGTCACCAATAAAGTGATTGCAAAATGAGAATACGGGAATGCGGGTGCTCTGTGTGTGTGTGTGTGTGTGTGTGTGTGTGTGTGTGTGTGTGTGTGTGCGCGTGTGTGAGTGAGTGCATGTGTATCTGTGTGTGTGTCTCTGTGTGAGCAGTGGTGTCTTCTCGTACTGAATAATTATACCAGCTCGGCCCAGGCAAATCCTCCCCAGAAGGCAGTGCGTCTGTGAGCCTTCCACCTGCCACCCGCTAAACACCGCCCCATCCATCAAACACCCACTTGACAAATACATTCCATAATAGAAGTTTATTTTTATGGGTAGGCCGAATCACAGACCTTCCCATGCATACAAAAACCTGTCAGAATTATTTATGAGTGCTGCTGAGATGCACAATATGTCATATCAAAGGCAGATTTTACCCTCCCACCCCAACGCTGCCCTGTCAATAGTCGTGCAGACTATCAATAATGTGGAACAGCACAGCGATAAGCCCTCCCAACAGTGGGGTCATTCAGGGAGAGAGGAGGACAGCCCGGGCGGATACCACACACACGCACGTATATAACGACATACATATCAAATATGAAGATACACATGCATAGCTTGCAGATACTGTACACAATGCACACACAATCGTTATTATCAGGGAATGTGCAGTATAAGGATACACACTCATACACCCACTTGAAGATATACTAGATTTCACTCCACTGGTTAAGCATAGTAATTAACTTAGAGGCTTGTTTTCACGTTTCACTGTCCTGCAATATAAGGCAGAGAAGAAATGAATAGAAACAAATCAATGGCATGTTTCTGACTCGTTATTAATTACGTGGCTTGCATTTCCCCCCACAGGACGTGCTGCATTTCTTTTCTTTCTGAGTTCTTTACAATTCTCAGAAGACAGAAAACAGTGAAATGTTCCACCTGGTTCAGGGAGAAATGCTGGTGCTGTTTTTAAGAAAATATAAATCGTAACACTCTAGGGTCTTCTACTTTGTGGTGTCTAAGCAAATTCAATTCCCGTTCCCAGTCCATAAAGTGGAAGGACGAGGTACAGTGTCGAAATCTTACACAATTAAAATAGTGTTTTCATGATTTGGGGTGTCCTTGATATCATGTCGATTTTTTACATTTACAAACGTGTATGGAAGGTAAATGTAAATTTTTTTTTAAAAAGTGTCCATTGTGACAAGCTATGATCATGTTTCTGTTTAAACAATTTCATACTTTGAATATACTGTACAGCTATTTTTTTTTGTCCAAGTTCACTATACTTTTATTTATGCCTTAATTTGAAACATCATTACATTATATTATTATTTTTTCACATTAATATGTGAATCTTCCAGTTTAATATCCTCATGAATACATAAACCGATTTACATTTAGAGAAGACTTCAAGCACAGTTCAATTATAAGACTCTCAGGCAAAGTAAAACATTTTAAAGGTAAAAAGTTTTGAAGAAGGCTGTACATCCGTAATTGACGATACCTGACAAGGGGGCTCGGAGCCCACTGGAGGTGTACCCTATCAAACATTCAGCGAATAGAACAACCAGTCCTTGAAACTCCCTGAGTAACTTGTTGCCATCTTGTGGAAGAGACACATCTATCTGTCGGAACTGCACACACAATCATTCATGAACACCACTTGCACATTACAGGAACTCTGGGAGTTATTATTATATCCTCTGTACAGTCCTGACCTCGCTACAAACCATTTTCACATGTTTTTGCCATTGATGGAGTTCCTGGTAGGCCAGTGTTTCAGAAGCGAAGCAGGTAGTCTGATCTATTAACCTAGTTAACCCAGTGTAAGTATCTATCCAGTGGTGTACACTTTAAAGCACTTTTTGTAAGTCGCTCTGGATAAGAGCGTCTGCCAAATGCCTAAACATAAATGTAAATCTTGGCTCCAGTATAACTTTTGATTATGTACGTATTGTACATGAAATCACTTTTTGTTGGTGTTTTTCATGCTAAAATAACGCTAATATATAAACATGAGATATATATTAGATATTTAAATATAAACACAAAGTTACAAAATGTAATGAACAATAAGTATGTTTTATTTTCTCTGTAGTTAGTATTAAATGTTAATTATGCGTGGGTATATAATAAATCTGAGTTCTTAAAAAACTTTCCAATTTTAGATTCCTGAGACTCCGAAGTTTAGAGATATTAAGTTTAGAGATATCAGTAGTGTACACAACAGTAGACTGTTGTGTACACTACTGATATCTCTAAACTTAATGTCTTCAAACAGGCAAAAGTTCTGTATAAAGAATAATATAAAATGGTTCTCATATGAGGATTTTATAAGGATATAGTCACTGTAGTTGGGAAAAAAGTGTCGTGAGGACATTCAGGTCTCAAGAGGTTTATTTAAGATTGTGTTTAGAGAAATACTCTTAAATAGATTTTCAAATAATTGTATAAAAAAGCAGTCAAATTTAACAGAAGACCATTTATAATCAAAATACAAGAACACAAGGTCAGATTCAGAAAACCCACATTTAATCATTTAACAGATGCTTTTACCTAAAATGCAGCATGTAAGTAAGGAAGAATACAATCCAAACAAGTAAGCGAGCAGAAGTGAGCGTCCAAAGCAAGTTAACAGGAAGAAGCAAGAATGGTGCAGCTAAAAGTTATCGCCATGATGTAATGAACCCAATAACCAGATTAAATAAGAGAACAGTGGCGTTTTATAAAAAGTGTTAACCAGCAATCAGTCAAACCCTCCTGAAGGAGTTTGAAGAGATTTCTGGTTGAGGTTTCCACAACATTTCATCATGCGGCAAAGGTAGAGCAACACTGAGAACACGGAGGAGGACTGAAGACATGTAGTATTGAAGTTCTTGCAATTCTTTTTGTTTTGTTTTGTTTTTGCATACGGTGTTAACGTTAATGTGGATTTTTTTTAAGCGTATTTACAGTCAGTGACCTAAATTTAAAAGCAGATTGTAAGAGAGATATCTGAGAAAAGTTATCCATATGCAAGAATGATGAGTTGTGCGATGTTTGAGCTCAGACTTGAACTTAAAATTGTGAAAAAGTGGTATGCTAAAGCAGGAAAGTCATCAGGTCACAATGAAAATTAAGTTCTTTAAATTTTGTCAATTCTTCCTGAAAAGTATCTAATTATGTGGTTAAGGAAATATGTTTTTCTTTTTCTTCCCAAAACTTCGATTAGGTGGTCACCAAAGCAGATCACAGAGCCACAAATTTGATTTGGCACAGGATATTTACTGTATGACCTTCCTGAGGCAAACTTCCACATTTCTTCTGGGTTTGGTACCGACACTGGGTTTCCTGTCAGGGAATTGAGCCCTGGTCTTCTGTGAGAAAGGCAAAGATACTCTCATTATACTTACAGTGTGGTTAATAAAAGTCTGGCGCTGGAAATATAAAACTGAGTTTGGTGGAAGTTGTAGACCTTAGATTAAAGCATGGTTTGGATTAAACTGAGTCCCATAAAAGAAGGGGAAACAAAAGTGCTCTCTTTCAGAAGAGCCATGTGTTCAGGCTTCTCTTGAAGGATCCAAGTGAATCTCCAAAATGAATTTAATTAGACAGAACCACAAATAAGAAGAGTCTAATTTTATACTTGACAGCAAATGTTGTCATGATCACCAGATGCCACTCACTCGAAGGCTGCAGAGATGTGACACAGAGTTATTATTTTTCGTTACTTTATAAACAAACACCCACAGCATTGAATTTGATAAGGAAGCTAGATGAATTGGGATTAAAGAGTAGTAGTCGTAGTAGTAGACAAAGGGACATGAAGACACTTGAGTGACTAGAAAGATTTCAAAAGTACACAATGCCAATTATATACAAATAATATGAGATTAATCAGAGTGGATATGAAATGTGGGTAAGGCAGAGCTGGAGAAGTAGTGATAAATAGACAGATCAAATAATAACAATATTAATAACAATAATAACACAAGAAAAAAAAATCACAAAAGCAAAAAAAAAACTATTACTTCTTCAAGCAATGCACACATTTTTTTTTTTTTTTTTGAAAATTTTTTTTTTTTTTTTCAAATATTTATATTTGTTTGAAATTATATTGTGCTGATTTTTTTTAGTTCCACTCAAGTATGTTTATAAAAATTAAAAACTAACCTGCAACAAATTCCGGAGACAAGTTTGTTTTTCTTTCTTTAGACAACCTTATTTTATTGTAAAATGAGCAAATATTAAATTAATAAAATGTATGAATATTTGAATCGCTGGAAGTAAATAGCAGGGCTTTCTGATAGTCTGAAGTTGTCACATGCTTTAATATTTGACGTCTCAATGCATTAGGTTAAGATTAACACGGGCACGGTATAAAAACAGAAGAGAGACACATTACACATAATGAAAACCAAAATCAATCCTGTGTTTGGTGGCAAACTTGTGACACTGTTTAAGTTGAAGAGAAATGCCCTTCCAGGAATGCATTGAAATTCAATATCATTGACTATTTCATTTTCTTTATGGTGTCAGTGCCAAAGCCAATACAATCCCCGATCTTAAGCCTGAAACACTTTTCTCCATATTAAATCATGTTGTAATTAACATTTCGCTAAAATTTACATGTTCAGCTTGGAACAAGGCTACTTTCTCACAGACTGACGCAATTATTTCCAGTTGTTTTATCTAGATGAAGTAGGAAGATGAAGCCATATTCTCTGTGCGTCTCTTTCTTTTCCAGTGCCTCCACAAGCGCTACATAAAAATAACTCACAAATGAGTGTTCATGCTTTATTCAGTCCAGTGTCGCGCTGATAACACAGCGCCTTATCTAACAGGTAGCAAAATACATTTCAGATTGTGCTAATTTGCAAGTACGGGAATGGGCAGAGGTTGGATATTTCTACACTTACATTCGCAGTCCTTCTTCACGCTAAACAAGACGCCTTCCTAAAGCATGCTGGGAGCAGTGGGGGTCAGATGAGCGACTGGCTTGTTAGCACTATCGCCGTAGTAAACAATAGTTGGCTAAACAGGCTTGTTTCGAAAGTCTCTTGTATGCAGAAATCCCTCTCAGTCCTTAATTACATGACAGAGTAGAACTTTGTTTCTATAGTGTTTTACTAAGTTCACCCCTCACTAGATATGCACAGTGTGTATTTTTTTGTTGTACGCCAAGTAAGGAGGAGGCTTGGTTAGAGAAACAGCAGCGTCGTAAAGCTGTGGGTGGACCATCTTTCACGAAGGCCAGTGATGTATCGCCCTAGCGAGATAGCAGCTACCATAAATGATTACCTGTAGCTGGCCAGGGCTTTGTAATAAAATGGAGCATTATCAATTCACAGGTTTTTGGCCAGATAGCATTCCTGCAGCTACAATGCGATCATAATCAGGGGAGGAAGTGCATCTGTATTCTGCCACTGCCTCTGAGCATGCATCGGGGATCTGTGCGTGAAAAACGGCAAGGAGGAAGAGACTGATTTTACTCCCGAGGTGGCTTTGGACCTGACACAGCCTCTAATCTTCATCTGCATCTTGCTTTTGGATGCCTTCAGCCTCTCAGTGTTTCATGTTTGCCCCGAGTTTGGCAAGATTACAAGAATGAGCCAGTAGCAATTTCACAGAAGCGCATTGTACAGACTGAAATGCGCAACAGTTTATTGATAACACGTTATTAATGACTGGCATTTTTCATTATAAAAATGTTCCACATACACTTTGATGTTTTGCAATTTTATAAAAAACAGTGTTCAAGTGGACAAGTTTTGATTAGAAATGTTGCGTTATGAAGAAATGCTGTATTATTCAGGTTTAACGATACGATGGATGGCATTATCAGGTTTGCTGGAAATAGAAAACTATTGCTTTTTTTTTAAGACCAATTAAATTATATGACATGTTGTGAAGATATTTTGACATTTTACTTCTATCCTTAAGATTTCTCCTAAAAAAACGATTGTATAGTATTACCGTATAGGTTACTAGGGTAGTAATTTATATTTTCATATTTATTTACACTGTTCTATTGAAAATGCCTTTATATCCATAGACTATATAGCTATACAACTCACAAACACATAGTCATGCTCTTCAATTAAATTACAGTAAATGAAAATCCTGAAAACGCATAACAATAAAATAAAAAAATACTAAAAATGCCTGGACATTTACGTTTGAGAACGTTTTATGGTTACTTTTCTTAATAACATTTAAATAGATAAATATTTAATCTGTAAAGAAAGAAGATATTTAAATTTGCTAACGCATCTTTCCAGTGTAGCTAGTTCGTTATATTTTCCCCAGAATAGATCACGTGTTTATTTATCATGTTTCTGGCAACCTGATATTTATTTATTTATTTATTCATTTATTTATGATGGATACTATTTTTAAATACATAAATTACATGGATTTGTATAACCACAAGCCATGTTGAGATTATCTAAATCTATGTGGGGTGTTCAAGCCAATCCAAAACTTTTGATTGTGCAGAATAACACACCACAGTTATGAAAGTCTCTATTTCTGTATATAATCCCTTGCTACAATAATGCACTTCTTCCAGCATTTCAATACTTTCAAGTGTTCTCAGTATGCTGGAGGTGAGATCGGCCTGCTCAGTCACAGCCACAACGCTGACCTCCCAGGAACTCCTTTAACATTCCAAAGATGTGAAAATGGCTTGGAGTGAGGTCAGGACTGTACGGGGATATGGCAATAACTCTCAGCTGAGTTTCTTCAATGTGCGAGTGGTGTGCGTGAATAATCACGTGTACAGTTCCCACACACAGATGCATTTCTTCCGCAAGCTGGTTACAAGTTATTTATAGATTCTCAAGGAACAGGCGTTCCACTTGCTGAATGTTCATGCAAATGACTGCATCAGTTTTCACCCTCGTCCGTGGGAAATTTCATCATAAATCCTGGTTTGATTTGAACATCCCTTGTATAAATCTTTCCTATTTTGCACTGACTTTCTTTCGGCATATACTATGGTCCTGTTTAAATTGATGGCTTCTGAATGTATTCAGAACTTTTCTAGTGCTAAGTAATGTGCTAAAATCTCTGTCCATATTTAACTTTAAAGACAATTTCCTTATTGTTGTGGTTCTGCAAAGAATTCCATAAAGATATGCATTACCTTTAGATCCAACCCATTTTTTTTCTTTACCCGTGTGCTAGAACCTGAGTGCCAGAGCCCCATGAGGCACCTGCCTCCCTGACTTTAATTTCCTGGCTGCCATGGCAGGATCTCAGCAGAAGACCATTGCATATGCACGTCGACAGCGCTGAATTTAGCAGGACGCGAAGCAGAACAGCACAATGCCTTTTATTCATCAGGCTCGTCGGTCCGTGCATCGCGCCAGAACGAATTACGGATAAAGACTGGAAGTGACGCCTGTCGGACGGTTTGAAATCATACTCCCCATCCTGACAGGGAGGAACCTTTTAGATTCATTTGTCTGCGGGAAAGTGTGCTACCTGAGTGCATTATGCAGACGCGCAGCAGGAAGGAGGAGTGGGTGAAAAGATGGTGAGAACTGAAGAATCAAGGAGGCAGAAAAACGATAAGGCGAAAGAGAAAGAAAGGAAGAGACGCCTGGGAGGCCTCAGTGCCAGGCCTGGAGGTAGCATGTTAATCAGGGTGAAGACTGAAATGACAGCTCATCTATCTTATTTGGGTGACAGAGATCAGCCACTCCCTCGTACATGTCTGTACCACACACCAGGGACTGCATGACAGACAGACAGCGAAAATGAGAATGAGGGTGAGAGATGCACCTATCCATATAATTCATGTTTGAACACACAGAACATTCCTGTGTCAAATACTGGCATGCTTCTGTCGAATATGACATTTATCAAATCAGCATTTTTGAAAAGTTAGCCAACTAAGGTGCCATACTCAATCCTAGCACACCTGAAGATTTTATCATTTCAAGCAAAATGCTCAAATGCACCCCTCCATCTTTTTTAGATTTACTATATCTCCTTTTTTGATTTACAGTATATTTAGCGCCAATGGCAACCTCTTGTTCTTTTCCACGATAAGCGTGTTCCTACTGCAAGAACAGAATCACTGGATCATGAAAAAACAGTAAAATGATGATTCCCAGGTCCATCATTCCTGCTCTTTTATTTCCGTCTGTGCATTGACGAGTGCTTTTATTCTCATCTGACTGGGTTACACTGCCGCCCATTATGCGTCTGCTTCTCTCAGCCTCGCGACGAATGAGTTCCATTCAAACTCGTGCACGCGTGAAAAAAGGCCTCTTCCTCCGCAGAATCATCTAATGCCGCTTTCTAACACACTTCTCCCTGTCCCTTGTCTACAAGCATGGCAGCAAAACCACTGACACTCCTTTCTCTCTTTCTCTTCAGTTGCACTGCATAGAAGAAAAATGAGTGTGTGTATGTGTGTGTGTGTGTGTGTGTGTTGGTGGGTAAGTGGGTGAAATAGTGTGTTGTAGCGTTAAGATGTGGAAAAGACACACCCTGTATGCCATTAATTCTCACATTTTACATATTACTCTCTTTCATGGTGGCTTTCTGGATGCTTTAATTAGACCAGAGGGAGCTGCATGGAGACAGTGTCTCTCTTGGGTTCTCACTCTTTCTTTTCTTTTCTCAAGTCCTTGCATGGAAAGGAAAATAAAGGTGCTCAGGGAAACTGCACTGGTTCCATTTAAATCTAAACCTTAAGCCACCAGAGCTGTTTAGATCAAACTATGATCTAAAGTCAGCCACATATTAAAACTTAATGTACCCTGGGATACCATGTCTGAGATGTGTTTTGTGATGTGATGTTTCTTTTACAAATGTGTATGCAAAGGATTTTAGATATTTAAGAATTCCACAACATTCACTATTTACCTCTGTAATTTACCATTTGTACTTTGTTCCACAACTCACATGTTTTACAGATAGTATCATTCAAGAAGAGAGTTAAGCAATATAATAGGGGAGAATTTACACCTATACAGTAAGGTCACAATAGGGGAACATCTAATTGGCTTAAACCAATAAAATGATGTGAAAAAAAAGAAAAGAAAAAAAAAATCAGGATTCATAGTTTTTTGTTTGTTTGTTGTACTCTTAACACTCATATGTCTAACAAAAAGTAAATTTTGCAAAAATTAAGAAAAAAAAAGAGATGACACATTTTATGCTTTTGTTAAATCTACAAAAAAACACTGAATGCTACTTGAAAAAAAAAAAATAAATAAAAAATAAAAAAAAAAAAATATATATATATATATATATATATATATATAGTTTTAAATGACATATTACTGCCTGGGATGGATTACCACTTTTTTGACCATTTAAATATATGCTTTGGTTTAAAAATGTTTAAATGTTTAAAAAAAAAAAAATACAATTTGTGAGTTACTGTACAAAGGGAAGGTTAATGTATTGGAAGCTGCCCAAATCTGAAGTCACATCTCTCCTGACTAAACCTTGCAGCCCGTAGTGGGAGGGGTTCCACAAACCGTCAATCTTCCCCAAATTTCCCGTACACGTGTACCGGCTGCCCTATCAGCTTTCCACTTACATACTTCATTAAGCAGTAGGAGACGTGCATCAGTGTGGGCATGAGCACGCCTCTCCCCTCTCGGCCTGCCGGTGTCAGCCTGGGAGCGGATGGGCTTTTGACTAGCACAGGATTGAGAGAGGCTCCGTTATTGGGCTCTTGAATAATGCATGTCCCGTGGAAGAGCTAGAAGACGCCTAGCCGCTGTCTTATAGAAGCTGACGGAGCGTCACTTCACATCATCGATGGCTGACTAGCATGGATGGGGACGGGGGACAGGGACGGGGACGCCCACCCGCCCCTCGCTGAGACGAGACAAGGCGAGATGAGGCCCTGCCAGGCGAGCTCAACAATCCGGCAGCAGCAGTATCGCTAACACTGACGGAATCATCCGGAAATATACTCTGTACCCTCGCGGTGTTCCACTCTGACAGAGCCAAACAGGACATAGTTTGACAGTCGAAATACAGTATAAAATAAGTAAACATCTCAGCGTACATGTTACATGAACTCCTATGGAAACTCAAAGTTGTCTAAAATAAGCACCCTAGTGTTTTTTAGTTCAAATAAACACTTCGCATTATGAATATTATGTAGCATGTTTTGCTTTTACATTTATCAACCTTGATTGTTGTTGGTATTGTTGACAAAACTTTACCAAAGCCCTAAATCATCATTTTGGGTCATGCACTGGTGAAGGTGTTTTTGAAGTGGTAATTATATCACAGAATAAATTTAGTGATTAGGCTTTGAAGTATTAAGGATTTCCAATACCAAAGAGTCAGAGCAAAAGAGAGAGAGATATTTAGGAGACTGACCCTCAATATATATTTAAGATTATATGTTTGAGTTGTGATTGAGATGACATGTTTTAATTGTGATTGAAATTCTATATTTGATTTGTGATTACATTTTGTAGTTATGATTACATTTACCTTTATAGCATTTGGCACACGCCCTCATCCAGAACGACTTACATTTTATCTTATTATGAATTTGAGTAGTTGAGGTTGCAATCTGGGACCTTCCGATCAATAGGCCAACGCCTTAACCACTGAGCTACCCCTAATAACATATTTATTTCGCTGACATGATTGTGTTTTTATGACTGTAAGTACATAATTGATTTGTAATTGAAATTATATAGTTGAATTAAGATTTTATTCAAGTATTAAAATTGAGAATTCACACCAATCAGCTACAACACTAACACCACTGCCAGGTGATTCAAATAACAATCAATATATATTGTTTATGCTGGCTACTACAGAAAGGTATCAGAACACCCAGTGCATCAAAGCATGCCACATGGGACTAGATTGAGATTACCAACTTAAGGTGAACATGGAATCTGGAACCATAAGGAGGCAACACCACCTGCTACGCCACCCCTTTTTATCATGGGTGCATGGGCAGGGCATGACATGCATTGATAATGTTAGTGCACACCCTGAAACATCTCTCATCTCTGATTGGCTGCAGAAGGCTACAGTATGAGGCGGGACTTTTAATTTAAAAAAAGACTTTGAGTTGTCAAAATGTTGCACGTGTATAAATCCCAGAAGTGAGAACTAGATCTGTGAATAATTATTTGCAAATGTCACACGAGTGCATTTCTGATTCATAAAACTACATCAAAATCTGATGTTGCTTTCAGACACAATTACTTTTGACAGAAAATGAACATCATACCCTTCACCTAGGGTCCACTCGCAGATATGACTGACAGCACTATGTGGGCGAAACACACTCAGAGATGTGACTCGTTCTCCTCTTTGGCAGATGTTGATTACAGGGCTGCGTTTCCACCACACATGCTTCAAATTTCCCTGCATTTTTACCACAACATGAGCGTGTCCCCAAGGCCTCCAAGTCTTGTCCTACAGATGGTCCGTTTAATAGGCAACAACACTTCCTTATAAAGGTACCTTCACACAAACAACTGTCAGATGTAACACGTTCTTATTGGAAACAGCTGCTGGTCTCACGTGGTTCCTGATGATCATCGTCAGAAGATTTTTTTTTAAAGGGTATAAGGCCCCACTGTGACTGAGTATTGTTCTTCTGGATAAATATTACCATGGATCAGTTTCTTATGTAAATGCAATGACAATATTGTGCTGTGGTTGATTTCAGCATTGCAACAGCATTTTTATGCATGGACTATTTCAGGCCGAAATTTGAATCATCTACATTTCCAGTTTCTTAAAGTCAACAAGCTATACAGATATTTCCATAAAACCTGAATAAAAACCAAACAATCTACCACCACCAGGAACTCTAAAACTTTATGTAGCCTGCGATCATGATGTTCCCTGAAGAGCGACATAGTGTCGGCCCGGTACTGAGCAGCCTTGGCAGGCAGTGTGTTTTCTGAAACAGACGTAAAAGTGCTTTCCAGCTCCCTTCTCGCTGACTTAATGGTCCCTGATAAATCAGTCAAAAACCCAGTCTGCGTCATTAAACTTAGCATGAAACGGCTAGGCTACAAAAAAAAAAAACAGGCAGCCCTGGGCAGGAGGAATTAAAGACCCTTTAAACAGCCTTCAGGGGCACCAGGGGGCAGAACAAATAGCTTAAACTCTCACTCCTGAATGCACTCACGAACACAGACCTCTGCAGGAAGAAACAGAAGATAGGTCAATTTTCACAACATGGGCTCACTCCCCTTGGGTGAGATCTCCAGTATGGAGGCTGTGGAATAGCATCTATGGCCCTTCCTAATAGACTCATTACAGCTGTGAGCTGGAAAGACACGTAGTCTTTCCTTTAGGGATTGATGCTGGTCATTTAGAAATGGCACTTATACACAGTAATGGCTGGTCAGCGCTCCATGCTTGCTTTTAAAGCGCCTTTTTGATTACACCTTAATTGGCTTCATCATCTGCCCTGATCGTCATATTCCGCCGGCGAGGTTGTATTTGTAAAAGAAAAAACAACGGAATTAAATCAGTCTGGGATTGGATGTAACGTAAAGGACCACATGTTGGCAGTCCTTCGTAAAAATAACTTCACTGACATAAAAACCTCTCTAAAATCTTATGCTAAACGTTGTGGAACAAGTTCAAGAAAACTGACCTCTATGCATTAATTCAATCCTGAGATGGGCTAAGGAGTCCGTAATATTGATATATAAGTGGATGATACAGGCTCTCAATTATCGCAAATCCCAATAGATGGCCCTTGAATTGCTTTCACATGCTAATCTGTCAACTAAATCATGAAAACGAAGCCGACCTCCGTCGGTTTGATAGATCACCTCAACTTTTCCATTGCAGCCTTTTTTTTCCTTTTTTTGACGCAGTGCCTACAATATACATGAGTTCATACTCATTGCATCATAACTATAAATAAGAGCAGGCTGGACAGAATGTCAGCCTGAGCCCTGCCTCCTGCCAGGCCCCATACAAGGAAATCTGACACTCAAAATGGTTTAAAATGAACACTAATGCCACTCTTGGAATCTGTTTTGCCATTTGCCTTTACCTCATCTGTGGCATGAGCCATCACTCACGTGGATGTTGGCAAACCGCAGGCTATTAGAAAGCCTTAAAGTCAGTCATCATGGGTATTTCTCTCAGGGTTGATTTACAAGTTGTCTTGAGCGTAAACAAGTTGGATGTTGGAATTACAGGACTGACAAATACCATTCAAAGGCGCGCCACGCAGCATAAAGCAGCTCTTAAAGCAAGCCTCCATCGGTGTGCTGATGTTGGCGCTGCATGAGTAGAGCAATGTGGGTCTGGACAGCATCAATCATAACCTGCTTTGAGTTCCCCTATCCTACCTCCCTTACACAACTGAGCGCACAAACACACACATACACACACACACACACACACACATACACACAGAGCTCAAAATCCAAAAAGAAGCAGAGTGTGTGTGTTTTGTGAGAGTAAAGTAAATCAAATGAAGGGGAGGGGAATATAGCAGGCCTTTTGGCAGCACACCGAGAAAAGAGGAGTGTCACTTTCCACACTTGACAGACGTCCACACCGGTGTATGCCTCACAGCCAAAGATTGTTAAATCGCACGTGAAAAATTTACTGGCAGCTCCAAATGCTTCCTGCACCATACTCTTTGTACTTGATACTCAATTCTATGAAATACATCCTTCATCTCTAAGGGTTTATTTGAAAATGTCAGCCAGCTACATGGTTTATTGTAGCTAGTTTAAAACTACTGTAGTTTCTCGAGCTACTGACTTACAGATTCAGTGAAGCCTGTCAGATCCGACCCACTGACATGCGATCATTTTATGTAACACATATAAATAAAATGTATTCTTTTATTCAAATAAAGCTTATAGACCGACTTAAACATTGCAAGTAAATAACCCGTAGTCCATAAATAGGGTCAATTAAGCTGTCATGAACATTTCTGGAATTTTGTTTTATTTTATTCCATATTCATGCTGAGTTTGAAACCTGCACATTTATAACAGTTCATTGCTTTAAAATTTAAGTTAGGTGGGAAAAAAAATACGTGAAAAATCTAATAATTCTTCTTCCTGCTTGCTTTGTTGCTTTGGAGCGAGAAAAAAAAGTACCTGAACAGTAAGAGGGACAAAAAGGAAATTTTATCACACCTCTTTTATTAAATAAATACACACAAGACCGCTTACCCTGCGGTTGGTTGGTGTAAAATGATCCTCATTTAAAACTTGTGGCTCTTTGGCGTGAGATGCCTGCCATCAATCAAAAGTGATTGGTCTAAATGGCATTAGAGAAGCGAGCTATGGCTACGCCTTATGCGTTTCCTCCTTCATAGCCAAGCTTCTTGCTTCGCTTATAATTAACACTGTGCATATTGTGCCCCAAAGCTGTGCAATTAAAGGCGGAGGTTGTGGGATACCATCAGCGTCCTAATAAATGCTTGGTCATAACGATAATGCAACACAATAATGGCTTTCCCAATAACACTGGCCTCATCAGTGCACAAATTAATCTCATCTGAGCCTCTGGAGAAGAATTTAGAGTGTACTGTATACTGAACCTGATGGCGATACAGTGTGTATGATGTATTTGGGGAAAGGACAGGATGCGGTTGGGAGGTATAAATTGAGAGGCTTAGAGCTTTTACAGATAGGAGAGGGAGCGATTGTGAAGAAGAGAGAGAGCAGTGTGTTTTGGTGTTCTCTGGACGTTTGTGTATGAGTGAGTGTGTTGCGTCCAGAGTCTCCTGCCATCCATCAGTAATGGAGATAAATAAAGAGGAATCTTTCATACATGCAACCACCCTAAGGCACATTACCAGGGATTGGGAAAGTACACAAATCCTGTACTTGAGTAAAAGTAGAGATTCCTTAGGGCAAATATTACTCAAGTAGAAGTAGAAGTCCTCCATTTACTTAGTGTACCAGAGCTCATAGTAGCCTTTGTCAATTGCAATTGTGCTGTTTTTTTTGTTTCTTTCTGCAACTAGCTCCACTTCTGATTTCAAACACCTGTTTCTTATTAGGCATCTTAAAAGAAAGTCATGCAATTACTCTTAATAATCACCAGGTCCCACTACAAATCCTACAACCACTGCCATTCGGCAAAGCAAGACTGAGCAGAAATGTAGTTAAGTAACAGTAGAGGTATTTGCTATACTTTAGAGTGGAGTAAAAGTAAAAAGTATCCTTTAATAAAACTACTCATGTAAAGTACAGATACATGAAATATGTACTTGAGTACACTAACAATGTACATGTACTCAGTTACTTCCCACAACAAACACAAAGGTATGCAGCAAGTATTTTGACAAATCCTAATCCCAGAGTGGTCTATTATAACTACACTGAGCTATAATGAGCTAAAGAAATAACCGAAGCACTTCATCAAAAACAATATTTTGTGGAATTATCAAAATTAGATGAACAGTAACCATTGCAGAAAGAAGGAATATTACAACTAAAATTCTTAAGGGTTACAGCTGTCAAAAATTAATAGGAAGTGTAGGTGGCTCTTGCTATAAATGAACTCAGCACATCTGCAGCTGCAGGACATCACTACTTTCTCTCACTGCTCTGGTTACTGTGGTGGGCTTCTTAGCCACAACTTCACAAGTCACCAAGGATTTTCCAGAGATTTTTAATCAGGTTTGGATTTTCCAGAGATTTTTAATCAGGTTTAGATCAGGACTCTGGGCTGGCCACTTCATTATTTCAATATTCTCAGCTTCAAGGAACTGCTTTACCGGTTTTGCAGGGTGACAGGGGGCATCGTTCTGCATTGAAAAATTTCAGGCTGATTGAGAAATGGCTGCAGGGAAGCAACTACTTATTGCTGAAGGATGTTCTGATGAACATTTGCATTTACACTGTCATGCAGCTGTAAAGAGGGCCCAACTCCTGCTGCAGAAGATCCCCCAAATCATGACACTTCCCCCTCTACATTTCATATGCTGAACATAAGGTTTCCCATTGGACCATAATAACTTAAACTTGCTCACATCACTAAAGTGAACTTTGGATCAGTTCTGGTCCTATTAGCCTAGCCTTTTGATTCTTTCAGCTGATGAGAGGCTTGATCACTGCGTAGTGGACTTCCATTCCAAATTCTCTAAAGAGCAAGAGCCCTGCATGGCAAGCAATTCCAGCTGCGGTGTTGAACCAATTCTCCATTGGTCCCCGCATTAGTCTGTCCTCTTTTGTATTGGTCTTACTGCAATGACCAGCCTTTTTGGGGGCTCAACTAAATTACTATAATTGTACAGCTTCACTATTCTCGAAATCACATATTTGAAATGATAAGCTTCTCTTGTAATGGCGTAAAGGGTCATGCCTTTGGCCTTCATCTGGACAACCTGCTGTGGAGGGGTTTCAGTCACCTTAGAGCAGCTTAGCATCTTGCAAAGTCAGTGAAAGCTGAAAAGTTGCTGTAATAGAAATGCTGCCAATTAAATAGGGTATGTCAGATAATTAAGGAATATACAGTAGCAACAGGTTCCAGATTAACACCAATAGCTGGGAGGTATCTGAAAATATTCTATACTTTCTCAAAATTATTAGTTTTTTATATATATAGTTATAGTTCTTCAGACTATATTTCATTTATTATACAACGTCCTATCTAATCCTGTTAGGATAACCTAAAAAAGGACTAAGCAGTGACCTTGAAGTTTTGGAAATTGTAGGTTGCTGTAATTTTGATCTGCTCAGTATGTAGTCATTAAAACGATTTTAAATCCTTTTTTTGCCACTTGTGTGAATCCATTTAATATCCTATGATTGAAACATTCTTTTACATGAGTCAGTCTTTATAGGTTATGCAAAAATGCATATAATGTAAAAGGTTATGAATTAAAAAAAAATTCCACTCAACCTTGTTACCTTTCACATTCACCTCTATAAAATACTATGTTTTGGACTATTTCACATTGCACATGGTCAAGAGAAAGTTGTCTAATTTGATATTTGGAAGGATTTTTTCCCCTTATTTTCATTATTTCAGGTATTGTAATACTGACACTTTAAACTTTAAAAGATAAAGTGATAAAAAAAATAAAATAAATAAAATAATAATGTCAGGTGTTGCAAGGGTGAAATTGCACTATATAATATTGTAAAGTCCTGACACTTTTCAGCAGCCTCTTCAGCATCATGGACAGAGAGCAGTGGAGTATTTCTTCGCCACTGATTTGTAGATGGTTGGCGAACGCCACTGGATCAATAAAGCTCCTGTTAAGGGGGAACAGAGATTGTCATGATGTCTGTCATGCACAGAGCCATGGGTGCCACATTTATTAGTGTCACATTAAGACATGTTCAGCCCCTTATGACTGGCCCATAGGGACCAGAATTATTGGTGTAAACACTTATGCCACTGCTGCTCTTCTAAAATACAATTTAGGAAAAAACTTACTCAGTGAAAAACAATTAAACATCTTTGGTTAATTATACATTTTAAAGTCACTATGAATGAGAACTGAATAAGGAGTGAGGGCTTAGGTCATTGAGGCTCTGGTTTGCCAGCCATTGCCAGGTAGCAATTGTTGAGTCCTTAACCCCATGCCCATATGAAATACCCAGCCACTGGAGATTTAGGGGATCCTCAGTGCCAGTCTCAAGCCTGAAGAAATACATGAGAGGGTGGGATGTTGCACAAAGGGCATTCGGCATAAAAAAATGTGCCAAAATGGGAAAAAACCCAAGGAAAAATATATTGGCATAATGATATTTGTAACTGAGGAATTATTACAACAAGCCAAAGCCTGAGCTACCGAAATATTTTAATATTGCTTCCATCACCTATTGGCAACATGTGATATTGTACACCACTCTATCCTTTGCCAAACTGCTCTTGATGGTTTGTCTTTACAAGCTCTTTTTGTGATTACCACCCCTGTTTACAACGCAAGGTTTAATGCCCCTTGTCTCATAAAACGAGGCAAGCAGCTGAAGCACTGGCACATTTATTAACACATCCTCAATGACAATGGCCTCGCTGTGTCACATTCACTTTCTGCCTTTAATTATCTTACATTATATCCATATAGGCCCATGTAGTCTAATGCAGAGAGACTGAATGAACACCATTCTGCTTTAGAAACCATTCGCTGCAGCTCATTATTGTTATTGCACACCGATAATTACCGTATTATGCATTAAAAACAAGCTCTTCCGTAGGGGTGGATACACAAACAGCTTGATGAATGTCTTGTTTTATGTAAACATATTACAATTCCCATCAACCTGCAACTAAGATAATATGAGCAGGATATCGAGGGGCTTTTTCTTGACAGTGTAGCCATGGGCACAACACTCACTCACTCACTCACTCATCGTCATTACCGCTTAATCCTGTATTCAGGGTCATGTCCTTACTGGAATGAAGTGCGCACAGAATGGAATTGCTTTCAATCTCCTTCTGACGGAAGAACTCGCCAAAAAAGACAATTGTCATCACTATTTTATCTTTCAAAATGCTGAGCCCTCAGCAATCTCAGAGATCCAGAATTAATTTGATTTTCATAATTTCTAATCAAACACCCCCCCTCCACCACATCCTCCATCCCACACCACCACCCCACCTTATAATTTCTGAGTGCTGAGTCCATCTCCACGTGTCGGTGAGTCTTTCATCCCAGGTGGAGGTTTAATTCAGAACGAGATGAGGAAAATTAAAAAAGCTCAGTGTCTTTCTGTCAATCAGGGTCTCGCCTCACCCAAGAGCTGTGTGCTTAAGAGCTGACGGGGACGTGCTCGTTTGATCTACACCTTTCAAAGCACTACGGAGTGAAGAGCGCCCATCAAAAATCATTACCTCTCTACAGGAGTCTCCCTCTTATTCTGACAACCAGCAATCATACGCAGGTTAATTCAGCGTCCAGCCTGTTAGTCTTTTTTGGTTCTATAATATAAGGGGGTAAGAAACACGAGGAGAACTATCATGAGAATTCTCACAGAAAGCTCTACACAGGATGGAGAGGATGGAGCAGTGGTACTTTAGGCCATCAAAATACGGTGCAGCACACAATCCTGGTCATGAATGTAACTGTCAACCTCAAAGGTTTTAATCATTAGCCATATCTGCTGACAGTTAATAATCACACCACTGAGTAAAAAAAAGTGGCAATTGCATAAAGACAATTCATTATTTTTAGTCTACATAGTAGAATAAGGGGATGATTCTTATAATAACACCACTTTAGCTCACAATAAAACTTCATATATTGTATTTATGGACATATACACCAATCAGCCATAACAGTAACACACAGTACAATAACACAGTAACTGGTAACAGGATTATTGGCATCCAAGGGTTATCTATGCCCGTGGGGACCAAATAGTATCCTGTCTTATCCAATGCCACACAAATGCCAATGCAGAAAAATTGTCAAAGAAAAAAATGTGCTGGCAATGCTATAAAGATATCAGAGCACCCAGTGCACCACAGAGCCCAGCAGGCAAAGGGCCCAAGGCCGCTTACCCAGCCTTCAAATTCCCCAGATCCCAATCTGATTAAGCACCCATGGGGTGTACTGGAGAAACAAGTATGATCCATGGAGGCCCCACCCCACAACCCACAGCACCCAAAGTACCCAAAGCATCCACTGCCAACGTCTTGTTGCCAGACACCACAGCATACCTGAGCAACCAAAGCTGCCCTAGTGGCATATTTTTTTTAATTTAACACATGAATGTGAACACATGATACAAATGCAAAAGAAGGTTATACACACACAATAAAACTACAACAAGACAAAGACACAACAGGGATTAAATAGTCATGCATGTAGCATGTAGCATGTAGTCATGTACAGTAGAGCCAACTAAAGTAAGTAGAATCAAGAACCAGGCAAGAAATATTATAGATATATTCAGAGATATATATCAGAAATATATTCAGTCCTAGATTTGATAAATATATACATTACCAGTGAAAGTTTTGGACACCCTATTTTTAATTCAATAGTCATTCCTGATTTGTATTAATTTCTACAGTGTAAAATAATGCTAAAAGCATCCAAAATATGCAATAATCTCCAGTGAACAGTTGATATTGAGATGTGTCTGCTACTTATGCTGTAAAGCCTTCTTAATCGCTCTCATCTGAGGTGCTGTTAATTGGTGATTTTTGAGGCTGGTAACTCTAAATTAACTTCTCCTTTGCAGCAGAGGTAAGTTTTGATCTTGTTTTCCTGGGATGCTCTTCATGAAAGCCAGTTTCATCATGGTGCTTGATGGGGTTGTGCAAAGTCATTTGAGAAAACTGTTCTTGCAAGAGCAGTTCCAGAACAGCTGACCTTCATGCCCTAAAATAACAACTGACTGTTGTTGTTGTTGTTGTTGTTGTTGTCGTCATTGTCACATTATTGATGACCTAATTCCATATGCGTTATTTCATAATTAAGAAATCCGGTATGGTTTTAGAATGTAGAAAATAAATCCAAACTGTTGACTGGTACTGTATGTAAAAATATGAAAAATGTTTAATGGCTATACAAAATAAATGTAGCCCCCAAAATCTTCTTGGACTGTTTTTCCTTCGCTGCAGTACTTCCCTCATTACTGCACTCCACATAGCAACATCTTTATCAAACTCTCTCCAGTTTCCACACCAATGCCTCATGGTCACAAAACCGGCCCTGTTTCTACTCAGGAGCGCTTAATTAGCTTATAATACAGTGTTTGTGCTTTATTCCCAGATAGTCGACTTGGCTGCCGTGTGCAGTGCAGTGCTTGACTGCTTTTGCACTGCCGGAGTGGCTGACTGTTTGATGTCACTAATTACCAGGCATGAAAAGCCTAGCGTCCTTCTTGCCTTGTAGGCGTATGATGCGCATATACACCACGGCGGGGGATCTATATGAATTTCATCACTGTTTCTATTTAAAGATGTCTCACTTAAAAGTTTCCATGATGGTTTGGTCGAGTCTCTCAAGCTGTTTCCTCATGGGTGTCCTTATAAACATTACAGATGTTAAAGTGTTGCCTTCAAACGTACTGACTTACAATATGAGACAGAACACTGTTTTGTAGAAAGGAGTGGAGAATGTCAGCATTTATTTCATGCACAGGTTGACAAATCAGTTTGATTAAATATAATATAGAACCAATGTGAAACAATAATATATTAGCTATAAAGCAGAAAAAAATAAGCCCGTAAATTAATAAAAGGTCAAAGCAGACTAGTACATTGTAATGTTGAGTGAAAAACAGTTATAAAGCTAACATACAAAAGCGTAAAAAACTTTTCCGCGGCTATAAAGTACAGAGACCAACCCCAGGGTCAAACAAAAGGAAATACGTTGCTTCAGGCTAAAATTTAGAGCTTTAAATGTCATAAGCATGGCATTGTAGTCAATGCACAACCTAACAAGCAGCCAATGTAGCTTGAGTAATGATTTTGTTTTCCTCTGGTAAAGATGCTGGCTGTGACATTGTAGACTGAATGGTGAACCAGCTTGTCCAAAATGTGTTCCGATTTGTAGCTTGTCCCTATGCTACCCTAGAGCAATTAATATTCGATAGAAAACTCGCTACCATGGAAGTTTCGATGCCAGACATGTTTTGTCTCAGACCTGCCCTCTAGTGGATATTGTTTTTAAATAAGCAGATGTGAACATGCAAACAAAGCCGCTTATGTAGCAAAATGTTTGAATGCTAGTACTGAACATCAGGATCCAAATGTCATTTAAAACAAGAACTAAACAGACAAAAAAAAATGGGAATTTTTCAATTAAAAATTAAATGTATAATATTCAAGATTTGTTTATTGCATAATCAAATTTCTGATCCTGGCCATGTTAACTCCTATGATTAAAGGCTGTTTTTTTTTTTTGAGACCCTCAAATTAAATATCATTGGATGTGATCTAAAAAAAAAAGAATCATCAGGTTTTAGACCAACTTGTGAATCCCATCCGACTCAAGTCTGTACTGTCCTCAATGCAGAGAAAGATGCACAAATATTTACAAAATAAATTCATTAATAAATTGCATATTTACTTAGACAATGTAATAAAAAAGTAATTTTATAAGATGGATCCGTCTGTGTGTGTGTGTGTGTGTGTGTGTAATTAAACAGTTGTATTAGGTTTTAATCTGAGAACATATGACTTTTGGCAAGAGACATTGCAAGGTCTACAGACAAACTGAGAAATGTATGTAACTGCTATAGTGGAGTAGGACACTGGATCTAGAGAACAGTACATATAGTATTCAAAGACACACACACACATACGCACAAATGGGCCCATAGGTCAGCCACAGGGACAGGCTGCAAGATATGTACCTGTATACACATTCTGCCTCTCTCTCTTGCTCTGTAAAAACGTGGCTGTACGATGATCGATGAAGCTCCCAGGCAGCGTGCAGGCAGATGGTCAGGGACAGTATAATATACAATTACTCTCCCTTATCACCTTGCCAGCCACAATAAAGCTTCCCAGCCCAACTATAGCTCACGCCACTGAAGGCAGAATTAGTTTTACTTTTGCAACAACACCACACTTATCATTGGGCTTTGGTGAAGGGCCTGAGTGTTGGCAGGAAGGTGGCCCATTGTGAGAAGAGCTTGCAGCAGACTAAAAAACCTGGTGCAAAGCACAGATGTGACTACTTTCCTGCAATTTGAGCAAAGTTGAGCTGTACTTTAGCTAATGAGGTCGCGTCTGCGAAATCACAATAAATGCACACACTGCATAAGGACCTTTGTTTTGCTCAGACATGAAAATCTTCAAAGTTTTCACAAAAAATGTCCAGGAGCACTCAAAACTATTAAGGATGTTCCCACGGGCCTACTATCCGCATGCGAAATTGCTTAGCCGGCGATAGGAAATATCAGCTACATGGGAAAACTTTGTTTTATAGCGGAGAACAAACGCGATACGAAGTGAGCGTCCATGCGTGCGTGCTGGCGCGAAGGTTTCTAGTTTCTCACTTCCAGAGTCAGCGTGCAAGAAGCAGTTCTATGACTTCATTAGGGTTGGCTTTGCAGCAGCAGAGCAGTTAAAGTTAACAGGTTCCCTCGACTCTGCACTCTTATAAACAGGTGCTCCCTCAGGCCTGCTTTAAATCGGAGAATGATAATGGGGCTGGAGACAGGGGGAGAGGCAACTGAAGCGAGTCTGTCCCAGAAGATTTAGGAAAGGCGTATTTAAAACAGTACAGTTCCTGAAGGACATACAAATGTTGGTTGAGGACAGAAAAATGATGGTGTACCCGATCAGACTAACATGATGGAGAAGAATACAGAGGGGATAGGAAAGGTTTTATTGGTCAGTGAAGATTTTCTTGCTATTCCAGCATTTGAAGTTCACATTCACATCTCTGACGTTAAAGGACTCCATCACTAGAGGCAGAATAATTATGATAATCTTTTAAGTTATTGCTGTAACTGACATTTAGAAACAAAAGCAGTTAGAGCATTGAAAATTTATGAATTGTGTGTATGCGTGTAAAATGTTAAAAAGATAGTCCTAAGAATTCTCCCTTCCCTGAAAGACTACTGACGAGTATGTTTCATATGTAAATACTACAATTGTCATATTCACAAAATTAAGAATTAGATTTATATCTTTTTTTTCCCGTTGAATCTGAGTATCATTAAAAAATGAGGAAATGTCTTGAAAAAACTATTAATTGGTCGAGCTGAGCTTTCCAGACCTGACTGGTCCTTAAGCAAACGGCAAGGATTCGTTTCTGTCTCTTTTGAACATGACAGAAAAAGAAACACACACAAAAAAATTACATTTGAACCCCTTTGGATTTCACCCTCTTCCTCCTTCCGTTTGGATGGAAGTGCAGGCACTAATTAGAGTTGTAAAAGAGTTTTTGAATTTCAGGAATCAGTGAAGTGAGAAACATTAGATGCGCAGAGGCCATTTGCATTTTGCTTGCCTTCACCACCATGTCACAACAAGGTCTGTCACTGTTAAACCAACCACAAAAAAGAGTTCAAAATAAACATTATTTCATGTATATATTTGTCTTTGTGTGTGTGTGTGTGCGCGTGTGTGTGTGTGTGTGTGTGTGCGTGCGCGTGTGTGTACATGTGTCTGTGTAAAACCTCTCCCCGTGCCTATGCATTTACTGTATACACTATTATTGCTGGTTTGAGTATTTTAGATACTGCAGATATTCAAGATTTGCATGCAAACCTGTCTTAGGTGTTTATTCAGATCAATGTAAAAGAAAGAAAAACAGTGGGTGGCAGTTTTGTGGGTAGAAATGGTTTGTTGATGTAAGAGCTCAACAGCAAAACAGTCAGATTAGTTTGAACTTACAGTACATTAACTCAAAGAACCACTCTTTACAAACATGATGAGCTGAAATGCATTTTAGAATCCAAACCACATGGACTTTCAGTTATGTTCCCCCAGGAACCTAAATCTCAGGCTACAGTGGACAACAACTTACCATGTAAGGACAGGTCAAAATTGGAAGAAAAAAAATACTGTATCACCTAATGCAGTGGTTCTAAGCTTTGGTCCTGGAGAACCACTGGCCCTGCACATTATAGTGTTTTCTCAGCTCCCAGCACTTCTGAATTAACTAATTAACAGGGTTTTCTAAATTTAGGTGTGGTAGTGCAAGGCAAACACTAAAATATACAGTACAGGGCCAGTGGTCTTCCAGGAATCATATTGAGAACCACAGTCCTAATGTTATACCCTACCCTAGTCAAAGGTTTAAACGCCTTTTAATTCCATGGTCTTTTTTGATTTTTATTTCTTTCTACATTGTAAAACATATTTTTTAGAAATTCAACCAAAATAGGCAATAATCTCCTTTGAACAGTTAATATTGAGATGTGTCTTTTACTTATGCCCTGTAAAGCCTTTATAACCTCTTTAATGCAAGGTGCTGTTTATTGGTGATATTTGAAGCTGGTAACTCTAACTAAACTTTTCCTCTGCAGCAGAGGTAAGTTTTGGTCTTGTTTTCCTGGAAAGGTCTTCAGGAGAGCCAGTTTTATCATGGTGATTGATGGGTTTTGCAAATGCACTTGACAACACTGTTCTTGCAAAAACTATTCCAGAACAGCTGATCCTCATGTGTTAAAATAACAACTAACTGTTGTTGTTGTTGTTGTTGTTATTGTTGTTACTTAATTACCTAATGCCATATGTGTTATTTCATAGTTTTGAAAAAATCCAGTATTGTTTTAGAATGTAGAAAATAAGTCCAAACTTGTGTCCAAACTTTTTGAAATGCATATGCATGTATGTACGTATATGTATGTACGTATATGTATGTATGTATGTATGTATGTATGGATGGATGGATGGATGGATGTATGTGTGTATGTATGGATGGATGGAGTGTACACACAACATATGCAAAAGTAATGCTTTAATATGAATATATTATTGTAGATTAATGATCTGAACAATCCTTAGCCTCTGTATAAAAATTTGAGGCTTGTGTGTACACATTTCATAAACATTCTGAGAAGAAAAGCACACTAATTATCCATGCAAAATCCATGCATATTTAAATTTAAGTACCAATGGCCCTGCCAGACATGATGAGGATTAAGGGGGAGAGAGAATAGATGAAAGAAAGATGGAAAGATGAAGGTAAATGCAAAAATGCACATTAGCTGTAATTGTGGACAAAATTATACAAGAAAAAAAAAATCTGATGAAGAGTCCTTTTCATCACCACACTTTAATGGGCCTGCATGAATTTCTATGAGCTCTGTTTTCTTAATTCCTGTTAATTATTGGCATGTTGTGCTGTTTTCGGTCACCATAAAAAGATGGCTGGTGTTTCATGAACTGCATGCTATTTGCCAAATCAAAACAATATTATTTCAGCTCTGATGATTTAATTGCTGATAGGGTGCCTTAAATGAGATTAAAATGAATGCGGGCAGATTAACGAGAAGGCTGATCACATGATCAGACTGTCTGCGCCCATGTTAAATCCAACACACTCACACGTGCACGCACACACACACACACACACACTGAGGCAACCAACCAGCTGGGCCCCATACAGCCTTGGGCTAGCAAAATGTTAATTGGGCTTCTAATATGCTATTTTATTTGCCACAATCTGTAAATATCACTTACTGTCAACAGAAAAACAAAAGCTCCAATGACAGAGGTATTTTGGCTTGGCTGATATGCTAAGGAACGATCCTTTGAGTTGTTTTCTTGGATGTGTGCACTGTGAGCCATTTGGCATTGTGTGATGACCTTAATAGTGTTTCTCTCTCTCTCTCTCATCTTAAATGTAAAATGATGCACAATTAGCCTGTATATTGTAGAAACGTAGCACTATGGTAGACATAAAACATGTTAAAAATGCATGTGTGATTGCACCACTCTTTATCTAATAAAAGTATAGTGACAAGAAATGTGTATAACAAATTAAACAGTTCCTTAAATCCTATATGTCCTGTCTTTTTTGTTATTCTTTGACATGCCAATGCAGGGCAGTGCATCCGACACATACATTAGAAGATTACTGTGCGAGACGACGTGCGCAGACGAACCTGTCCAAACGAAGTAATCTGACGAGAGTGATCTTTCGCCGCGCTGTAGTGACAGGACTGAGTGGACCTTCCTCTAAACTTAAGCTCAATTGTAGTGGAGCGAAAATATTGCGTGGCGTCTATCACATTGACAGTAATGCACCGAAATGGCCCATAAACATCTACAACTCTCCATCTCTCTACGACAACCTATGGGGCTTATTGCTGTACATTAAGACTTAAAAATGCGTGACGAATTCCATTAATCCATCGCATTGCATAAAATTTCCATTTGATTTTTTTTTCTTCATCTGTGAGGAATTTTAGATGAGCATCAGAAACCCCTCATTATTTCATATTCAATCAATCAATCAAGTGCGGAGGAGCGGTGGCCCGGGCAGGGCAGTGTGGGGCTTCAGGCTGATTATGGAGATGGACGTTAGGTCATTAGAACAATGGCTGTCTGTGAGAGTGTGCACGTTCCTGAAGATGTCATTGCTTCATTATTATTGACATGCTGCATTACTTAGCTGGCCTAAGTGGCCCCGGATATGACAGACATAATGCACATAAACTATGCTTGAGTGGACAACACAGAGATCAGACAAATATTGTGCTGGTGAAAAAATTAACATTGCATTGTATGTGCGTGTGTGCGTGTGTGTGTGTGTGTGTGTGTGTGTGTGTGCTCAGATGTGCCCTAGATGAGCATAAAGCAGAGAGCAGGACGATGATGATGATGTCTGTTCAAATCTGTTTTCCAGTCAGCCATTTGAAACTTGGACGTGAGACCTGGCAAATGCTTGGTTTGGCAAATATTGGAAATATCTATCAGGTCCAAATGGAGAAGCGATGGAACGCAATAATGAATAAGTGTCTGAAGGGGGAAAAAAAGTGACTCGTGTCAGCGGGGTGTGAAATACACCTTGCTGTGCGGCACTCGGCGGTCTAACTCTGCCTTTCTCAGCACCTTCAAATGCGATTGTCACAGAAGAGGGATCTCGTGAAAGAGAAGACAGAGAGGAAGTGGCACTCCGGTCAAAGTTTTTCAATTTCACTGCCAATTTCCTGCGTAATTACTGCTGCTTTTGATGGTCTTTTAACGGCAGGGACCTTCCTCTGCCTCTCAGCGGTGAGCCACAAGATGATCTCGCACACTCTGTACACATGCGCACCGTACGACGAACAAGTATCCACATTGCCATCAACCCTTGGGGTACCTACCCCCAGGTGGAGGTCAATGAGCTATCGCTAATGTTGCAGGGAGAAGGAGGAAGAAACCAACATGGCCACTGGGGCTGACAACTTAGATGGACCAAAACTGATAGTCCTGCATTTCTAAAAGACTTCCTCTTCCCATTCATTGGCTGAGAGCGATCAGCTGACTTACCTGCAACCAGATGCTGGTTACTCAGTACACCATGTGGCCAGAGGTCAAACAGGAAGCACTGCTCTGCTGGGAGAGACAGGAAACAGATGAGAGGTCACAGATCATTAGAACATATCTATCAAGTCTTTCAGGGTTAGTAATTCCTGCAGTCAAATGTTGCCATGTAAATATGTCAAATGGGAATGAAATTACCAGCGCGCTTTATTGACTGTGATAAAATCTGAAAAGCGCCACTGAACATAATTACATACTTGTCAGAGCCATAAAAATTAGCTTTATTATCAACGGAATGGTTTTGTACAACTTCATTTCTGTTCGATGCCATCCAGATGGGGCCACTTTACGCACTTGAACAGTTTTTATGCAGATCCGGACTTCCCCCCCCCCCCCCCCCCCCCCCCCCCCCC
>JAOVVA010000030.1:4965751-4987627 GCA_028565275.1 Leiocassis micropogon | reverse complement strand
CTTTTAGTGTTCATACAAATATTTACACATTAAGTTTACTGAAAGTAAAAACAGTTGAAAGTCAGAGGACGTTTCTTCTTTTGCTGAGTATATTATCATTGCTGTATATATAGCTCTGACAATGACATACATGATGTGTTGTTTTGACAAACGTATGCAATGCCACAACATTTATTATCTGTCTTGAGGTCCTTTAATTTTGGCTGAGACCTTGTCTTGATGATGAAAAATAAAACCACCCTACAAAGGCTTTTTCAGCAAATCCAAAAACTTTTAATGGGGTCAAGGTCAGGACTCTATGGTGGCCAATTAATGCATGAAAATCATTTCTTGTGAAATGATTAAGAACCAGCTTAATCAATCTTGGCATTGTCATCCTGGAACATTCCTGTATGATCAGGAATTTTTTTTAAAAATGCATTTTTTTTTTAAATGCATACAGCTGATTTTATTTTCTTGCCACATAATGTGGCTGAGCCTAGACCTGACCAAATCAAGCAACCCAAGACCATAACCCTGCTTTCAGAGTCTTGTATATTGGGCACTATGCATGATGGTTGCATCGCTTCATGCACTTCCCTTCTTAACCTGATGCTCACAATGCTCTGGAATAAGGACAAGCTGGACTTCTCAGACCACATGACATTTTTCCATTTATGTTTTTTTTTCAACCACATTTCTCCCACAAGTTAAAGGTTCAGCACTATTCTTCCAGGTTTTAATTCTGCATGGGACAGTTCTTAATTTTCAGTTAATTCCAGTAATGTTAACAATTTCCTTAGTTGTTTTCTTTGCCAATAATAGCAGGCCAACAATTTGATTTTCTAAAAAAAATATTTTGGCCGTCTGGAATCAAGTTTTTTTTTTTCCACATCCACTTGATGCACTGTCTGAGATGGAATGTATAAGAAATGAGAAGCTACTCACTGCATCAGTTAGTGTTAAACAAATTGTTACCAGCTAAAACACATTAATCACTACACTAATTATCCAATCAAATACCTATAAGTATTTGCTTATTTAAATCCAAAAATGGCTTTTCTTTTGGCCAGAAAGTGTTTAATTTTGCAATTATATGATTGTGATTATTTTACTATATACCATATAAAGTACTATATCTTATAACAGAAGTATACTAGATGTTTACTATATGTTATATTAGATGTTTACTAATTACCATATTCTCAATCACAGAACATAGTATTGGTCTTTTTTATTGTGCATATGTAGTACTAAACTTTACATAAACAAAAGAAAATACTTTTTCGGTCAGCATTTTCTATCCCTCCTTTGTTCATATTTAAAGATAATTGCTTTTCTGTCTTTGAAAAAAAAAATACAGAAATTATCGAGGTATGTATGTGTATTTATGCAGTTCTCTGAAAAATGTCCTACTATGAGGAAATTTGAATTAGTCCAAATTTCCCAGTGTAAATATTAACTTTGAGAGTTAAGTTCTCATACTCTAATGTGTCCAATATTGATCTTCAAGTCATTCAGGGTAGATATTTTCCCCTTGAAACTCTCAGGCAGACATGCGGTTGTATGGTGACTGTGCTTTCTGTCAGCTGTGTGAGCTCTGCTCTGTTTGCTGTGGTTTGTGAGGCCTGCAAACTGAATCTGCTGAGGACAAATGCTTTTCCAGGCTGTTCTCACCCCCTGGGAACCCTTAAACCCAGTGCGCTTTCCCTTTATCCATTTCTTACTGAGACTCCTCAGTGCATTAAGCTGCTATGATCACACTACACTAAGTTTAGGAAGGAGCCAAAGCTGTGTTTATTGTGGGGATTGGGTGGGACCCAGAATTTGTTTTGTATTGATAAAATGTAGGAAAGCTTCAACATTATAACATTTTAACAGTATAATTTGATGTGATTTAATGTAAACCAACAAGTTAAAACTGATGCAATGCAATCAGAGTGTGCCCTCTGAAGGGTTTAAATGGAGGTTTAAATGAGGTTATGGTGTAGTGATTCTCCAAATCAAGTGATCACGTGCACAAAGGCTATGTTCATATTATAAGCCACATTGTTCAATTCAGATTTTTTTGGTCAGATCGGATTTGCACATCATGACAGTTTACATTCATGAAAAAGTCACATGAATCCCAATCTGACTGTTCTCATTCAAATTACATGACCACATGGCTATACTGTATATCTGATCTAGGACCATATATGTAAGTGACTTCGCTTTGATCTGAAAAACATCAGATTTCTGTATTTTAGGACACTAAACAAAGATCAGTCACATTATGGAAAACAATAGGATTTGAGTCGCCTCAGGATGGTAATATGGACAAAGCCAAAATGCCAGTCACAATTGTACATTGAATTGCTTGTACTGAGGCTTTGGTACACTACAGCTATGATTTGAAGATCATGTTGTATGAGAGAAAAAAATCACTTTCTTTGCTCTCGCAAGTGCAACACACTGAAACTTAATCAGCTACAAGAAAACATACAGACATTCTTTATAATGGAAATAACCAGCATTCATCACTGAATTGTGTCTGTAAAAAAAGTCATATTGATTATGAATGCAATAATTGATTACTATTATTTTATTGATGGTTATAATACTTTATTTAAACAAGTGAGTAATAAGCAAACTAGGTATGAGACTTTTGAATACTTTGTAGTGCAGTAACCTGGTGAGTTCTCTGCAAATTAAATTCACCTACACATTCCTTGCCTTTGCATCAATCTACGTAGTTTATAATTAAACTGTAATCAGTGCTGTGGGGGTGCAACAGGTAGCATTGCTTGCTCACAGCTTTGGGGTTCGATTTTGAGCTTGGGTTATTGTCTGTATGGAGTGTCAGTGTCAATGTTCACATGGGTTTTCTCCAATTTCCTGCGTCCCAAAAACATCCCAGTATGGGAATTGGCTAAGACAAATGGACCCTAGTTATGAATGAGTGTTAGGATGTGTGTGCTGGTGCTGGTGTTCTAACCAGCTTGTATTTCCTCTTCGAGGAAAACTTTACATCTACTGAATTATCTTTTTTGAATTTAAAGTAAAATGTTCAAAATGCTTTGTTTAACGATTTTCCTTTTGTCACTTTTAATCAAAGGAACTGACAGACAGGATGAACTTAACGAAGTGGCTGGGTTTTATGGAGTGTAGGGTTAAGGCCCTTAGTGGCAACAGTGGCAACCTGTCGGTGGCGTGGATCAACTCCCGACCCTCTGATCAGCAACCCTGAGCCTCAACTGCCTGAGCCACCACTGCCTCAGCATTTTTATAATGTAAACAATAAAGTAATAAAAGTAAATGACTGCATATAATAATAATAATAATAATAATAATAATAATAATAATAATAATAAAAGGCCTTTTTACTCTGGATTATTTTTTTCTGGGATATTACCACAAAATAAATTATTGTCTTTTTTTTCTGTCTTATTTGTTGAGTAAATTTACTAAGCATGATACAATACAAATAATGAAACCATTAGAACTACCATGACAAGTTGCATGCTACATTTACTACTACAGTAATACTAGTAAGAGTGAATTTGTTTCAGTGAATTATGCTGGTACTCACAATTTTTAGTATGCCTCATTGTGCAAGGAGTGAAAAGTGTCTGTGCCACTACTCATCCTTTAGAAGACAACAATACTGCGTGTGTGTGTCTGTGTATGGGTGTTAAGAATCTGCTATCTGCTTATTCAGCTAGCCATATGTGTTGATCATGTCAGTGCTAAACTCATTGTGGTGCTACAATCTACTATAAATGGCCCTGCGCCGATTTGCATGCAGAAGCCACTCTTCTCCTTTTCCCTTTTCCATTAGAGTGCAGTCGCATCGTCTCCTCTCCCCACATTTTCGCCAAACAGTTACAAGCTCCAGCGTCTGAAAATCTATACGCTATTGATCTACAGCCAGTCGCCACAATTATTCCTCTGAAGGAAACACTGACAATAAATTACACGTGCACAGGCTTTTCAGCTGCCGCTCGATAGAACGACCATCTCTTTGTGAGCCAGGTGGGCTGTCACTGTACACCTTGAATGAAAACACACACATAAACATACACACACACAAAGTCTCATATACTGTCTTCTGATATATCTTAACATGGAAACATTGGGTATTAAATTTAATATAAAGTTTTTTGAGGGTATTTCAGTATATTTTAAATAAAAAAACAAGACTTTTTTTTTTTGCCAAAATCTGCCAGAAACTTGAAATATTTGTCAGCAGGGATTATTGCTGTTATTGTTGTTGCTCACAGCTTAATCCTGTATACAGGGTCGCGTGGGGCCTGGAGCCCATCCCAGGAGACTTAGGGCATGAGGCAGGGAACACCCTGGACAGGGTGCCAATCCATTGAGGCCACACACTCATTCACGCTCACACACTCATTCACACACTACAGGCAATTTGGAAATTCCAATTAGTTTAATATGCATGTCTTAGAACTGTGGGAGGAAACGCTCCAAACATGGGAAGAACATGAACAAACTCCATGCACACAAAGGTGAGAACAAACCTGACCAGGAATCGAACCCATACCCTGGAGGCGCAAGACGACAGTAATAACCACTAAGCCTTTGTGCCGCCTACGGCTACTATGGGAAATTTTTTAGAAAAAAAAATCAAAGTTTGCTTAAATTCATAACCCTCCAAAAACATAAAAAAAAAACTTTTTGATTGTACTCTGAGCCCCCTAAATATAACATGTTCTAATTTCTTACCTTCGTAATGGCCTGTGCTGCATGTCTTTGGTGCCTGTGCTCGGAGAAGACAGCAACAGCCTCCAACAGAACTCAGGAAAGATTTATCTGCTCTCTTGTGCATGAAATAACGATGCCACAGCACACAGCTGGTCAAGAGACACCTGAGCAGCCAATTATTTATGCTCTCTTGATATGGAGAGATTATGTATATGTTTATATTATAAAAGTTGTCTTTTCAATGGTGCATTTAATAAGTAAGGAATAAAACATGACAGGGCTTGCTCCAGCAGAAAAATAATCAACAATACAGTACATTCTGACAAACAGAATTTCATGTTTCTATCCAGAAGTTGAACAGTTTGCATTACATTATGCCCCAAAAGGTTTAATCCTTTTATGGTACATCAAATATACCAACAATTACTTTTTCAAGAAAAAAAAAAAATGTACAAAGGTGCAGTTTGAGGTGATATGGTGGTGTAGTGGTTAGCATTGTGTTTTCCCTGTGCTTGGTGCTCCACTGGGTGCTCCAGTTTCCTCCCACATTCCAAAGACATACAGATTGTATAGTGTGTGTATAGTTGCGTGTCCTGCAATGGATTGGGAACCTATAGGCGACGGTGTTAACCACTGAGCAACCATGCCACTAGTTTATTGTGTTGTGCACACTTGTTATAATGGCTATAAACTGTCATTCCTTCATCAGACTCACTTTTCTCTCTCTCGCTCACTCTCTCTTCAAGTTAATAGGACAAGCAATTGCTACTATAACACACATTTCTTTAATTTATTTCATGTCGTACACGTTCCTTTGTAATCTGTTACTATAGGAACCATTACAAGCACATTAATATAAACCAGTGAGTTGTCTGGCATTATTGCCAGAGTTGCTGTTCTGTAGAATGCGGAAGATAAATTTGATGCACTCAGAACGATCACAATCAAGAAGTCAACAGAGCTGAGTAATAAAGACGTACATAGCCTTGATTGAAAGCCACTACTGGGCACCTTAACCTCATAATTGTAACATGTATTGTTCAGATCTTCATGTACAGTGTCCTAGCGAGCCACATCACTTTAGACAACTGCAAGCAGCAAAAGCAGAAAGGAACGCAGTGTCTGTGGCTGAAGTGAAAGAGTGCAGCGGGGTCTCGGTTAGTGTCTGGTTTAAATCATTCTCAGTGCTTTAAGAGGAGCGTGTCCTTGTGTTCCTGTCTCCACTTCCCTCCATCGTGCTGACGCTAACAAAAAGCAGGAGCTCATTGAAAAACCCGCCACTTCAACACCACAAACTGCCTTTTCTGATATTTGTCATGTCTTTTTCGAGCAATTCCCCCCTGCCGCAATCATATGCATCTTTAATTGCACCTCTCATTAGTTCTGTTTTCCCCCCAGAAAGGAGATGGAGGACAATTAATTTTATCACTTAATTTTGTCACCGAATCGCCGGCTGCCTGTATCGATGCGCGCTCCTTTGCGGACCCCCTCGTTTTTCACGAAAATTAATTGACAAAGTGAGAAAAATTTATCAGCATATCAGTACATTAAGAGACAAATTGAAGCGACGAGGAAATCAATTGCAGGATCTGTGGACAGCCAGTTGTCCCCCCACCCGTGATGAGAGGAGCTGCGGGTGCTCGCCGGGGGCCGACGGCTCGCTGCCGAACAACCATTTGTTCGCTTCGGATGACCATAAATCACAATGAGTTACAAATGACCCTGCAAGTTCACAGCAGGATCACATACACACGCAGGCAGAGACGCAAACACATGCACAGTCAAACACAGTGCACACACACACACACGTACACACACGCAAATTACTACTACAATCTCAGCTGTAACCGCTGTGATACCGGGGAATCATGAAACGTTGTCTACATTTTACTATCTGATCAAATAAGTTATATATCATCCCCAGAGGTTTTTAGTCATGTATGATAAAGGGCTAAAATGTACTGGAGGCATCCATAACATCCAGACGATTAAAAACATAAAGGGGTGGTGAAAGAAAACCTAATAAACAGCGGAAATGAATGCTAATGTGAATGATAGCAGACGGTGACAAACCTAGCCCCCAAGGCTAAAGAGAGAAGAAAAGAAACATGAAGATGATGATGAAGGAGGTGTCAAAATCTTCTCATAGATACTAACAAAAAAAATTCCTAACATAATTTTTTTTTCCGATGAAATGTCCGCTTCCCTTTACGTGTTCCGGTTCTTACAAACCTGTAATGTAAAAGGAATTTCAAATAGGCACAGAGCTGCATGATAATGGTTGAAATAAAAATCACAATGCATTGATTCGATTATTTCAATACAAAATATATACAAAACACTTTATCATTTTTAATGTATTTTTTTTTTATCCACATTGTACAGCAATTCTAGTTTCTGATTGGTCAGAAGGTGGTCATTAATTTTTTATTACAATATTGACAATAGTCCTGGCTGCAAGATGCACTTGTACTAATACATTATTGTTTCTATAGTAATAGTGAATAAACATAGAATTGTTTGGTGGATGCTCCACATAATCTGATGATGATAGTAATTAACAGATGCAAACAATTATATTGTTTATTAACAAGCAATCCTATTCATGGTATGGATTTATTTAAACGTTAAAACAAAGAAAGGAGGCTCCAGTAATGGCATCCATTGGACAACCTTCAGGACAGAGGACTGCTTTTCACACAGCATTAAATATTAAATGTAACAGCAAAATTAAATGTTACAGCATGGTGGCGTAGTGGTTGCCACTGTGGCCTCACACCGACAGGGTCGAAGGTTTGAGTCTGTGTGCATTCTCCCCGTGCTTGGTGGCTTTTCTTCCCACAGTCCGGTGACATCCAGATTAGGCTAATTGGTGTTCCCGTAGAGTGTGCGTGTGAGTCCAGGGTGAGCCCCACCTCGTTACCCAAAGTCTCTTTAGAATAAGCGGTATAGAAAATGAATGAAAAACCACAGGGTGTCATTTATTAATAAATAATAATTGTTGACAAATTACAATGATAGAAGAGGAATAAAATTGAAAAAAAATCGAAAAATCTGATTTAAAATGAACTTCCATACTAACCCTCCACGCAAGAGAGTCAATCTTAGCGATGTACAAAATGTTCCACCCGAATGATGGAACGCTAAACAAATGAAAATAAAAAGCCTAATTATGGCGACCCTGCCTGGTACTGCATCACTGCTCAGATGCATTTGGAGAAGCATTTAGCATGGCAGGGCATTAGCTCTGTTTCATACAGCTTGACTGCACCTCCAGCCATCAGATCTGCATTCCTCAGGCACTGTGTTTAGGGTTATCGATCATGGATTCAGTTAAACACATTTGTGCGTACGTGCACATGACCCCATGTTGCCTGCTTACATATGAAATCATTTGTCAGGTGGATTTTTCATTATTTTTAAAGTGGATGAATCGTATTAAGACACCCCTGTGAGCATGATGACTTGACTTGACTATTAAATCTACTTGAGGCAGGTAGAAGAAAGAAAGAGACATCAGCAGAAACCCACCCGCTGCCCTGGCCACTTTTGCAAGGTTAGAAGTATATGTTAGTTTAAAGCAAAATAAGGCATTTATATGAAGAGAGAGAGAGAGAGAGAGAGAGAGAGAGAGAGAGAGAGAAAGAGAGAGAGGGTGGCAATGGCAGGGGCTCCAGGACTGTCATGTCTGTATAAACAGGCATTGATTTTTCTGTCCAGCCCTGCCACCTTTGCCATTTATTCTCTGCTTTGTGGTCGCACGCAGAGGGGCTAAGAAATTCTGTTACAGTCCACTCACCCCTGAGGCAAATGTGAGAATAGATTTCAGCAGCCAAAGAGGCTCTGTGTACCTTATCTGGGGCAGAGGCCTTGTCACGAGTGGCCGCTAAATGAAAAGCGTCATACTACGATGTGCAACTATGGATCTCCCCTCCATGGTCCTACTGTAGCAGCCTGGATTTTAGGACCCAGACATGTCTGAATAGCTCATCAACATAAACCCTACGTCAGAACCCAAGGTGACATGGTGGGAGGAATGCAAGGGTATACACTTGAAGGACGCTGAAAACTTCCTACGGCATCACTTTTTGCCTGCTTTGCTAAATGAGACTCGTGTCCCACTCTATAACAAGGCTAATTTGTATGCTATCAATGTCTTTGATATTGTACAGTGAGACATACAGTAAACTGTATATAACTGGCATATAAGGGACAACAAGGAAAATATTAAGCAGAGAGTCCAAAATTAATTATGATTCTTTTACAGTTGAAGACGTCTTGATCAACTTGTTACATTTTTGATTCTGTGAGGTCAAATCACAGCACAGCACAGGGTTTGCTCCTACTCCTGTTATTTAACAAAGAAAAATAATTGTTGATATTTTGAAGCTTTGTTTATGAAGATTAAGTTAACCTTTCAGAAAGGAGTCTCCGGCGTTACAGTTAGAGGTAAAGCTTTAACATAAGGTTCTCTAATATAAGATTAGAAGTTTAAGAAAGTAGGACTTTGTGGTTTTACTGTAGCAAAACCCATTGGGCTACTGTAAAACATCCCTTCCATCCATCCATCTAAACAAGCCAGCTTTGCTGAACAATGGTTGGCTCCAGTGACCTCTGACTTCACACCAGTAGTCACTGCAGTAGAGGAAATTAGGTTGCTGAGAACCCCAACCTCTGGTATCCCACAGGCATTCACACACTTACACACCCAATCATACAAATGATGCCGTGCAATCATACCAATTTTCATGCAATTTGGAAATCAGCCTACAACACATCTTTGAGCAGGAAACCCAGGGAATAACCACCGAGCAGGAGGAGAACATGCAAACTTCAAGCACACAGACCCAACTGGCTGGAGGTGTGAGGGGAAAACGCTAAAGAGTAAGCCACTGATTAGAAGGTTGTGAGGTTAAATCCCAGCAAGATGTGACTGCTGTGGGGTTAATGCCCTGCTCAGTTGTATCCTGTAATAGTTGTAGGTTGATTTGTATCTGCCTCAGGCAAACATTGTAGAAAAAGTTGTTTGACAGATCTTCTACAGCAGTAAATGTATCATTAAAGGGATAAAAAGTATAATTATGTATATAAGTATGGTTATGAGTCATATTAAATATGGGGGTGAGTCAAAAATTATCTGCACTCCAGTTTTATAAAAACTTTTTTACTGCGATGTGAGCAAAAATAGATGCCCCACTTGTGATTTGCACAAAAGAAGGGCAGAGTGCAGTGATAAATTTTTTGTGGTCTGAGGGTGGACCTGATGCCAAAACAACTCATTAAAGAGCATAAATATAAGCGTTTGTATATATCTGCATATCTGCAAACAAATTTCACAAGATTTCAAGAGTATCATTACTGGTGATGAGACATGGATTCATCACTATGAGCCTGAAAGCCAATGGCAGCATATGGAAAGGAAACATCCTCAATCACCAACCAAGAAAATGCTCAAATCAACCATCAGCTGGAAAAATTGAGGCTTACAGTTTTCTGGGATTCTCAAAGGGCCAGTATTGAAACATCAGAAAAAAGGTTCAACAATCAACAGTGCTCGTTAAGTGAGATGCTAATTGAAGAGCTTAAGCCTAAACTTTGGATTAAACGCAGAGGACTGCTATCCAAGGGCGTTGTGATCTTGCATGACACTGCACGTCTGCATACTTCTGCCCACACTTTCGACACTCATTTTGAGGTGTTAAAGCAACCTCCCTATAGTCCTGATCTTAATCCATCTATATAGTCCATATACAGTCCATCTTACTTTCACCTGTTTGGTCTCTTGAAAGCAGCCCCATGAGTACAAAGATTCACTTCTGATGAAAATGACAGCATTGCATAAAACATTTGTAACGAGAGAAAATGTTGACAGATGGACAAAGTGTATTGAAAATCAAGGAGATTATCTCAAAAAAACAATGTATTTGTTGTTTCTAAAGGTTAATTAGAATAAATTCTATGGCAAGAGTGAGGATAATTTTTGACTCACCCTCTTAGCTTGTATTGAACAGGTTTAATCCAATATTTTTATAAACAATGTTAAATAATGTTAACTAAACTGAATTCAGTCAAAGAAAGGGGTTTGTGACTGGAGTAGATTACCATGATGCACAATTCCAAGACGAAGCATTAAATCTACAGGGTGGTGACTAAATATAGTCATTGCTTGCATTTTCTTATTAATTAGGATTCTGAGGTTCTTCAATAATAAGACAAGATCGATTTGCTGCCCTCTGGGTTTTCTTCCATAAATAGAAAGTATAGATGAATTGGAACTCAGCCAATGCTTGAAATGCATCTGCATAAACCATAAAACTTAGGGTTGCACAATAAAATAATTTGCTTGTTTAGGTTGTTGTTGAAAACATAATTTCATTTGTCTAGTGCTGTACATAAAGTAACATAATGTATTTATCATTTACCTCCATGCATCGGATCATCGTGGGCTATAAAATAATAGCAATATTGTTGCTACTGATTGTAGTATTGCTGTTTAAGATGGTTGTTTTATCAAATGAATGCCAAAAACATGTGCTTGCTACAAACAAAGTGATGACTTTAATCACATTTTGTGTCACAATGCTGTAACAGCTTGGAGAGAGAAGTATGAAATGTTGAGGTTTTTGTTTTGATTTGATTTGTTTTCTTTTCTTTACACAGTGCATCTGAAAACTCCGAACAGTGCATATGTCCTCTTCTATGAAAGCTTCGGAATTACATCGGATTACATCAGACATTAGATTCTACAAAAATAAAAAACAAAATAAAAAAATAAACTGCACACAAATGGCCTCTAACAAATTGAAACCTGGTGTAAAATACAATGCATACACAGTAAATGCTGAAATGTTTGCTAAAATTCTTAAAACCTAGGGTTGCTTTGACTTTTCCAGTGTGTATTAGGTTAAAATCTAAGCCTGGGTATTCTGGTTAACACTCCTTATTGTTAACCTCTTATTACAGCCTCTTATTACGTTCAAATACAGCAGTAACATGTCGGTGTGACGTGCGCTTTACTTTCAAGTGAACTAAAGCAAACTTCAATTGAAGAAGAAAATTTTATTTTTAATTAATTCAACTGCATGATGTTAATCAAATGTGAACAAGATGTGAGCTGCTAAACTGAAGAAAAAACTGAGATGTAGAATTATAAAATAGTAAGAATATTTCGGCTGACGCAAAAGGCTGTTTTAAATTTTAAAATTATCTAATCATGTTTTTAAACCCAGGCCCACATTCTCCATGATTTATGTGATTTCTATGTACATTTAGCAAAAAATTAAACATTACCATGTTTGTGAGTTTTAGGAGTATGTTTTTAATTATAAATATACTTCAGACATTTTTTTTTATATTTATTTATTTATTTATTTTTACTGAAATATAAAAAAAATTACCAATATAAAATTTTCTCTGACTTGTGTTCTTGCAAACAAATAAATACAATATACACTGCCAGATTAAAAAAAAAAAAAAAAACGAAGATTTAGTTTGACATTCTTAAGATTTGATTCCTGGGCAGTTCATGTGTGAAAATAATTCCTTTTTGTCCCAGAACTACTCTTTCACAGTTTAAGTCCTGGAATTTACGGGATTACATACGTAGATGTGATAACCTGGTCATGGCTGACTTTATTTCATTGCCAACTAATGTTGCTGAGTCTAGATCTGACCAGCTGAAGCAACCCCAGATCATAACACTGCCTCAAGAGGCTTGTACAGTGGCCACTATGTATGATTGGTGCATCGCTTCATGCGCTTCCCTTCTTACCCTGATGCGCCCAGTATGTGGATCAGATCACATGATCTTTTTCCCTTTGCTTCAACTTCCAATCTTTAAGTTTGCTAGAAAATTGGAGCCATTTTTTTCTGATTACGCCCACTAACAAGAGGTTTTATGAACACACAGCTGTTTAATCCCAAACCTGTGAGTTTTCATTACACTGTATGCATATAAAAATGTTTTTATTTTCACTAATAAACCCAGCTGTAATTTATACTGTCGATTTTTTATGATGCAACTTCACCAATTCATGATTTTTTTTTCTCACCACATTTCTTTTACAAAGATGATGGTTCAGCACTATCTTTCCAGGTTTTAACCATGTGCTGGACACTTCCTAACCTAATTCCAGTCATTTTAATTCTCAGTTTGGTTTTTCTTGCTTGATGCAGGCCAGTCATTTGACCCTTCTGAAATGTCAACTTTGTGCATGTTTTTTTAATGTTTTTTTTTTTTGGACTGACAGTGTACATAAAAACATGTTAAAACAAAAGCTAAGATTATCAAGGTGTATGGCACACTGTGAGAGAAGGAAAAGACACATGAAGAAAGAAGACAGTGAGAGAGAGAGAGAGTGAAGGAAGGAGGACAGAGGACAGACGTAGAATGTCAGTGTCTGTCAGATGTGAACGGTGCGATTCAGTGGCACAGCTGGCATTTGAGGCCGCCTGCGGGGCCTGCACATCATCTTAGAGAGACAGTAAGAGAGTAAGCTAGTGTGATAGAAAGAGGGAGAGAGAGAGAGAGAGAGAGAGTCAGGACAGCTGTGTCATTCCACCTCTGACAGTCAGACTCTGACTACAGCTCAAAATGGACAGACTGTGAGGTTAAAACAGCATAATAACCACAATCAGTGGTATACCACAAGTCTCTGCCATCCCTCATCCCTCAACCCTCACCCGGAAAGATAGGAGCCAGAATTCTGCAAGAGATTTTGTAAAGGAAATGGGTCGCATCTCATGAGGTTAGATTGTTATATAAAATTGATGCAGTGACATTAATACAGTAGATAAGAGATTCTACTGACTAAACTGTCCATACTAGTTATAAAAGGAATTATAAAGAAAATATAAAGAAATTTCATCCAAAATGTTCATAACCAGTGACTTTCATAGAAATTGCAACAAGACAATTTGAGTGTCCTTAAAGGTAATAAATAAATAAATAAATAAATGCATAAGTACTTGGACAATTCTACCTGGTGATGTATCTGTCCTGTTCTAATCTCGGGAATCAAACACACTTACTTTTTTTCTCTTCTGTACCAGTATACCGTAATGATTTATAAACCTATTTTCCAATTTCATGCAGACAAGGTTGTCCTCCATTTTAAATCTGGAACATATTAAGATTTCTTCATGTCTTGTATCTTGTATTTTTTTTAAATTCTTTTATTGTGGCCACTGTCACAGCTGACTTGGTCATTAGGATCTTAGTCTACACCCAGAGTACCATAAATTTGCTTTGTGGCAATATTTACTGTTTAAAGTGCTATACAATTAAAATTGAATTGAATCGAATAACCAGGCCTGTATGTCCACAGGAGATATTCATAAATGCTGTACAATTGTATAAGAAGGTCAACATATTGTTTTTCTATGCTCTGGGACTGATTGTGTGTAGTAATCAGCAATAACTTTGCATTTTATCAAGGGTTTATTTCTGACTTCTTGGAATTGACTATGGATTTATTTCTAATCAGATTAAGGTGAAGTGGTCAGTAAAGATCTATGATCACAACTTGACAATAATATGACCTTACCCTTAGACGCCGAATTAATATGTGGGAACCAGAAAGCTCACTCCAAGGTTCCTGAAGGTAGCAAGTTCAACTGATGGTTGAACTTGCTTTCAGAAAACCTCAGAAAGTTATTGGGCTTTAACTAGTCATACATTTCTCCCAAACTCACCTGTTTTGTTGGAGTAAAGTCTTCTCAGCGAAGTGGCATATTGATCAAAACCAGATAGTAGAGGATAATGAACTTCAAAGTCAGGTCCCAGAGTGTCATATCATTTTACAATTTGGGAACAGTTTTCTAGGCTTCCTGAAGTTTTCTGGCTTTAATTTTTGGCAAAATGTTCCCTCTCATTTTTAGTCCAGTCCATGTACCTGACCAGTTTCAGGTGAATGTTTTTTGTTTGTCAAGCCATACAGTGATCTATGAATCATTCAAGCATAAAAACTTAAGACATGAACCAGTGAGAGACAGGTGCGGATGATGACCAGGCCGGTGATTAGTATAGTGGTGATGCTGATTGCTGAGTGGTTGGAACAGATGAGTGGGAAAATGAGGTTGTTGCGAAAGGTTGTTACGATACATGAACAACACATTTTTAAATCGTATTTTTAGGAATTTTATAGCCTGTTACGGTAAAACATTTGTTCCCAGCTCAATAATTTCATTTAATTTAATATGTAGAAATGGGGGGGTCAAGGCTTTTGCACAGTACTGTATATAAGAACTACAACTTAAATTTAAAACATACCGTAGATCTGCAGGTGTTCTCAGGAACACACTGTTTGTTTAAATAAAATGGTGCACACCATGGTTTTATGCACCCTGACTGTGCAGCACCTGTCGAAACATATGTATTAGCTAAACTTGGTAAAGTGTAGGTGATATAGTCACACTCGCACAGTGGTGAAAATACTTTTAGACCAAGTACTACTTTAAGGCTACATTTGGAGAGGCAGCAGGAGGTCAAACAAACACCAGGAAAACTATTTTAACAAATATAATATATTAAACAATTATCATGTCTTTTTTTTTTGCATTTTATTTTCAATTTATGAAAGTAGACCTAAACCATAACTACACTAAACTATAAAAACTTAAAAATTATTTTAATAAAGCCAAATATTTAAACATGATCATGAAAAGTAGGCATAATTATGTTATGGGCATTCTACAAGAGCAAGCACATCCACATGTTGTTTCTTTTCTCTCCAAAGATGATTATTCTAAAGATCGAAATTTAATTGCTTCCTTCCTTCCTTCCTTCCTTCCTTCCTACCTCTGTTTGGGTCATTTAATCCATCATTTGTCCATCTTTCAGTAATTGGCAGTCCACCACAAGATACAATGCGCACTCTAACACACCCATTCACACTGGGGGCAATTTATATATTTATAATAAATTTTATAAATATATAATATATTTATAATATGGTCACTCCATCCAGTGACATGTTTGGAGGAATCTGGAGACTGGGCAGAAATATGTGAAAGTTTACAAAGACTTTATCAGCACTTTAAAGAAAGACTGGTGGGAATCAAGGAAATGGAAATAGTTGCTGCCGGTGGATTCTTGGAATTTTAGTTTTTGGACGATATATATTTTTTACAAATGAAAAGGCAAGACAAGAATTTTGTGTTTTCTGTAAATTGTGCACAGACACAAAGGTGTGGTTGTAGATGATTTGAGTTACTGAATGATTTAACATGACTTATTTATCTCCTAGTTTGGTGCATGTTCATTTTTTGTGTTCCTTATATTGTTCTTTCTTTAAATTATAATTTACTGAGCCCTCTGGTCCCTGTTTCTGGAGCTCTCCTATTTGCCGACTAGTGCAACTCCAGTGAAGTATTCCCTGCTAGCTTTATTTTCTTAAAAATTTACACTTCCCTGCCTTCAACTGCGGGGGGGAGCAACCCAAACCGCAGCATAACAACCCTGAATGTGCAAGATGCCGTGTGTTAGAGTACACATCATGCATGATGTGTTATGAGTTAACAGGCAATTGTTTGCTGAGAGGAGAGCATGCAAGTTTAATAGCACACCAGATGATTTTCTCAAACGCCTACAGTTATTAGGAAATGCTCCCCTATGTTTCCTGGGATCGATGCGTTGGGCACTGATTTGAGGCTTTTAATGGGGATTTGTGAGATCAGATGGCAGCCTTTGATCCAACAAACACATACACTCGGGGAGGCTTGTTCGCACCCTGCGTCTCCTGACAAAGAAGGAAACAGTGAAAAAAAGACAGAAAGAGACAGAGAACATTGTTCCTCTTCAAACATCCCACTTGTATGATAAAGCCTGTTTGCGTTCTCATTTTCATGTTGCTTGTCAGCACTTCAGCTTATAAGCAGCGCACATCAAGCAAATTAATAGTTGTGTCAAGGATTAATTACAAGATGTAAAAATGTAGCAATTGAGAGAAACACAGAAACGCATGCTTTTTTAATGTTGTTTTTCTTCAATCTTTCCCCAGTTAGTGGGTACTAATGTATTACTGCTGTCATGTCACCCAAACAAACACATCAGTCAGGAGCAGGGAGGGAATATCAGCTCTTACTGATCTCCATTACCTGTTTGATTTATTATTTATTACCATGTTCAAAAAAAGAGATGTTGTAGTCCACGTTTATTGTCTGGTAATTCTCAGTCCAGTATCAGTCCCAGCACTGTAGTATTTAGTCTTAATGTCTTTAATATAAAGAATTTGAGAATCTGCTGGTGATGTAAATTATGTGTTTTAAATCAGGAAAAAAACTAAACTCTGATGTTCTGTGGTCCATCATCAGAGTAGTTTACCACACCTTTGCTGCAGACTGCTTTGATGAAAAAACTAATTTTCACAAATTTTTTTCTCAGATGTAATCCGTCAGCCATCACATAAGAAAATCTAAAATAAACTGACCTTTACACACAGAGCAATGCCCTTTGTACACATTTTTGTTGATTTTTCTTCTGTTTTTAGCTTTGTACATTGGGATATACAGTACTGTGCTAAATAAAATTTACTGTAATAAAATGAAATTAAATAGATAAAATTAAAGAAATGGGAATAAATGTGATGGCGCAGTGGCTTAGTGGTTAACACTGTCGCCTTGCACCTCCAGGGTCCGGCTTCAATTCCTGGACAAGTTCGATTCTCCCCTCTGGGTGCATGGAGTTTGCATGCTCTCCCTGTGCTTGGTGGGTTTTCTCCGGGTACTCCGGTTTTCTTACACAGTCCAAAGACATGCAGATTAGGCTAATTAACCTTCTCAAATTGCCCGTGGTAAGTGATTGTGTGTGTATGTGAGTGCTCTGCAATGGATTTGTACCCTGTCCAGGGTGTACACCGCCTTGTGCCCCAAGTCTCCTGAGATTCTCCAGGCTCTTCCAGGCAACTTTAGCAGCAACCTCAGTTCCTCAGCTCAGCGTTCAGTATCACCAGAATACTAATCACCACCCTGATCATCTGTCATCATCTGCACCTGTTTCTCACTGGTTCATGTCTTAAGTTAGATGTTTTTTTTATGACTGAATGATTCATAGGTCACTGCGTGGCTTGACAAGCAAAAAAAACTTTTCTCTGCACTAACAATCATAGCCAAAAACTCGGCAAAAATAAAAGCCAAAAAAGTCCTCCAGGAGGCCTGCAGAACTATTACTCAAGACTGCATTAAAATATCCTGGCTTTTTGGAGCAAATATGAAGAAATGAGGGGTGGCTCAAATGCATATACTGTATATACACACTATACTGGTTTACATAAGTACATTCTTATATTATTAATTTCCTGACTACAGCCATCATCGCAGAGATCCAGGGGATGTCACCTTCTCCTGTCTTTCACACATGGCCTGCAACCACAGCCCACACCCCTGTCACCACGGCAGTCAGGACGGTCAATCAATTCAGCAGCCGAGCCATCTCGACCAAATTAACCAAATGAAGATAAACAGATGGCTGGGGTTCAGGTCAGACAGATATCAGTGACGTCCGACAATCGGTTCCAGCTGATAGATTCGGCCAGGGCAACAGACGGGGGTAAGAGTTGAGACAGGAGTCACGTCGATGCTAATGACATTACAAACTGTTTAGTAAAATATTGTCAAGGAGCTAACATTTGGAGAACTGCTCACTGAGACGAAGGCCAAAGCCATTATTCCCACTCTAAGTAGATTTGAAGCCATAGTGTGTGATTTATGTTTTCAAGTGCAATCACTGAATTGAATCCCTAAAAACAAAACATCACCTGGAGGTGCATTTAAAGTTTGGTTTAAGAAGGAAATTTAGGCAATATGAGCATTTTATAGTTTCCTCAACATCGAAAGATTTTACTTTACAAAGTATAATTTGTTTTTAAGTTTTAAAGTTTTACTCTTGTTAATGGAAAAGAGAAGTACTAGATAGCGAGAAAAGTGTGATAGAAATCTGTTCATGTGCTATCATATCTGAATGCTTAGAAACTAACAATTTATACTGTATAAAGAAATCTATCATAAAAATCTAGATAAATATATATAAAAGTATATATTTACTTTATACTGACATTAAAAGTTTATTGTACAGTATTTATTTAGTTTTGCCCTAATGAATTTCACATTTTCTTCTCAGCAACAGCGAGATTCAAATTAATTTATGCAACGTGTGGAAATCTGTCCACTTATAGGATGCAAGCAAGCAAGCGAGAAAGGAAGAAAGCCATCAGAGCATTTAGGCTTCAGTAATAAACTATTTACAAACAAAATTATGTTTACTGATAAATAATTAGTGACTGATTGCTGATGAACTTCTATCGTAATTATAATAATTTGAAATTTAAGGGGTGAGAAAAAAGTATTACACTTTGAATGCATACATATTTTATAATAAGAAGAATAAACTAAATAAATAATAATAATAGCTATTATTATTGTTGTTGTTGTTATTATTATGAAACAATATTTGATTAGTAATGTACATAGTACCAGTTTTCCAGTGTGTGTGCGCATGTACACACGCGTGTGTGCGTGTGTGTGTGTGTGAGAGAGGGAGAGATCATGCCACCAAAAGCTTCCACCCTGAAACCACTAGACCAAATCAAACATACTGTAAAAGTCTCACAAACCATTAAACGTGTTTCCTTCCCTCTAACATCTCTTTCTCCCGCTTTCTCTCTCTCTCTCTCTCTCTCTCTCTCTCTCTCTCTCTCATTATTGTTTAGATAATTCAATGATCACCTCAGATCACCTGCTGGTCATAAATCAAGCCATGGTGTAAGATTAAAAATGATATTAATACATAAACTTATTATACAGTCCAAAACACTCAGCTGATACATGACATGGTTCTGGACTGACAAATAGGTGCTTCTTTTCTTTCTCCTCCTCCTCCATTAAAACAAGGAAAATGCAGAATTTGGTATTGCAACATAAGGTATGTACATTAAGACCTGCCAGCCTGCCTGTGTGTGTCTGTGTGTGTTTAGAAAGCACTGACACCTAGGTTTCCTTTTCATAAACACTAAATAAACATTTTCTAACAACAACTGTCATCTCATCAACAATTTCTGTACACATATACAGTACTGTATATCTTTCGTTATCCAACAACACATTATATAAAGCTGTTCGTCAGTCCTAGATCACGTCCTGCATCCACTATGCAAACAATAATGTATTAGAATGAGCATGTTAATATAAAACATTGACAGTACAGTTCGAGCTCCTGTTCAGAGACATTGTTCTCTTTTTACTCTGACAAAAAGTCATTGCTTGGGGAATCATGTATGAGATGGGGAAAGAGGACGGTGCTTCCAAAGAGCATCAGGCAATATTGGCGAGACAACCACACATGTCGATCAGTACAGATTCATGTGTTGACTGCCGATATGTTGATCTACCAAAGAAGACTGATCATTTGGTTTATTATGCTGCGATAATTCAAAGCAATGTATGTATATAAAAATAAGGAGCTCTGTGAGGTTTGGCAGGTGTATTGTTGTGGATCATGGTAGCAGCGTCCTTTTTCCACAGGACATATGTTGTTAATACATTGAAAGAGAGAGAGAGAGAGAGAGAGAGAGAGAGAGAGAAAATGGTAAATGCTTCTACTTCATGCTTTGTAGATACTAATTGCGCCCTGCAACACAAGTGCAGTAAATAATGAAATTTTAATTTCTGCTCTATCTCTCTCTCCCGGCTGCACTCCACTCATGTGTAGAATCATGTTTCAAAGAGATTTATTGTAGGCCAAACAGCAAGAGCAAGAGGGGGAGGCCCACAAAGTGTTGTGTGTACGGTAAGTGTGCACATATCTGTGTGTGTGTGTGTGAGAGAGAGTGTGTTTGCATGGTGTGAGAAATTAGATTAGCGTTTAAATGTATGTGACCCTCTACGTCCACTGTGTGTGTGTGTGTGTTTGTGTGTGTATGGATGCATGGATTGTGTAGCGGGCTCGTGTATGCATGGCGAGCGTTTTATAAAAGGCGAAGGATAAAATCCATGAGCTTTAATTTGAGAGGATGGCGGCCCATTCGGATGATGTATAGTGACAAAGCTGTGCATGCTAAGGCTGAGTGGACTCCAGCTATTTACATTAATTACAGCAGGTCTGCTATACAGAGGACCAGGACACTGAGAAAAGAGAGAGAGAGAGAGAGAGAGAGAGAGAGAGAGAGAGAGAAAGAGAAAGCACAACTTATACACTGTGGTTAAATTTCTGAGAAGAATTTGAGCCACAATAACGTGGACACTTAAAAGAGGCAACAGATGAACAGCAACAAGACACAAACACAGAAGAGAGAGGAAAAGAGAACTAGAAGGAAATAAACAACAATAATAGCAAAAAAAACCAAACAAAAAAAGAAGAAAATGTATAGAAGAATAAAACAAAAAGGAAGAAGACAAAAAGTGACAATTATAAATTAATATTTAAAAAATCAAGATAAAAAGATGAAGAAAATGCCAAAGACGAAGTAGACTAGGAAGAAAACATAAAGAAAGATGAAGACTGGAGAGCATGAGAAATGAAGCAGAATGAAAACTCGTAAAATTAAAAACATAGAAAAAGTAGAATTTGAGAAAAGGAATATAAAAATGCAGGAGAAATATTATTTTATATAATAATAATGAAGAAATTTGGGGAAAAGCAGAAGAGATGTAGAAAAAGAACAAAGATGAAGAGAATGTAAAAGAGAAAAGATCTGAAAATGTAAGGAAGAAGAAGCAGAGGAAGACGAAGTTTAGAAACTATTAAGACCTTAAGAACATGAAAAAAAAAAGAAAGGAAGGATCTAAAAAAGCCAAATGTTTTTTTTTAATTAGAGAAATAAAAAAATGCCAAGGAGACAAAAAAGTGGCAACAAAAGCTTTATTATAACCATGATGAGAAATAAGCGACATTACTAATGATGATGATGACGGTGATGGTGATGATGATGATGACGATGACGATGACACAGACGATTGAACATGACTGTATAATTCTCACATTAAAAATATTCTCATTAATATCAGTGTAATTACTAAAGACAACGTTATTAAGGCAGCTGATGAGTCCTGCTGCGCTGTGGGTTGAGGATGAAACAATATCACCGATTCTGACACACTGATTTTAAGAGTGTCTGTTTAGTTTGTTCACAATGTGACATAATGACAACACCTTATCGCAGTGCTAAAACAATAAATCACTAACACATAATATTATATATA
>JAOVVA010000030.1:4947505-4965651 GCA_028565275.1 Leiocassis micropogon | reverse complement strand
TATTTATTTATATTAATTAAGCGGCACTTCTTTTACCTCAGAATGACCTCGCCATAGAGAAATTACACCTCGCAGCTGATATACTGTATTTTTAGCAGCTTCTGTGAGCTGGAGCTGTTTTATTAGGGATGTGACAGATTCACCTGATCAGCTAAACGTCCTGCTTTTGAATTAGGAGTTGTATGAGCATGTTTTACATCTTTTCAGCTGTAACTAAGTATTGTTATGTTATTACGCTGGATTGTGTTTTAAATAATAAAGCAGCTGCCCTGTAGCAAATCCACCCCTTTTACCCAGGCTGCTCCGCCTTTGTGTCCCTGCAACGTTTACAGCGAGGGCCCATTCATCTCCATCCCGTGGCCAACCAAATAAAATAAATCACAAATTTCCCCAAATATAACAATATTTGTATTGGGGGGAGTAATTAATGAGGCCAGCTGTAGTAATTAAAATCCATCTGAGCTCCATTCATCTTGGTCAGGCCGACTGATCGTTTTTCAAACTCTGTGCCACGCCTTCTCTGAGCCATGTTGTCCTTGGACTCATTTTTCAGGTGATTTGGAAACTATTGTTGGTTTTTTTATTGAGGTACTGAATAACTGGCCAAGTGCAATTAATAACCAGAGAGCTAACAAGCGACATTGTGAATTAATAGTTGTTTTTCTCCATGCGATTCCTGAATCAAACAAGCATGAAGTATACAATAATGCAGATATTTGCAGGACCTCTAATTAGTATTAAATGATTCACAGTGTGCGAAGCATCCTACGTTGTTAACTCGCATCCACCGAATAACCAGCTGAAAGATTTAGCTGTGCGACCTGCCAGGCCAGAAAGGACAGGCTAACTAATGTCTCTAGGTAATGTGTGGCTATAATTCAGATCAGCAATGCATCATAGTGTGAGCTGTAAAACCATATTCAGGAAAGACTTTAAAAACTCCCTCCACTATTTAATGAAGTTCTGAAGACAAGGCATGAAAGGACAGAAAAAGAAAAAGTACACAAAGAAAATGATCAAGTTTCAGTATGCGCCAAAATATATAGTACTGAAATGAAAAGATGAACAACCTTGTTGTCATCTGTGAGATTATTTCTAAAGAATATAACATTCACACTGTTAGTGTGTTGATTTACCACGGTATGCGTAATGTACAGTAAGTGTTCAGAGTGTGTGTGCACGACCTTGCTGTAGACGGTGCTCATATCATTTACGTAGATTCTCAACCACAGATTCATGGAACAAAGGTTGCTGCAGACTACTGCAAAAGGAGACGATTTGCTTGTGTAATGCAAGCACAGTTCTTGGAGGATCTTCACAGTTGAACACACTCTTTTTTTTAACATTCCCCCCAAGTAGGCATCAGGTGCTGTAAGATCAGAGGAATGGGACAGGTATGATAAGGAATTGTACTGCCACCATTTTCAAATTCGGTCTCCGTTCATAACCACTTCCATACGAGTGGAAATAATACTCAACTATGAATACTTTTTCCTTCATCGAGAGACCCATTTGCAACAAAAAATGCATAACACAACTTTCACTACTGGGAATACGTGTCTGGGGCTACAGTATGCCCCGTTGACAAACCCAAATGCACGTCTGAGATGTACGAGTTTCAGTACTGTATTTTGGCGCAATACACGTGCTGCTTCAAAGACATGCAGATTAGCGTAATTGGTTTTTCCAGATTGCCCAAAGTCTGTGAATAAGTGTGTGCTTGTGCCCTGTGATAAACTGAATACAGGGTTTATCCCGCCTTGTACCCCGAGTCCCCTGGAATAGGCTCCAGGCCTCCTGTGACCCTATGTAGGATAAACGGTACAAAGAATCCATTACACATTTGTAACATAGCATACATAAGGAAAGTCCTTTAGAGCATGCTGCTTAGTAAATAATCAAGGGCAGGATTGTATGATGCTATTTCTATTCTGAAGATAATAAAAAAAAAAAAAATGAAAAATAAAAAATTCTAAAAACTGACTACATCTTTTTAAACAAAGGGTGGTGTAACACCCTGAGTAAAGTGCTATCTTCCCACTTCAACATGCATTAGCTTACAGGCACCCATTATCACATTGAAGTTTCTCAGGATAATAAGGGAAAGCTTTACTGTTGCACAGGACCAATCAGTTGTGTTGTGTTAATAATAGTGTTAATGTGGTGAAATGTCTTCTTCATGTCTTCATTTACTAGCAGCTTTTCTTTTCATTCTCCCAAACTTTTTTTTATTTAGTGTACTTATACTAAAGGCCATCTTTACATATGTTTGTTAAAATCTGAAACTGGAGACTCTTTGCCAAATTGTTAAATAAATCCTAAAATAATCTCAACATATCAACAACTACACATGTGTCTTTGTTAAATAGCAATATAAAAAAAAAAAAACATCACACGATTCCGTGTGTTGTTATAGAAACAATAACGCATCAAAATTAATATAAACCTGTGATTTGCATTGCAGCCAGAGCTATTGTCAGATCTACTGTTATCGAAAGTTAATCAAGCCCAGTCAGATACAAGAATCTAATAGTGCTATGTTACAGTATATGTGAATATAAAGTGAGGTTTTCAATCATCTCTAGCTGTCATTCTCTTAAACAATTCAAACAGCCTGTGAGATCATGTTCATGGTTTAAAGATGTGTTTAAAATATGCGTTTTTCTGTTTATAATCCTCAAGACACAGTGGAACTGGTGCACATATACCATCTATCATTCAATGATTGTCATGAGTGTTTCAACTTTAGACATTCTTATATAAATGACAGAAAACTATTCAGACACAAGTGTGATGTGAAGTGATCTATTTCAAAATAGACTAATTGAACATATGCCAATGTAAGTTCACATAAGGTGTTCTGAAGTGTTTCCCAAAATCATTTACATGGAAATAGGATTAAGGAATAGCCACTGATATTATTCCTGAGATATTTCTTTATAGCTGGATTTTTGAAAGTACAGTATATATATTGTATGGTACATTTTATTCCCTATATACATTTACATTTTCCTCATAATGTTTTATTAAATAAAAAAATGAAACATATAGCCATTTTAGATTTTTTTTTTAAGTTGAGATAAAGATATATTGGTAGAAAATTAAATATGCCGAATAATTAATTATGCAGGACAGAAATTTGCATTGATGAAATTTTGCTAACTCAGCTTACTACAGTAGCATCATCATCATCATCATCATCATCCTCATGTTAGAATAACTTAAAGCGCCGTTAGCGTTAACTCAAACTGGTTGCAGTAGCTAATGAATAATGAATAGCCACATGTTCAGTGCCGTGGGATTATACTGCATTCGGGGACAAACTGTCAGGGACAAATAGTGCTTTTTATAGAAACTAATTTAAAGGCAAGGTGCTACTCTAAATAACGGATCTCAAAGACGGAGAATGTAAATGAGAATCAGTTGTAGCACTTGCAAAGTAAATTGTTTACAGCTTAAAGAGGATTTGGGCTGGGCTCATACTGTAAGTGTGCCTTTTTAAATCCAAAGAAAATGCATTACACAAATGTAATTTGATCAATTTAGGCTTGTTTCACACTGTGTGATTTCAGCAGTCAGAAGATTATTACTTGTCACACTTTATGAAATGATCCCAAAAAAATCTTTCAAAATTCCATAACAGACTGTGCGATAACATGTGTCTTCCATGTCACATTATATGATGATCCTCTCAAGATAAACCTGCGATTAAAGAAAATTACTATGTTCTCCATATGTCATCAATCAGTGTGATTGGGTCTCGTGCAGAAAAAGGTTGTGTAAATAGGAATAGTACCCAGGTTCTGCCTAAAGGGTATGTTATAGCTTTGCATTTCTCTGGATAGGGGACCAAGCATGTAGGCTAGTAACTTTATTCCAATTAATGCAAGAAAATTGGAATTTTAAATGATTGCTCAAACATAAACAATTTGTATTGAAGGGCACATCACATTATGCTCTATAAAAATCACCAATCTCGAGTCACAACCGAAAGCGTCTTTAATGATGAGCAATATTGGACTAAAAATCTAAATCATACGATGTAAACCTGCCTTTACAAGGCAACCAGTTATAATCCTGCAGCGCAAACCAAACCAGCGATACACCCAAAAGCCCCATGTATTAAACCTCATGTATTGAAAACGATCCGAGATCTCTACATGCCGTGTACAGCGAGAGTGTGAGCGATTAGTGAAGCGGTGTATGCTGGCTCTAATGCAAGCATGCAAAGCCAGATCATTTTTAACACTCCGGGGCTGATGTGTTGGGGGTCACAGGAACAACGGTAGTTAAGAGGCACGCGTGACCTGGCTGAGCAGGTGTTCAGGAAAAGCGTTTTTTTTTTCGTGACCACGATTGATGATCTAATCAAGCTGTCACCATAGCGATGAGCGGCGGGGCGGAGCGAGGCCTGCGTATGCTTACTGTTTGCCTAAATTGAGCCTGACAGGCAGAATTGGGAAAAGGAATTTTCCCCTAAGTAATTTAGGAAACAACTCTCACTGCCTGCAGGGGTGGGATGAGGGTGGGTGTGCACCATTCTTTGCTTTACATACCTCATTTTAACATCTTGTCAAAGTTCAAGTTAAAAAAAGAAAACACTAATAAAGGATAAACATGTAACAAGTGCTCGTGTTTGAATGGAGAGCAAAAAACTACGACAGTAATGTTTAGTGTTATCAATCAACCTCGACCACCATTAAATAAGTGAATACTGGGATTCATTCGAGCTTTGACTCATGCTCGCACACACACACACACACACACACACACACACACACACACACACACACACACACACACACACACATGCACAAACAATCTTTGTGAGCAATCACTCGGGTAAACCCATAAAAACGTAATGTGGATAATGTTCGAGTAGGTCTAATCAAAGTTTTATGGACAGTAATAGCTTTAAACTAACATTTTTAATTATCATTTAATTTCAGCACTGATATTAACATGATCACTCATTCTGATGCTTTATCTATGACGTATTACGGAAAATAAACAGGAATGATTATGGTGCTCATGGGTGTATGGGCAAGAGAGGAGGGGAACTGAGCTGAGACAGACCAAAGAGGCTTCTCAATACCCTGGAGGAGATTCGTCTAACATGCTGACCTTTAGTTTGCAGCGTTTTATGTTAGGCTATAGAGTATGTTTACGCCTCCCGCCCACTCCCACTTCATAAAACGGAATAAAAAAAAATATGTAAAAGACACCAAATTTTTCCCTTTATTAAGCCACTAATCCACAATAGCCTACTTAAGTTGCGCACTTCATTGGGAAACTTTGAAACTTTCAATAAAGTTAATTTGCTGAGCTTTAACTAGGGTGAAAATCTGCAGATTTCATAAAGTGAACTGTAAAAATACCCGTACGTTGCACTTCGGAAGTTTTCTGAGCAGGATAAATGACAGGATAAAAGATAAAAAAGAAAATTAGAGGAAGTTTGTTATTAATAATTAACAATTCACTCATAACCAAGGGGCTCTCATGGAAAAAAACACACACACACACACTTTTTTTTGCATATTATTGCACTTAAACTCCAGATCTTAACTATTTTTCCATTCTCACCCCCACCCAAGTGCGTTAATGTTTTTTTTTTTTTCCTGAAGACACACAAGTAAAGGCTCCTTCCCTTCGATTCCAAACATCCGCCATGTAAATGAGACTGGCTAGCAGGGAGAAAGTCGTGGGCTCAGCATTTTAATTGAGTTTGTTATATTCACTGAATTTGCAGTCGGTTCATAAGGAGCAGGCGAATGGGGTTCTTCGACTCTGTGTGATGATGGAGAGTTGTGAGGATTTGAAGCAAAGATCGGGAGAAAAGAGCAAAGTAAAGTCTGAATATCAGAAAGCTATATACTATATACAGTAATGTGTATGTTTGTGTAATTTTTGTAATAAAAATGCAACGTTTTGCCTTTTGTTTTTTGTTCAGCTATGATGCTGGACTTATGGGACATGCCTGTGATAAGATAAATAACTTAATAATCACAAAATTTCTCTCTGACTGTGGTGAACTGAAATGTATAAATAATAATCTATCAAAAAATGATTTATGTTAAAAATCTGTTGATTACAGAAGCAAGTTAGCTGTTGTTAACTGGATACTTTGCTGCAGAAGGGCATACAACAAAATTAAACAAAATTAAATTAAATAAATAAAATGACTTAATACATTAATTGAGATAATAAAAACATACAAATACAATTATCTTGTGTTAGCATGTTTTATACTATTTATCATTTTATTCATCAACAAAATATTCCATCTTCACAGACATATACGATTCCATTATTCATCATTAATCCTATTTTTCATTAACAACTCATAATAATTTAGTAACTACAGTCTTACTAATAGGAAGAGGTGTGTTGTAATGTAATGTAATGTGGTCTAAGTCTTGCCCGATGGTTTCTGCATGATTTAGGGTGTTTACTGCACCTTAAATTGTTCTGTACCCTAAAAACTACTAGTTAGAGACAAAACTATATGATATTTGAAATTCTTAAAAGGTCAAGTACAATTTGTGAAGCTCCATTTACATAAAATATGTTGTGTACAAAGATCCAGATACACAGCTTGTAATATTTTTTTGATGCATTAATTTAATCTCCTGAATACCAGACCCTACAGTTACGTACATTGCAATTTCTCCTCAGTTTCTCTTTATTATAACCTGATAACTATGGACTTAATCAATGTATTCAAACAGGAAAAATATGGTCAAAAGGGTTATACATAATCCTTATATAGGGATAGTACAAGGACATACAGAAACTGTAGCTGGAATAAAATGTTATTTTCTCTTATAAGGATGTCACAAGAGATTGAAGTGGCGTGGTTCTATCCATAGCTATGGAGTATGAGGAGTTGAGCTGTATGTTTTAAACCTTTGTCAATGAAAACTCTGCCCTCTTCTGAATGAGCTATATCATCTAAATAATATACATAAACGCATACGACATATGGCCTTAACATATGACCTGGTATAGATCCCAGAATGGTTTAAAATTAAAGTTACTGAACAACGGTCAGCATTTGTTAGTACAGTATATGCTGATGGGTTCTGGTATGGTATATACAAATTTTAATACCCTGAAATACTTCGCTATAGCCAATTTAAAATGTTGACTATAATATTCTGCTTCGAGTTGTAATATTTCTTAACAATGGTATATACTTAGAAGTACAGGCTGTACTTAGCCTGTGCAAAGTAACATGTTCTCTTTTTTGAAAAGCTTAATCGCAGTCTATCCTTTTTGATCGTGTTACGTGCCAATGCTCTCCATCTTCCAGGTGCTGTTTCACACCAACAATGAGCTGAAGTCTGAAGGGTATATTAGTTCAAAAAGCTTATTATTCTAATGTGTAAATGGAACTAATGGTGTGCAGGGTTCTTTTTATTATTACAAAGAAAAACAGTTCTGAGATCGGTCTAGTGTTATTATTTGGTCACTCCAAAAAGACCTTAGAAAATTGCTCTAAATTACGTCCAATTAAGACAAGGCCAAACCTGTCAATCAAAGCTGAGTTTTCCCCCTTGTCATTAAACTGTTAGGAGAGAAGAGTGCTCTTTTTTCTACCCGTGCACTCATTTCACTCTTTTCTTTCAAAGCTGAAAAGGAGAGGAGGGTGTGAATAGGATCCCATGTGCCAGATGTGTCACCAGTGGTGAAAACTGCTGCTTTAATGCTGCTGCTGTGCGCTCTCTCTCTCTCTCTCTCTCTCCCTTACTTGCTCATGCTATGTGACTGACTGTCGCCTGCTCATTCTCATAATCCCCCTGGTTGGCGTGGACTGGTGCATGCCAAACCATGTGCCAGGTCAGTGGCGAACACGTGCAGTGGCCCCTCCAAACCCTCACACGCACATTTGGCAACAAATGTCGCGGCGGAGCAAAACAGCTGTTGTCTTCGCGACGAGCCAAACCCATTCTGTCTTTTTGAATTATGGTAACGCGAAACAGTGTCACCTGAACCATCAGGGAAAAGTCGCTCCCTCTTTCTCTCTCTCTATCGCAGAGCAGCCAATTCATGGCGACATTCCCCTATGCAATCATTTCTTTCCAGTCCCTTTCTGACAAACTCGTCAGCGGTGGGACTAAAAATACCAGGTGATGAGCGGTAGCAAGAGAGGGCGAGAGAGAGAAAGAGAGAGCGGAAGAGAGAGGAAGAGAGGGACGGGGATGGCATGATAAAACATCGTCTCTGACATGGCTTCCTTTGTAATCTATCTCCTCTCCTCACGCCTGCAAGCCAGCATATGTTTTCAATCGGTGCGCTATGTCCCCAGCCGCCATTCCAGTTCCCCCTTTATGCAGTTCAAGCCGGTGCAGTTATCAATCACCATGGGCAGGCCCTGTCAGCAGAGCCTCAGTGCACCACACACACATTTTTTGTGCAGGAGTAGACACACTTCTCTTAGTGTAGGGTGAATTTGTTCCACTTAATAAGCCCTCCCCAATGACCTCCCGCTAATTAAGCACCCGCGTGTAAGAAATGCGAGCTTTAATTAATGATGAGATAAATTCTGTCTCAAGGTCTGTCAGAGAATGATGACACCATGTTGTACAGTTAAAATAGATTTAGGCAGGAAAATGAAAAGCATAGAACAAGCTTACAGACAGCACGTTATAATCTGTCAGACAGCCATGAATAGCTATGAAATGAAAGAGGAGAGCATGTGGATGCCAATCACTGTCACTTCATCACCGGTTGCTGTGTGTTTATACATGATTTAGCCCAGTGATCGCCATGTTTCCAGTGCTCTACCTAAGTACAATGTTGAGGTCCAACCCTGATTCAGTGCTTAAGCATTCAGGATGTATGGAAAACATGCTTGAATTATATTTTTATGATTTTGAGAAATTTAAATGATAAAAAATTAAGCTGAAGTAAACTGAAGTAAAGCCTGTGACCTGGTTATGATATATGCTATTTTATCTAGTTTTTAAAGGTGTAGATTTCTTATTAGGGTGCAAAGTAAGGCCTGTTTAGGAAGTTTAACTATCCAAAAAATATTTTTGTAAGATTTTAGGAGTAGGAATATGGCTAGAGGGTTAGTGATCACATATTTGGCCATATTAGGACCTGGCTAATAAAAGCAGCCTGAAAATCTAGATTACCTATATGAATATTCACTATACTGTGATGTTACTACAATATTTGACTGAATGTTAACTAAACTACTTTGGTTTCATTGTGGGAATTTATGGTATTATTATTCTAATGATTACTGTGGTTCTTATGGATGTACAATCATAATCATATCATCAACCATTAAACATTAATTTTCCCAACTTGTAAATATTAGGCTACTGCTAACAATAATAATGTATTATGCAAATGTCTGTTATCCAAAACTTGCACACTCTAGCTGATGTGGATTATGCTAAAGGAGAATAGTCCCGTGTTAAAAAAGATATGAATATCAATTTCAGCTTTTTTAATCCTTATCAATTTTTCTTGTGATCATTTACCATGCTAAATGATCAACAATTTGCTAGTATGTGTATAATCCTACTTTTTCATTTGAACATGTTACTTAGCCTAACTTATTGTGGTTGTTACTTACAGTAGTCCTGCTACGTATAACATCACAGACCTCACTTCCTGCTAAGGAAAACTTCTTAAACTTAGCTTGTTGTTCTACCTTGCATGTATTATTGTTAATAGTCTTAAATAAACTGAGCAGTTAGTTTAGGATTAGCCTGTATTTTGTTTTCCAGTCTCCTAATTTGTCATATGTTTGGCCTTGTTATTAGCATAATCTATTCAATCTTAGCATAGTTTGTTTATTTACTAGTTCTCTTTTTCCAAGCCTGTGCTTACTTCACTACTGTATTACTTGGATGTTAACCAGTATTTGATAACACACAGTAGGTTGCATCATTTTCTACAACAATATCTGAAGTTACACTAAAGCATTCTGTCACATGCATGATTGAATAGCTAGCTAGCTTAGTTTGTATAGTCTGATTAAATTGTCACTACTTAGCATGCTAGCCAAACAAGGCCTATCCTATATGACTAAATAATAGGCCGTTTTTAAGTCCTTAAGGAAGTAACAGCTATTAAAGCTGGTTTTAATCACATCAATGATATTGCCGGCACTCAACAAGAAAAAAATAATTAATAAATAAATAGTCTGACTCACTGATCTCCCAATTCTGTTAAAATCCATATTTTGTTGACAAGAAGAATTGTTCTTTACCTCTAGTACCTATACTACACATCCAGCTTACCTGCATTAACAGATTAGTTGTCATTTTAATAATAGTGCATCTTTCTCTGTCTTCTTTCCAACTTTTTCAGCTGTGCCAAAAATGTCCTTCACCTCAGCATGGTTTCTCAGTCTGTTGGTGTCTGAGCTCTGTGCTTTCTCCTGTTGCTGCTACTTTACAATGTCAGTGTCAACTTCATTGTGGTCATTATCATTGTCATGGTGCTTCACGTGGTATTATTGCTAATGCTAACACCTGAAGTGGAATCTGTGTTAGCATTGCTGTTGTGTTCAGCGCTGTAGGAACCAGTTCCCTAACGTGTTCTTCCACTGACCGCCCCCATATGTAACTCCCTAAGCTGCCTAAGCAGCGTTCTGTTCAAGTCTGTGGAAACAGCCAACCTGTTGTGCCTACACTCAGACCATCTCAGGTGTAAACAGTAAACTAAAAGCGCAGGCATAAAAACAGTTAGCATAAATAGCGTAGCTGCTCTCGCCATCCTTACACTTGAAGTTCAGTTCTAGTGTTGCATCTGCATTGTTCAGGAACATGAACATCTATATGTGAAACCTGAACCTGTTCCTATTTTAATTCAATCTCCACTGTGGATTTCTGAGCTGACAAGTTTTTGTCCTATCAAACAAGAAACAGTAGTAGAAAGAAAGTAAAAGAGAGGTGGACAGACCAGGGGAGCTGAGGAAAAGAGAAACAAATAGGGTATGAGGAAGACAAAAAAATGAGTTAGCAGCAGGCAAATAAGAAGAGAGGAAGACAGTCATAGCAAGAAAGACAGATAAAGAAAGAGACAGAGATAGAGTTAGTTTACAATGCTGACACTTTATAACAAATTGGTCTTTCTGACTCCAGCATATTCCTCTGCTGTTACAGAGACGACCACAACTTCAACCTGAACACTAACCTAATAAAAGTTCAAGCTGAAAGCTCACTCTGAGATTCTGTGACACTCTGCTATAATACCTCAACTTCAAAGTGGTTACGTTCATCCTGACAGCCTGTTAAACAAATCAAACCCTGTGTCTGTCTGCACCTTTGAACCGAGCCCTTGCCTCACCAGAACAAATCTCTGTCTGACTGCCGGCGTGCGTCAGATGAAACCACGTAGCTTTGCTGTGTGTGTTTCGGGCAAAGAGCTGCTTTCATTCTTCATCTCTCACCGAATCAAGCTGCAGTTCACAACCATGGCAGTGTTGTCATAGCACAGGTGTGACTAACAGCTTTTCATACGATCTGAGAGTTTTCACAGAAACAGCTATCGTGCTGGCAATGCGAACTAACAGCTCTCTCATCTATTCCATATTGCCTTCATTTGCAATGAAGGTGTTGTTCTGGGGGGGAAATGACCATTTTTTACTGTGTTATGTGACTTACAATAAAGTAGAGATCACACTGATCCGATACTTATGAGCTGCATCAGGCTGATGGTAGCAGAAAATAGTTAAATGGGTTTTGGATTGGAAAAAAGGCCTAATTTTTTATTGATAGTGTAACAAACATTTAAATAACGTAATAATGTAAAATCAAGTGAAAAAGGTCACATGATAAACTTGGCCTTACAGTACATTATTCATGGTCTAACACAACCAGTGAACTATTCAGCAAAGCTAATGTGTGTGAGCTGCTGTTATGTCAGCTGTGTGAAAATACTTCACAGATTTCTTTAAGAACGGGGATCTTGGAAATGTTTACATGGCCTAAAAGTTGCACAAGAGTGTTGTGAGAGAGACAGAGAGAGACAGAGAGAGAGAGAGAGAGAGTCAGACAGATAGCAAGACAGACAGAGAAACATATATTGAAAAAAGATGGAGAAATGACAGAAACAAAGAGAAATATACAGTGGAAGCTAATTAGAGAGACTGTAAGAAAGAGACAGATCAAGAGAGACAAAAAGAGTAAGACAAAGTCAAGTATATAAAAAAAGGGAACAAGAAAGACAGACACAGGGGACAGATGGAGGAAGAATTCATTCATCTTCTATAACGCTTATCCTGTACAGGGTCACGGGGAGCCTAAGGACTTCAGGTACAAGGCAGGATGTACAGGACACAGGTACAAGGTGCAAACACACACACACACACACACACACTACAGGCAATATGGGAATGCAATCAACCTAATCTGCTTGTCTATGGACTTTGGTAGGAAACTGAAGTACCCAGAGGAAACCCACCAAGCACAGGGAGAAAAATGCAAACTCCACGTACACTGACCTGAGGTGGGAATCTAACTCTCGATCCTGGAGGTGCAAGGGCAAAGTGCTAACCACTAGAGCCAGGCACAGACAGAGAGAGCCAGAATAATAGAAATATATTCTTAGGCTTAAATAGTTTTTAGAGGAAAAAAAAAATATTGTAAGAGTACTGACAGTATCGTATCAGAAAAGAACAAGCGGTATCGCAGCATCTCTGCAAACTCCAGAAAAGAAGCTCTGTGCACATGGAGCTTTAGTGAAGTGGATAGAGTGGCATCTGGGCTTGTGGAGTGTGTTAAGAATTTACTCCCCCAGCACTCCATCATTATCCCAATATCACATACAGACACATACACACACACCCTCGCTGGAGGATGATGAATTGAGTTCATCTCACTCTAGTGATTGCTGTGGAAGCCATGTGGTGCTTTTTGTCTCTGTACAATGTGATAGACACAGACGCGAACCCACACACAAACACACAAGAAAAAGAAAGTTGATCTCAAAACTGGATGCAATTTTCAGGAAGTACAGCACGTTATAAAGACCTGAACTACTGCATAATACAACCTCTAGTTACAATTACAAAGATGCATTTCTTTTTTATTATTATTTGATCTAATTCACTCTAGGCTAATTAATAAGATCTTCAGCAAATGTAAATGAACTTGAATCAAGTTGGATCATGCATGTACAAGCGGACCATATGGTCCTCTTTTCCTTATTAGCGTTCTCCGTCAATCCTCATTTCCAGCATGACATAGTATTTGTCAAAAATATCCATTTTGTTGTCTGTTCTTGTTGGTGTTGACGGTTTTGGTAAAGTGTTGAGCAGAGGGAAACAGTTGGGTTCCTTTATAGCGGTTTTGTTTGTAGATTTGTACATATTTAATGTTTCATTCACAGTGCCTAGAAAAGTTCACAGCTCCATTTTTCACTGCTAAGCTGAAAGCAGAGTGACAGGCAAATGATGTTTCTGACAGGAAAGGGAGAGACTTGGTTTCCCTTCACACTGCCGGATCAGGCAAAAAGGAAACATCAGCGTGGCTCACTCAAAGAGACACGTCTTCTTCCAGTGTCAATCAAAATCTCATCGGACGCCAATCACACGCCGCTGGGTGTAGGAGCACACGACGCGATCGCTGCTTATGAATGGAGGCCTCATTGCTGCCACAGTATGTGACTTCGTTATCTCAAAGGGTACACGCTTCTGACAGATGGCATGCCCTTGGCTATGAGATAAATATAAACATTTTGTTTAGGTCTCATCGTTGGCCTTAAGGTACTGTATGGCATTTTTTTAGTTTTGATTTAGTATCCAAAAGTTTGCATTGCAAATGTTTTCCTGCATAGGAAAGACAAAGCAATAGGAAGAAAATAAATCTCTGAAAATGGATTCAAAACCTGGATATATCAGCTAACAAAACAACGCTCCTTAACATGAAGCAAAGTCTACTTTAATTGATTAAGATTTAGTATCTACTTTATCCTGGTCAAGATCTTAAAGGATCTGGAGTCTATCCCTAGAAAAATGGATGTGTTCACCCCCATGGAAGCGATCCCAGTAGGTATAGTACAGTACATTCAAAGGCTTATTCACAGAGGTAGGTAGAATAGCCAAAAGTTTTACTCAAGTAAGAGTAGCTGTACTTCAAAATAATATTACTCAAGTAGAAGTAAAAAGTAGTCATCCAAAATATTACTCAAGTAAGAGTAAAAAGTTTTTGGTGAAAAGATACTCAAGTACCGAGTAACAGTTTCAATCGTAATATCCGATTTTTTTTTTTTTTAATGCCAAACAAAAAAGCAGCCAAACAAAATTATAAAATAATGTACAAATTCTGACATTTCCAAATAATAAAATAAATAAATGAAATAAAATAGATGAATAAAACTAAATAACTTTTTTTTAAGGAACAAGAAACACAAATTTCCTAATCTCACTTTTTTCACAACATAAAGATTTTACAAAATTACAAACTAATACCTCCTGTAGGTAGCATATGTATGTTTTAACAGTGTAAACTATTTCAGTGTAAGGTATACTGTATATTCAGTTGCCCGCCAAGTGGCTCAGCAGAAAATAACATTAGAACGTTAGAGGTCACACAGCTAAACTAACCGCAACATGTTTCCTTCGCTGTCTACCACGGCATGTGTGTGTGGTCATGTGACTGACTACATGTGGTTATTGTTATTGCGGCTGATTGGTAAAGCGGAGTCATGTGATTGTTGTTTCTACATCTGATTGGTGAAACACAGTCACGCGGTAGATCCACCGGCTGCATTTCTCTTGCAAAAATAAAGAATATTTAATGTATGGAATAAATGGTTAAAAAAGTAACGAGTCGAGTGTAGCCAAATGTAGTGGAGTAAGAGTAGCGTTTCTTCATTACAAATCTACTCAAGTAAAAGTAAAAAGTATGGTGCAGTAAAACTACTCAAAAAAGTGACTTAAGTAAATGTAACAGAGTAAATGTAACTCGTTACTATCCATCTCTGCTTGTTCCACTCCACACAGAAAGAAAGTAAGGTAAGCTCAGGATCAAACCTGGACCTGTGTGAAAGCAAAGTTAAGTAGAATGTTTCTTAATGTTTCTGACCTTTTGGACCATTCATACAATTTATCCATCCATCCATTATCTATATCACTCATCCTGTATAGAGTTGCAGGGAGCCTGTAGCCTATCCCAGGAAATTTAGGGCACAAGGCAGGATACACTCTGTATGGAATGCCAATCCATTGCAGGGCAAAACACACACTTTTACACTCACACACCTGATTATACACTAAAGGCAATTTGAAAATGAGCTGCTTGCTCCTTGCTTTTTTTGCATACTGTTCATTTGCACATAAAATGAGGACTAACTTGTGCTTTAGGACATGGGCAATCACACTGCTGCCGACACATATCATTTCATGTTCCATCTTTCTAATCATACTGCTGGTGTCATACTCACACACCATAGTTTTACACTTACATATACTTTTATATTTTTACATTTTCCTGTGTAATCTATATTTTTATTTTTATATATTTCTAGCTTTCTAAATTGTATCACTCACCCATTCATTGTCTATGCCCTGTATACAGGATCACAGGGGGCCTGGAGCCTATACCAGGAGACTTACAGTAGGACACAAGACAAGCACACACACATTCTCACACTAAGGGCAATTTGAGAATAACAGTGAGCCTAATCTGCATGTCTTTGGACTGTGGGAGGAAACCGGAGTGCCTGGAGGACGCCACCAAGCACTGGGAGAACATGCCTACTCAACAAATGAACAAATCAACAAATGTGTTAAGTGTATTGTCTAGAGGCATGTCTTTAAACTTTGGGAGTAAACCCGAGTACCCAGAGGAAACCCACCAAAAACAGAACATGCAAACTCCACACACAGACCAGAGGCAAGATTTATATTGCATTTACACATGTTCTGACAACACTGCTCCAACATTATAGCTGTAGTAGCATTAATATTAAACTTTTCATAAGGTTTTGCGTGAAATTGGTGTGAGCGACAATCTACTAAGATTACAAAATGAACCTTTATTGATGGGGATGAGTTTTAGGACACTATTGGAATGTTATTTTTCTGTTTCTGTTACGTCAAATTCTCAAATCTCACTTTAGTTTTAGCCATAATTCACAATCTAATACACAGAACTTTGTACAGTAGGCTCTATACTGAATACTAATAATAAATAAATACACAGTTACTGAACACAACTAACTGCCGTGCAATGTTTATTAAAGATTTGGGAATCTCCAGCAAGAGCATGTTTTTCTTAACCAAAATACCTACAGCAAGGTAATCAACTTCACTCTTGCCAAATTTTCAGGCACATGACAAGCATTTCACAAAGATTCCACATTAAATTTTCACATAAAAAATTATAACACCATTCATTAATGTTAAAGCTGTATAACAACATTTCTGTTATAAAAGGGGAATAGAACACTTCAATACATACTGTTACTGGAAAATAATCAGTGTGTGATGACAGTAAATACACCCCATTGCTGATTATTTTCCTATTTGCATTCCCTAAAAGTTATTTAATACTGTAAACTTCTTGAAACTTTACTGAACATTGTAATAACATTCTGGGTGATAAATCAGTGTACTGTATGTACCACCGCATGATTAATTTCCCTGTACATCCACCTTATTCCTGTCTCTGACTCATTTGTTCCTACAACTTGGTTACAGAAGTCTTGTGGTTTGTTTAGATCTCAGTCATGCTTCTGTGTTCTTTTTAGACAAAGAAGAGACTTTTTTATGGCAGCCCTTCTGAATAAACCGACTTGTTCAGTCGTCTTCCAATTGTGGTGTCTTTAACATTTAACATTCACATTGTGGCCTAAAGGGTCTTAGATGTAGTTCTTAGGATTTTTGGACCTCTCTGGGCATTGCATGGTCTGATCTCTGGGTGAATGTGCTGGGATGTCCACTGGTTCTGGTAAGATTGGTAACTGTTTTGAATGATTTTCACTTAATCTTTCTCACTGTAGAACATTGAACTCCAAATTGTTTGGATATGGTTTTATAACCCTTTCTATATTGTTGTGCAGCAACAATTGCTTCTCTAAGACACCTGCTCATGTCTTGGCATCATGTTAACACACACCTAAATGCTCCAGAGCAGCAACCTGCCAAAACTTTTGCTTTTATAGAGGTCTGCACACCTGCTGATGATCAATTAATCAAAGGCTGATGATTAACAGCACCTGGCTGCAACTTACCGTCTTTAATCCTGTAGAAGCAGTAAGGTGGTACTTAGTATTGCATGTTCTTTATTGTCTTTTTGGCTTAATTCTTGATAGATAAATAAATAATGGAGAAGTAAAGTTTTTATTCTCATAACTGTGTTCTGTTACTCTTCACAATTAAAAGACCTGGTATGACTAACACCCCTCACAGACAGACAGACAGACATATAGATACTGTAGATAGATAGATAGATAGATAGATAGATAGATAGATTACTGATCCTAAAAAGTCAGTAAGTTAAACATTTGGACACACCTTCTAATTCCATGCTCTTTCCTGATTTTTTATTTATTCCTTGTAAAACAATGCTGAAGGCATCCAAAATATGCAATAATCTCATTTGAACAGTTAATATTACATAAGTAGTTGCTGCTACTTATGCCCTGTAAAGCCTTCATAATTGATCTTATCTCAGGAGCTGTTAATTGGTGACTTCTGAGGCTGGTAACTCTACATGAACTTCTTCTCTGCAGCAAGTTCTGGTCCTGCTTTCCTGGGATAGTCTTCATGAGAGCCAGTTTCATCATGGTGCTTGATGGGTTTTGCAAATGCACTTGAATACTGTTTTTGCAAGAATTGTTCCAGAACAGCTGACCTTTGTGTCTTAAAATAACAACTACTGTAACTGTTGTTGTTCTTACTTAATTTCCTGATGCCATTTGTGTTATTTCATAGTTTTAAAAAAATCGAATACTGTTGTAGAATGTAGAAAAATCATTGTGTCCAAATTTTTGACTGGTGTGTCCAAACTTTTGAGTGGTACTGTTAATGTAGATACATAAACCTAAAGAAATTAAGAGGTGATGCAATCTATTGTAACTTAAAAAAAAAAAAAAAAAAATCCTCTCTCAGCCTATTGCGGACAGTCTGAGCACTGATGGAGGGATTGTGTGTTCCTGGTGTGACTCGGGCAGTTGTT
>JAOVVA010000030.1:4920492-4947405 GCA_028565275.1 Leiocassis micropogon | reverse complement strand
TATATAAAACTGATTTTTTTTTGTCATAAATAACATCTTTTAAACGTGCCATGTTAAATGTCTTGTTGCTATAAATTCTCTGCTTTTTTATTATCATTATTATTATTTTGTCCTAAGGGTATACAATCTTTTGCACTTGACGTAAAACACAAGTATGCTGGAATAAAAAATAATAATAATAATAAAAAAAAATACCTTGACCTGACCTGAAAGAAAAGTTAGAGAAGTAACTTTAGACACAGCGGGGGCCAGACAGTGGTGAAAAGTGTTTCCATAGTAGATAATTCATAGCATGGTGTGTATGTGGGCTGGCTATATGATTACATTACTGTAAATAGCGGTTTGGGTCAGGAACCGCTGAAACCAGCGTCCCATTGTGGCCTTGTAAACACAGCCCAGGGAGATGCTGCGAGGAAGAGTCTCTCTCTCTCTCTCTCTCTCTCTCGCTCTGTCTCTCTCTCTCTCTCTCTCTCTGTCTCTCTGAATCGATTGAGGTCTGTGGTAGAGAAATACACCAAGGTTAGGAAGTAGATCGTGCAATGTATGACCACCTGCCCACCCACACCTAAAGATATCACTTTCTACTGAGCTCAGGGCTCACAGAAGAAAAAAAAAAATCTGGAAATCTGATCTAAGTGAAGAACAGAAAATAGCTGCTTATAGCACTTGCTTATAGGAATGAGAATCTGAATTAGATTTGATTTCATTTAGGTTTTAATGCATTAATGCAGTGTTCTCAAACTGGGAGCAACAACAGGACCTTGGAAAAATTTGATTTTCTTTTATTCATTTAAAATTCATCTTTTATTAATTACAAAATGTATCAATCAATTAAAATTTTGTCAAATTATTAAATTTGCTGCTGCCAATTTTTTATATTCATATCACAACAAACATTTATTTTTTTACATTAATTAATAAAGAACATAGTAAAGACGTATGTGTAAATATGTATGTATAATTAAAATATTTATTTCAGATATCCATTACAGAATTGTTATTTTCACTCACTTGCTCACCCACTCACTCAAACACTAATTCTTTCTATTCAGGGTGCGAGGCAGGGAACCAGGGGGTGCCAGTCCATTGAAGGGCCCAAGCATACACACACTCAAACACATGTCTTTTGACTGTGAAAGGAAACTGGAGCACCCAGATGAAACCCACCAAGTACAGGGATAATGTGAAAACTCCATTCACACAGACCCAAGGCAGGAATCTAACCCAGACCCAAGAGGGGCAAGGCCACACTTAACCACAACGCCACCATTATTATTATTATTATTATTATTATAAAATTAGTAATTACTTTCGAGCATGAGTGTTTGGAACTGTTTTTTCCCTTTTTGTATTGAGCATCCAAACATCAACATTGCATCCACCCATGCACAAATTTCAATTTCAATTATACTGTCCTCCATAAGTAGATAACGGGTGGCATTAACAAATTATCCCTTTTATGGGAAAAAAACACACATATCATTTGGCTCATCTTGTCTTATGACAGAAAGTAAGCTGTTGTTCTGATCATTTCACATATTGTTACTTGAATTAAATCAGTCGAATATCCAGGTCTTATTTCAGTTGAGTCAATATGTCCAAACCCTGGCACATGATTTTAGCTATTCTGTTTCTAGTTGGCATGTGAAGTTTCTGCCGATGGTGTTGATAAGAGCAGAGTGATTGTTTACATCCCACTGGACATAAACACAGAATTCAAACATTACCACATCACCATCCATTTCCAAAACGCCTGAACTGAGAATCCTAACTTTTTTTTTGTTGCCTCTCTCCATGTTACATATCCATAAATGTTTGTTCTTTGTCTTGCTTTGAAGTGCATGCCGCTTCTCTTTAATGATTTCTTTTCCTGTGATGCTGACGGAAACCATGCTGACACCTTCTTTTGCTTCATCAAGTTTCCCAGCACAATTACATGAATTTACTTTCAATAAATTAACATCTTTGCATACATCAGTCAAATCACCGAGCTCAGGCGTTCATAAACAATATGCATTATTAATTTAATTGTCACAATTTATTTAGTTAACTCATGAACCAGTTGGACAGGCATGCCTTGATAAAGCATTTAAAAGCATCAGTGTTGGCTTTGAAAGAGCAATCGCCAGATGACGTGCTCTCGTCCTCCACTTCCTGTACTTAAACAGTTAGAGAACCACAATATGGACAAAGACTCCTAAAAGTTTTATTTACTTTTTAATTAGCCTTTTAATATTGTAACATATAGTTATTTATTTTGTATACCAAAAGCTCTGACAATCCTCACAGGTTTATATTCATACACTCATTTGTATGCATTATGATTTTCAGAGTAACGTTTTATACAGGGACTTGTACAGCTGACAATGCACTTGAAAAGATTTCTTTCTTTAAATGGACAGGGTCACAGGAAGCCTGGAGCCTGTCCCAAGGGCACTCAGGGTATGAGGGAGGTACATGCTGGACAGGGTGCCAATCCATCTCAAGGCACACAAACACACTCATTCACACACTATGGGCAGTTTGGGAACACCAAACGGCCTACTCTGCATGTCTATGGAAGGAAACTAGAGTACCCAGAGGAAACTCACCGAGCACAGGGAGAATATGGAAACTTCACACAGACCCAAATTGGGACTCGAACTCTTAACCCTGAAGGTGCGAGGCCACAGTGCTAACCACAACGCCAAAATGCCACTACCACAATCATAAAACCTTATTTATTATAGCCTGGTTTCTCTTGAATGCAAAATATTTTCATGACACAAACTGACTACTGTATATGACCACCTGGTTGTCACACCCTGTGCATACTACTACAATATGTGCTTCGTCCCAAGATTAGTGCCACAAAGTTTAAGCACACAGGTCACAGGAAATCTTTATATGCTGTAGCAATATAACTTGCTTTCACAGAAACTAAACATCCCGGAACTATTGCAGCATGACGATGCCTCTGTGCACAAGGGGAAGTACATGAGAACATGATTTGAAATGGTTCATGTTCAAGGACTCAGGTATCCTGCACAGATCCCAACATCACTGAACACTTTTGGGATTTAGCCAGAACTCTGACCTTATACCAGACCCTTTTGGTCAACCTCACTAATGCTCTTGGGGCTCTTGGGCACAAATCCCCATAGCCATGCTCCAAAACCTATTAGGATGTCATCTCAGAGGTGTAACAGCAAAATGCGGACCAACTCTGTGTATGTGCTCAAAATGCAAAAAGAGAGTTTATATTTACCATGCTTTACTTTATTGTGATTAATTAGCAAATATTTGAACTCCTTTAAGGTGAAAATTAAACCTTAAGTAGAAAATTCAGCCTGCACAAATATAGGATCTTTCTGGGTTTAATGCATCCACTTTGTGCCAAGTGACTAAAAACATTGTCTTACTTTCCTTGTCAGGACTGTAAATTCACATAATTTTTTAATGCACTAAATTAATGGTACTGTAAGTCTCCACCTACATTTTACTCTATCATTAAACTTATGTAGGCTTAAACAAATGATTTTGGTTCTTTCAATTTCTTAAATATTTGTTTTAAAGGAAATTGATTAAAAAAATAATAATAATAATTAAAAAAAAAACATCTTACCATGAAGCATGAATGGACAAGGCAAATGTTCACACAGGGTCAAACATTTGGGCCTTACCAATATATAAAAATACACACACACACACACACACACACATTCACACAGACACACGCACACAAACACACACAACAAACACTTGCATCAGTCAGCCTCCATCACTAACACAGCAGAATGAGGTCATAAATATTCAGTGTGTCTTCAGCCTATCCTTTGCCAAGCCGACGAGCATGTAGCCTGTGAGTAAAGAAAGAAAGAGTGTGTGTGAGTGTGTGTATGTGTGTGAGAGGGAGAGAGAGAGACAGAGACAGAGCTTGGCTGATGAACAGTGACACACTTGAACCATGAGCAATCCCAAGGCTTGAGGGGGACCCAAGGCACACAACACACAACACACACTCCTGTCTTCTTCTCTTTTCTCTGTCTCTTTCACAGACACACACGAACTCTCACACATACACATACACATACACACGCACACACTTCCGCTCCTCTTCCGTCATGTCGCCGAAAGAGCAGGCTTGCAAACATTTCTGTTAATTATGTATTACAGCTGTCCTTCATAAACTTAATTACCAGGCGCTGAAAGGCAACGGGCCTCCATTAGCATACACACACGAAAGAGACATGGCATATGCAAAAATACGATTTTAATTAGCATCCTTTGATAGGGCTTCTCGCAAATCAAGCTGGCATGCGCTGAGGCTTGTGTGGCCGTGGCTGGATTCGCTGTGACGTGTGACGGCGACGATGCCAACGCCTGACGGCAAGGCACCGAAGAGGTGGGGCCGGAGCACAGCGGGCCAATCCTGCCTAGATCTTCCGTCGCCCCGGTGACTGGCGCAGAGCCGTCACCAAGCTAGCCGCAGGCTTTTAGCAGAACATCATTTGCTTGAGGTTTTTAATGATTTCATCTAGATTATTGTTATAAATGAATATTATGAGATGCCACTCACTCTATCATTTTTTTGTAAAGGAAAAAAAAAAATAAATCTAGCTAATGTGACTCTCTGCCGGAGGGCTGTGTTCATAATCTCTCAGATTAAAAAGAATGGTGGCTATTAGCCTACGTGTTAGCCTACTGCTTTTAACTAATGATCTGCTGCTCCTTGTTATCTTTGAGAACGCAGATGGTTCTGGCGTTAGTACACGCCACTATTTTTTATGATTTTGGCAGTACTTTTAATAAAACACAATAAAGACCGGAATTGTTGCCATTCAATTTTCTGCACCCGCTGAAAGTGAGTTTTCATTACAGTGTCAGTTCTAATGTGGGCCTGCTGAAGACAGACATCAAGCTTATAATGTCAACGCAAGCCAGTTTAAAAAGAATCGCAGTTTAATCAAAAGCAGTAAACAACATCGAGGCGATGAACATAGCCTGAGAGAAGAGGATTTATATTTGTCTTGTATTAGAGAACACACTGTGGAGCTAGTAAATGATTGAAACAGATGTGTATTATTGATGTGTTTATATGTTTGAACTTAAATCACATTGTCAGTGATAATCAATCATCATTGGTTTCTATCTACCAGGTCTGCTCTTTTTTTTTCTAAAAATAGAACAAGTCTTGGAATAAATATGAGGCCATTCAAGTCAAACAAGGACTTTTGATTGCGCAGAATAACAGTTACAGTAAAAAGTCCCTTTTTCTCTCTATATAATCCCCTCCTAGACTAGACGTACTGTATCACTCTTTGAATATTCACGAAAAAAAAAAAAAAAACGACTGCAGTGGGCTCCAAGGCAGGAATCGTCATTCATGGCTTTCTTTAAAACATTTGCACCATTCAAATGTCTTACTGTGGCTAAGAGTCTCATTACTGTATTGTGCTTGAAGTCTTCTGTAAATATCAATTGTTTTTTTTTTATGTCTTCATTCATGAGAATGTTCATCACGGCCTGGTTTGACTTGAACACTCCTCATACTAGATGAGATATGTGAAACCAATAATAAAACATGCAATAAAACCAGACCTAACAAGATTTGACTTTGGGGTCATCTAAAGTCACATGAAATCCTCTATCTTTCCTAGCATAAAATTGCGTTGAGTAAAGTGCTTGATTGACATAAAAGTCACATGAATTTGACTGTTCAGACTGAGATTATACTGCACAAAATCTGATCTGTAACTGATTTAAATATGGAACTGGTGGCCAAATCAGACTTGAAAAAATCTGGGTGGTTTTTGGCTGTTTACATTGGCAAGGAAAAAAAATCAGATCTGAGTCAACCGCGAGCAAAATACAATATTACCTCAGCATACAAATGCCCCACCTTAAGAATTTTCACCCTGAGAACTTGAATTTTACAAGAAATTTGCCTTGGCATGCAAAACATTTTCAGCATACAAGCGACCAATACATAAGTCCAGGAGCCAATCAACTCTTGTTTGCGTCAGTGGAAAAAGCAAAGCAAAGCGAATTTAAATATTTTTTGTATTTTGTTCTAAAAGCAAGAACAGTAGCAAGAAGAAAAGGGAGCCACTTTTAGTTTCCTTTTTAAAGCAGGCAGTGCCAATAGGAATCATAAATTAAGTGAGGTTTGATGTCTATTTATTTCTACTTCATTTTCATAACTTTCCTAAATGTTTAGATTTTTTTTACATGCAAAAGTATAATTATAGTGTTAAAAGTTGGTAATATTGGTAATATTTTTGAGTGGCTGGAACAGATTATCTGCATTTACATTATTACCTGTGGGAAAATGCATTTCACAATACAAAATTTCACCTTATGAACTCACCTCCGGAATGGATTAAATTTGTATATCGAGGTACCGCTATAATCAGATTTGGTCCATCTTGGCTGGCAGTGTAAATGTAGTCTTTGTCTCTCAATCTTCAAAATAAGGCCAAGTGACTTAAGATCAGCATTAACCAAGAAACTTTTGGAGTGATACAGCAGTGAAAGAACAATACTGTTCCAATACGGTTAATATTGATATGGCAAAACTAAAAGATTATAAAAATCACATTTAGGATTCTTTCTTATTATCCTCAGAGTAGGATAAAATGTCTGTAAAATTTTCAAGCATTCTTCTGTATGCTTTACTGTATCAATACAGCCTATAGATAAAACATTTGCTTGTTACAGTATACATTATAAAATCAGCTTTTTTTTTTCCTGAGCATGTACATATCCTGAATATATAAGACATTTTCCAAGCATGTTATACAAACTAATCAAGAGCGATTTGACACTTTAAGAGCCCTAAATTACGTTTTAGCCAAGCGTAAACATACATTTCTCTCTGGAAAACCTGAAGAGAGTCAGCTCTAATATACAGACCAACCATTGGGATGTAAAGCAGCCCAGAGGAGGATGAGGAGCCTTGTGAGCCTGGTGAGACTTGGCTGAACAGCCCTTCCCCCATGATCGTCCCCACGGCGGCCATTTTGTATGCTAGACTGGGCAGCAGATCGAGCCGGGCCAAGCAAGGCCCGCCGTGAAGAGGCCCTCGCCTCATCTGCCAGCTCTAATGATGGCATCCACCTGCTGTTTTACTGCCCCAGCTGGAGGAAAAAGACCATCCCTCAGCTCTATCAGCCCATCCTCCCTATCTCACACACCCATATACATACTCTCACACCCTGCTTCATTGCTTTGATGAACTTTTCATGGTCAGCAACTGCGAATACCTCATCAGGGACCCAGAGGGTAGATGTAGAGGGTTGTAGGACACCCATGAGGTTTTGGAGACAAATGAGAAAAATTGAGCAACAGAGTAATATATCACCTGGTGAAATGAGAAAGAAAAGTGAAGCTGCAGAGCAGTCATCTTATTAGAAGGGAAATTTCTCTTTTAATATGATGATATCAAGCCAGTGAACTAGATAAAGTCCAGAGATTTCCTAGCATGGAATTATTTAATGGATTCATTAATGGTAATGAGGCCATTGTACATACAGTAGAGAAGCAGGTAACCATATGAAGAGAATATTAGATACCCCATATTATTTCAGATTTGACCATAAGCATTATTTTTTATTCAGATATTAACAATTGTATTCATATCAGCTGTTACTTAATGCAGATGTATATATAAGATCAAAAAAATAGGAGTGCCAAGGCCAGCCTAATAAAGCCATCAATAATGATGTCTTTTTTTTATGGATGAGTTCTTTTGGATATTTATTTGTATATCATTTGATTTTATTTGGCATTAAATAAAATGAAAATTGTCCTGTAAAATTGCCAAATATTGAGTGGAAGGGAAAATAGCATGTATTTAAATGTTCTGGTTCAGACACTTTACAAATTATCTGTAGAATGTCATATTACTTCCCTAGTGATAGGACTGGGAATGAATTATGTAATATCATGTATGAACTAGACTATTCAAGGGAAATCAAGGCAGAAGTTGTTAATACATGGAGGATGTACTGTATAGATCTACTAAATACCAACAAGGGTAAACTGTTGACATATGTTAATTGGTGGATAACCTCACCTAAATGGTTGTTGGGAGTCAAAAGGTGGCTTGTCAACAGCTCTAAGAACTCAACCCATTCATCATCATATAAAACTGAAATAGGGTAAATACAAACTTTTCGAGGAAGATCACACTTGGTCATGTTTATCTGTGGTGCCAGTATACTGCTTGGCCCTTCCTGCCCAACCATGACTGGAAAAAATTGAGAGTTTATTTCCACTAGGAATCATTCATCAAGATCACTTAGCGTTTGGAGCTGATTCCCATAGGAGCTCCTGAGCAGGTGTTCATGGAGAACTTTAAATTTGATGAGTATGAATTAAAAAAGAGGGAGAAGAGAAAGAACATCTAAAAATAGAGATGAAGCATCAGTCCAGGAGACAGGCTAAAATTACTGTGTGATGAGAATGACGGCAACTTTCTTGCCTTCACTGGAGTCTGTCAGAGCCTGGGAGGTCTTAAGGGAGAGAGGCAAGCTTGACAACATGTCAATATCACTTTAGGAGTGTCTGTTTGGGAAGCTCTCAGGGATGTATCACATGATTCCCGCACCTTGCACCGAAAAAACAGCCGACAGATTTGATAGCCCTGGAAAAGCAGGCACTTGATCTGCTAGACCACGGACAGACGATTAGAAAAAAAAGAAAGTAACCATCCTTTGTTTATCACTGTCAACCTGCTTACCAAACCAGACACTTTGTCTAACTTCTTGTCCACGTCAAAGGCTGCAGCAGCATGTGTGAGAGGAAAAAGGAGGGAGGGGAAATCTCTTCTTTCCCCTATTGTGAAGTTACACTGAGACAAAGAGGGTTTACTGCTGTTGCACCTTCGTCTTAAATCTGTCACTCACTGTCTCCTCTAGCCATGTCAGTATGATTGAATACAAAGTCTTATTTACCCTGACAACTTGAGCTGCTGCTCAGCCAAACAGAACAAACGGCACTATGAAACTAGCAGTCAGGGCTACGAACAGACCTCACTAAGTAGAAAGAAAGTCGAGCACTTGTGTGAAGTACTGAAGTTCCTCTAGAGTATAGAGATTTTGCTATGTAGGTAATTAAAATGTTGTTGCAATAACAATTAGATGGAAACAATATGCTGAAGAATTATTATAAGAATCAATAGAGCGTTACCTTTTATGAATTAAGATCTTCTCATGTCTACTTTGGTGAACCTCACCAGGAGTTTGATGGTTCATCGGTGAATAGATCTAACCAAAAATGTCAGATTAAGAGTGATCCCAAAGACTAGAGATACCCAGACCCCATTTTGAAGTCAGGCCTAGGGATGGTGTCTACCAGCAACTACCTGGTGACTAGGCCGCCCACATAATAGCAATATGGTGGGCTCAAGGATCAAGAGTGGGGGTCGGATTCAGTTTCAATTTCAGTCTTTTGAACTAGCCACATGTATTGGAAACTGGTCAGATGTAACATTAGCCATTGACAGTTATGACTCTAGACTTCTTCCATGTAAGATTTTTAAACCCTTCCTGACACACTCTATTATCAGAAGTTTGGAGACACCTGGCCATCACACTTATACAGTATATGGTTATTCCCCAAACTGCTGCCACAAAGTTAAAAGCACACAATTGTCTAAAGGGTCTTTATAACATATTCTTTATGTCAAAGAACTTAAATACTTTCTTTCAGTTGAACCAAGATCCCTAGCTCAAACATATTCCAGCCCTCAAAACCTACTTCCAAAGTGTGGCCCTTATAGACATGGTTTACCAAGGTTAGTTTAAAGGAAGTCAAATGGCGTGCAAAAAGCCTGGACCCTAAACCTACTGATCACCTTTGGGATGAACTGCAATGCCAACTATCCACCTGACCAAAATGCCCAACCTCAGTAAATTTCTTGAGTCTGAATGGGCAGAAACTTCTACAGCAACTATTTAAAATTTTACTCTTGCATACTTTTGGTCAAATAGTGTGTATCCATACTGAAACATGACACCATCTGGGGTTAATGTTAATATAAGGTTTTACAATATATGGTTAATCCCATGTTTGTGGGAGTTTGCTCTAGGTTCTCCAGTTTTCTCTTCTCGTACATACTGTATGGCTGCAGGTTGACTGGGAACTGTACATTTGTGGAAAAGTGTGAATGTGTGAGTGCATGGTGCCTCAACCCATCTCCACATTGACCAGGATGAAGTGGTTGCTGAAGATGAATGAATGAATGAATGAATGAATGAATGAATGCCCTTTTCAAATCAGGTACTCACTCACTCACTCACTCACTCACTCACTCACTCACTCAGGGTTCAGGGTTGTGGGGGACCTGGAGCCTATCCCAGGGAACTTAGGGCACAAGGCAGGTTACACCCTGGACAGGGTGCCAATCCATCAAAGGGCACACACATATACGCACACTCATTCACACACTATGGGCAATTTAGGAACGTCAGTTAACCTTACCTACATGTCTTTGGAATGTGGAAGGATACGGGAGTTCCTGGAGGAAACCCATCAAGCATGGGGAGAACATGCAAACTCCATGCACACAGAGACCGGAATGAAGCCTGGCTGAGAATCGCACCCGGACCCTGGAGGTGCAAGGCGACAGTGCTAACCACTACACCACCGTGCTGTCCAAATCAGGTACTGTAATGGTAAAAAAAATTTTGAATTAGTGTCTTGATGTATAATACATTCATATTTCACGCCCACCCACCCCCACACACACACATAATTTAAATAATTTAATAAATTGTAAGATTTATAGATAAATGCATTGCCACAAATATTTGCACTAAACTGTATTCCATTTTACAGCAGAACACTGTAAACAGAACTTGTGAAAAGATAAGAAACTCTGTATTTGCTAAACTAATTTCAACAAATTAGGCAAAGCCTTTGCTGTATCTAATCCCTAAAAAGCCCTTAAAAGAAGAGTTCTTTGTCTCTACACCACCTGAAAAGCACTATATCCAAGATTCAATATTGAACCTAATATCTTAATTTGCACTAAGTCAATACTTTGTGCAAGCCAGCTCCCTTGACTTTCCTTAGTGATGCAATGTCTGAAGAAAAGGTATGAGTGCCTTTTAATTCAGAAATACAAGTATACTGTAGCATGTCTTTTCACCTTTTTGGGAGTAAAAAAAAAATATTTTTTTACTGGGTTGACAAGAAACAATAAGAGGCATTTTAATTCTTCATATTCTTCAAAAATAAATAAAAAAACTAACTAAATAAATATATATATATATATACATTAACTAATAATTCTAAAAACAATAGCTGCACAGTCTATGCATAATGATGAAAGGTAAGGAGCATTTTTTTTATTATTATTTTTTCCCTCTGCCTGTGCTGCTCACCAAATCATTAAAACAGTGTGAGTCTCATTATCCTGCTTAGCAAAACTTTCCCTGAAATCAAATAAATATAAAAAACGAAACAAAACTACCACTAGTTTCAGCGCTGATAAATTACTGCCCCGAGCTTTGAAACACAGGAGAATTTAAACAGGCTTGCAGTACAATAGCAATTCTCTGGCCTCATCTTTAACTCAGGCATATTTCCTTTTCCATCATTAAAGCTGTGTACTTATGTTTTTTCTTTATCTCCAAGCAAGTACATGTCATCATCAGAGTAAAGTAAATAAATACAGCAGCATTAAGCAGAGCGATGTTTAAGCCCTTGGATATGTAACACTAATAGAATGAAAATGATAGAAATTGTGTAATATTGCAATGATTACTCTTTTTTTTTCCCCTTTTTTTGAACAGACAACAATACATTGGATAATGTATGTACAGGGAGCCTGAAGTCATATAATATGCATGCAGTTTCTCTACAGCCTCATTAAATTTTCTTAGTTGAAAAGAAATAATGAGAAGTTAGAAGAAGTAACAGCGAGGTGTAATTCTTTGAATATTTAATGAGAAAATCATAAAGAAATCTACTGTAATACAGTTTTTCCTTACTCTCATATGCAGGGTGGACTATGTTTAAACAATGGTACTCAGGAGACAGCACTAGACATATTATAAATTTAATTGCTGAATATATTTTATTTAAAACGAATTCCTTCAGTGTGTGTGTGTGTGTGTGTGTGTGTGTGTGTGTGTGTGTGTGTGTGTGTAAGTAAGTAGGTCAGAACACAATATATGACCAATATATTAAACCTTCAATATATTATCCCTTCCCACACAGATTTCAGAAAATCAGGCAGAAAAAAATGTAGATGTCATCATCTTTAATAACTGGTATTATATTTTAAAATATAAGTAGCAATATATCATGTTACAAACATTAGGCCTACTACAATGGACTTTTCCCCCAGCTCTCAATTACACATAGAATATTAGACGATCAGATAGCCTGATTTTGCACTTTGACCCCCCTTTGCACAAATGCCGCTACATTGCCCCAAAACATAGGTCCTTGTTACATTTGTTAGTAGTGAGCAATTGGAAAACTTTAGAAAGTAATGGATCTTAGATGCGCTTGGGGAACATGTAATAATGACGAGCAATATCCAGAAAGGTTACAGAGGGCTTGTTTCATCCTTTTCCCGAAACCAAAAACACAGTTGGAAAAGTCTTTTAAATGGATTAAGGTTTTGCCACACACACACACACACACACACACACACACACACACACACACACACACAGCACAAGGCTGTCCATTCAAAGTTAAGCAAGAGAAAATATGCATTCATCTTTTAACCTAAAGCCTTAAACTCTTTATACAGTACACCTGTACAGTATTTACCTGTAGATACGCATCTCCCTCGAAATGCGTGAGCCTCCATTTAGGGGAGGTGTGGCTATACCTCTCCTAGCGAGGTCTCTCAACTCATATCTCTTACATTACACATAGGGACTGCTGTAAAAATCCCAGAAAATTATTTTTCATATGACAGCTCCCCCCTTTTTGCAGGTGCCATACGACTCCATTATCTTGTCCTGCTTTATAGCTATGTCTGTGATTACTTTGTGCAGTGTCAGCATTCTCCTCATCAAATGCCAAACTTAGCACTAACTAAAGCATGCTCTAGTTTACCATCATCAAATATTTATATTTTGTGTATATCACGCTGTGTGGAAAAAGTTTAAACCTTACTGCATAATTCTTCCAGGCAATTTCTGGGTATTTGGTTAAAAAAGGCACAAAATGATTGTTTGGCATTATTAGCATTACTATAAATTCTGCCAGCATTGCTTTAGATTCTTTAAATTGTTCATTTTAACAATGTGTCTTTTAAATGCATCATACCATGTTATGAATGTACTCATGTTTCATTCAGTGTTTTACAGAATCTAAATAAATAAATCCCATATAGCAACTATATTTAGGGCTTTTTCCAAAGCCACGCCCCTCTTAAACACACCCACTGCATTTGTTTCTTTTCTCCTGTTTGCAGATCCTAGGGCAACACAAATAATAGAGATTCTTCCAGATGTTTTATTAACAGCTGTTGAAATATAAAGACACTGTCACAAATTCTTCTTTTAAATCAAAAGAAGAAATCATTTACTGCACATTACATTACATCACATACACACACACACACACACACACACACACACTGTTTTAATCTAATAATGCATCTGTTGGGCGAAATGTTTGGTATACAGGTAGAAAATTAACATGTCATTCATTTGAGTCTTATGGAAAGAGTCTGTCATTTACAAGTCTCGGAACCATGTACTATGATTATATCAGTGACAAAATAAACTTTAATAATGCACCGATGACTCATCCATCAATCATATTAAATAACAATGTTGTAATTTATGATTTAACTATTAACGAGTTTTTTTGTTCCATTTATTTGACATGGTTCAATTGCATTTTTATGTTTTTGCAGACATGTTGTCTACGGCAAGTGTACTGTGATTCATTTGGGAGAGGAGAGCAGTCATATCCACTGAGTGGCATGGTCTGCACATTAAACATCCACTCAAACCCAGTGTTCTGGTTCCCTTTCAACACACAGCCCTCGGAAGGCTGCTGAGCCGCAGAACCCCAGTGGACCTGTCTATCCATTCAAAAACAAGCTGGGGGAGGGGGGAGGGGTGCATGATTTATTTACAGTGTTTACTGCTTACTTTCTGTACTAGGCCTTTGAGAGTGAATACATCTTTTTTTTTCAAATTTCCTCTACGCATAAAAGAGCGGCCAAACTCCTGGGCATTTGGCTTCCAAAACAATCAAGTGCAATAGTATGTGTAACTCCTATTACCTTTATCAATGACATGCCTGATTTCTTTCCTTACTTCACATTATAAATATTTTAAAGTGAAGCCTTGGTCTATTAACCACATAGTGGCAAAAGTAAGTATGTTAGTCAATTCTTTACCTGTTCTCCCCCCCTCCTGTAACAGGTATATGTTAAAAGCAGTTGATGGTGCAAAAATGGATCTTGATACATTTTTTTTTCTACATTTCATACAGACATGTCCTTCCTGCATCCTGCTCTAAACTACACAATCAATAGACATATTTTTCTAACACCTTTTTTGAAACACAGTTTTGGACCACCTTAACCATGGTATTGCTTAAAAAAAGTCACAAAATTGAATTCTGACTGGAATTATATTTATTTTTGGCCAAGATCTTGTATTGCTAATGGGAGACATTACAAAGACTTTCAATGGGGTTGAGATCCAGACTGTGGTGGACAATTCATTGGTGAAAATGATTCCTCATGTTCCCATAACCACTCTTTGACAATTCACAATCTTGCAATACATGTGTGCCACCAGGGAAGCAGAAATCCATTCATTCCATACATTCATGTAATCATCTGACTTTATTTTATTGCCATATGACATTGCTGAGACGTGACTAACTGAAGCAACGTGACCAACCGACGTGACCACCTGAAGCAACTTCAGATCATAACCATAGCTCTGGAATTAATTGTCAAATCTCATGACTTTGTTCATTGTTTCAAAGTCCAACCTTTTTATCGGATTAATTTCACTGCCAATGGATTTCTTATGACCACACAGCTGTTTACAACAAATCCTTTGAGTTCTTGTTGCATTGTCCATGAAGAAATGCTCTTACTTTTATTATTAAACCTAGCTGTAGTTTCTAATGTCGATGTTTAAACACCAAATGTTTAGGTGATCTCTGATCACATTTATTATCCTTTTTCCCTTTTTGTTACCTTTTTTACCCCCTTTTTGGAGGCCACAATCGCTGCTCTTATCAGCTTTGTAATGCACATGACTATAGCCCTTGTTGATACGCACGTATCATACTTCCAGTTTGGGTTTACTTGGAGTCTCGTCATTCTCAAGGATCTCAGGACAGCCTGCAGATGTTTTAAATGCTGCTGCCAGTTGTTACTATAAATGATTATACCATTTAAATAAGCTGGGGTATATGCATTGTGTGGGTGTAGGATTCTGTCCTTGAGACTTTTAAAATGTCACCTGGCCTTACAAAATACAAAGCGGAAACCCTATTAAAAGCAGTTTAACATACAGTAATCAAAATAAATGCCAGACAAGGGGTGCAACAACAGGAACAAAAGCGTCCCGTTTTTTTTAGTAACACTGTCGTGCAATGTTCATCTCCAGGTCAAATGTAACAGGAGAGCTTTTTGTTAACCATGAAGTTTCCCAATTTGAAAGTAGGGCCACATTCATTCTACTCCACTTACAGTATGTTTACATTTCGGTAGAATACAGTACAGCTAACGGTGTATCGATTACATTTTATGACTCACAAATGATTGGCTAGATGAGCTTGAAAAATGTAAATTAACCTTGTATGTATCATATATAGCTACAAAACAAGTCAAAATGAAAGTTACTGATTAAAAGTATGTATTTGTTTTAAACTATCCCTTGTATTTTTTTTTTTTTTATTGATGCATTACACAGGAAATAAATGTTAGTCTGTTTTTTTATTCTAATAGAAACAGCTATACACACTAATTGGGCACAAAGAGAGCCAAACAAAATTCCACCTAATACAAACATGCAGGCTTTTGTTAATGCCCTTCCTACGAAGCAGCAGATCTGGATCCTGATTGGCCGGAAACACTTAAACGTCTTAATAAGAAGCAAAAGCTCCTCCATGGCTCAGGTGCTACCTGCATCTGGATGGAAACAGCAAGCAAAATAATAGAAATAAATGTAATAATACAGAGGAAACTCTAAACCATTAATTAATGCCATTAACCGATAGGAAACGTATATTTATAACCTATATGTTTTTTATGGGTGTAGTCTGGTATCCTAGTTCTTTCTTTCAGATTCAACAAAAACCAACCCAATGTGGTGGCTAATTGATGCCATTTAGTTCAAATCTAGTTCACTGGAGTGAAAATCTTATTGTGTTTTAAAACTCATGGCTTGGTGTGTGTTTTAAAAAAAGAGAGAGAGAGAGAGAGTGAGAGCAAAGACATATTCTGAGTTCTTCAATGACAAGCTGACTGTTCCACCATAAAGCACCGCCAATTTAAATTGCAAAGCGGGTTGCCAACTCTCCTCAGAGGCAATAACTGTAAGTATTTTGTGAGAGCACAAAAATAAATAAATAAAGGTGCGGTATGCAAATAAGGTTGACGGAAGAGTACTTTGAGGCGAGTAGGTAATGTAGGAGCTATTCATCACGCAGAGGGAGAAAGTAGCACTGGCCGTCCTTAGCATATTCTAATGAAGGCCATCATGGAAATGAGCATGACCTTTTCTTTTTTTTCTCACACTAGTTCATATTCAATGGAAAAATCTGGTACATATAGTCAGTGTGCTACATATGGACATACATATACATACCGGGTGATTTTTAAGGCATAACAAATATTCTTCCACTTAAACAGAGAGACTACTGCAGAAGCTAATTAAATATATCAGTGCTAAAGCAAACAGTGTAGACCGAAGCATGGCTTACAGGAAGATGACCATGAGGAATAAATTGAATGAATGAAGGTTACTTCTTTGTGTTAGGATCCGGATGCCAAACATGTAAAGGAACAGTGTTTGTAGACGTTAAATATAATAGGTGGACGATGTCTGCCATTCACCTGTCTCTAACTCTGCACCTGTGCACGAATGTCAGTGAAAAATAAATAAATAAACCAACAAACATATGACTGACAGTGCCAGTAATTGACAGTGAGAAAAGCAGACAAGTTACATACCCTTACGATAACTTTGAACTTTTCCACTTGTAAAAATTAAGCATAAATATTGAAATATTGAAATGAAAGATGTGCTGTCGGCAGATTTGGGGCAAGGTGGATGTTGTGGGGGGGCAGGGGGGATTTTCAGGTAAGGGTGGGAGAATAGAGGGGGAAGTATTGCTTGTGCATCAGTAAACAGCTCTGGCCTCCTCCCAGAACCGACAGTTATGGATAGGAAGCATTACCAGCCATGGTAATTAAAGGCAAAACTAATACAGGCTGGAGAAAGAGGGGGGTCTCATCCTCAATCTCCATTCATCATGGATTGGCTGCATCACAGAACACATGAATTAGCCTGTGCTTCTTCTTTCTGCTTCTAGCTACTTGTGTTGGTCTACATTCAAAGCTGGCCTGCTTTTTATTATTTGTTTCTTTTAAACTAAAATCAATGCTTTGGAACCAGAGATAAGAAGACACCATCACCATGTCGAACAGGTTAGACTGAAAGTCTGTAAATTTACGTAAAAAAAAATAATAATAATGCAATTTAAATCATATGTTGTCATGGGAACAATATGAGCGCTTGAGATGGGATAAGACTTCCAAACATGCGTCTCTTAAGCAACGTTGCCGGACAACACCTGTAATAATGGTCCGATTCACACGGGATAAGCAATCTCCATATAAATTACAGACATGGAAGTGTCTGCATGATGTATGTTTCTGCTGCTCACACAATACTCAGTGCGTGTTGCAAGTCGAGTTCAATCAGCAGTAAGGTACATGGGCATAAAATGTATTTAGGCTATAACTATGCTAGGACAACAATAAGTTATTTAAAACCACCACAATCATCACTGATCATCACTGAGTCTATTTAAATGTCTTCTAAAATATAACAAAATGTATATTTTGTTATTTGTCATTTGAAACTCAAAGGACTAGTCTGGCTTTCTGGTTGGGTTCTGGTTTTGGCTTGGTTTTGGCTGAGAACAACTGAAAACACTTCCTGGAATGCTCCCAAAATTAACAGACCTTGAAAAAAAACACCTTTTCCTTCAGGATATAACGGTATATTTACCAAAATGCCAATTTGAGTGGGATACATCTATTATGATCTGATGGATTATTTCAATGGGTGTTTTATAGAAGATAAAATACTCAGGTGATAAAATGGCTTTTCTGGAGGAACAACTGAACAATCGGATGGACCAACTGATCAATATAACCGATTATATATGGTAAATGTACTGTACTGTAAAACTATTCATTTTTTTAAAAAAAATCAGTAGATCACAAGAATCAAATATTTTAAAAAGAGCATATTTGGTTTTTACCTGGGTTTACAATCAATTGTTCTTTCTTATGCAGTCTCAAAGTAGTAGTAGGAAAAGTGTGCAGCTGTAAACGCTCTGGCTGAAGAGTGGCAGCATATAGATTTTCTATCAGTGCCCAGCACCACATTGTTTTTCTCTTCCCAGATCCAAATAAAGCTGAATCCATTCTGCTATTATTTCTATGAAAGTTCTTCCTTTGGTGGCCTCATGGGACAATGATTGGAAATTGGAGAATATTAATGAAAATATTTCTCATTTTGCATTCCACAGTCACTAAACATACAACATATGCTGAAACAGCATATCTATAAATCATCTATTTTGGGCACACAATGGTCTTTTAGGTATAATGAACTGAATATTTGAAATGTGTATGCGGTAGCTTATCTAATTTGCTTCTGAAACTAGACCATGTTCTACTCACTACTGTCATGAGAAGCAAATAGTGCAGTCATCATCATCAGGGCTCAAATCGTTCACATATCTGCCACTGACACAATCAGTGTCCCAGAGAAATAGCACCTGTGAAAGCCCCTACAAGACAAATGCACATCTCTCGATGCTATGCTGTCTGTCTCAGTACTAATAGTAGCTCATTTCGTGCCCCTTGTCTACAGCTATGAGAACAAGAAGATGTGTCCGAGTCTGTGCGTGACAGTAAAAAAAGCCACAAAGGATTGTAATGTTGCCAATAAGCTGGGTTACATGCTGAGAGAGAGAGAGAGAGAGAGAGAGAAAGAGAGAGAGAGAGAGAGCGCAAGTGACCTGAGACAAAATGCCATTGTGGCATATTCTACATCATGTGGAATGACATACCTTTGCCAGGACCAGTCACCTAAGGCATCATGACACACACAGAGACACACACACACACACACACACACACACACACACACACTTTTACATCTCTCAGCACCGTGTCAATACTTCCACCGTAAGTGGGACAGCAGGAACCCAGCATGTCACATTAGTAAAACATGGACACTGGCTAAAAAAGGGAGAGAAAGTGAGAGAAGAAATAGAAAAAAATGAGATGACAAAATTTCAATATTAAGAATTTTAATATTAAGAATTTATTTTTAGTAATCAGATATGACAACACATTTTGTAGCTTCAATTTATTTGATGTTCATAAAGAAGTAAGTGTAAGTAAAAAATATAATAATAATAATAATAATAATAATAATAATAAAACATATTCAGTAATTGCTTTAGGGGGGTGTCAGTCCATTGCAGTGTACAGGAACACAGACATTTGTTTAAATCTAAAGACAAGTTATCACAGACAACACATCTACCAGCATGTTTTATATATATATAGCTTTCCATGGATGCCTGTTCAGATTGAAGTTGACAAGCGGATCAACCACATTGCAGTCTTTGACTGATGAGCCCCATACATGACAGGCTGTGATGCACTGGGTGTTCTGATACCTTTCCTTTTTCATTTATTTTACATGACATCAGGCTTGCCTTTGTCCCCATAGGCATACAGTAGATGAGCCTTGCATGCCCATGATCGGTGACAAGGTTACTGCTATATAATTGATAATCAATGTTATTCAATTCACCTGGCGGTCGAGTTTAGTGTTGCGGCTGATCGGTATGTGAATATTTATAGAAACCCCCATGAGAACATGCAAGGGTACAATCCTCCTGACCCAGGAGCAAGACTAAATGATGGAGCTACAAGTCTGGGCTTTAGTTGTAGTAGTAGTAATAGTAGTTATTATTATTATTATTATTATTAGGGCCCGAGCACTAAAGGGTGCGCAGGACCCTCTAGTTTTCCTAAGGATTTTATTTACCACCCTTTTGGGCTTTTTGGGTGTCTTAACAGGCTCAAAAACTCATAAAAATTGGCAGACAGTTTGGAATCTGCTGCCATTAGGATGCCTGCCATACACACACGAACGCACATACACACTCATACACACACACACACGCATGCATGTACACACTCATATACACACATGCGTGCGCTCACGCACTCGCGCACACATGCATGCTCACACACACACATTACAAATGTTAACACTCTCACACTCAACACACAAACTAACGCACTAAACAAATATTTAGGGCCTAAACTGACATCAGCCCTATATAGTGTCTGAAATGTGCAAGTAGTGCGGTGCACCCGGGCGGCGATGGCTTTTTGTAGGTCTTAACACACTCAAATAACACAGTGTGTGCAGTGGATTCGGGGTGGCGAGTACTTGGGCCCGTCATCGTTGCTTGTAACTATATTTTTATTATTATTATTATTATTATTATTATTATTATTATTATTATTATTATTATTATTTGAATACTGATTTGTTTGTTTTTTGATTGTTTGGTTTATTACAGACTTGGAATTGTAGTTTTAGTCAAACTGCACAGCATAAACAATTGAGAATCAAGTGCACAGGACCATCTGTGATTTGTTTATCCAGAATGACTAATATTCATTTAGTAGTTGAACTACATGCAGAAACTGTCTCTATAATCAAAAAATCTTGATTAAACAACACCGGCATCTTTCTGATATTGTGAGTCTGTGGGATGAAAGACAAATGAAAGACAGCTGTTCAGAAATAAGGGGAAGAGACAGTAAAGTGAAAATGTTGCACAGATGACTTGAAAGCTCATTTCTATCCATATGCCTGATTGAATGCAAAGACACACTGGTACACACACACACACACACACACACACACACACACACACACACATACTGGATTACAAGTGAAAGGGCTAACCCAGGGTGCCAGGAGCAGCTGATAAGGGGAGCTTCAGAGCGAGACAGGGGAAAGTGAGGACGATGGAGAAACTGATATGCGCTGATCTTCATGATAAGCGCACCCGACAACTTGTGACCAGCATGCTGTTAGGACACTAATTGCCCATGAAAGGTGACCTGGGGCAAGGCAAAGCAGCTCAGCTCCGCTAGCCCAACATGATCCCTCTCGACAGCATACATCCTCACATCAAACCCCAACACTCTCACCCTGACACCCACAACTGCGCACTGATACTCCCCTGGCATACACGCAAGAAGGCTGGGGGGAGGGCGGGAGGGAGTGAGGCCGACAAGAAAGGATACAGAGATATGAGATGAATCGCCCTGACAAGTACCTACTGGTGGTTGAGATGATGTTGAATCTGTCTGGAATAGAGAAAAAGCGAGAGGCATCTATCCTGGAAAAAACGATGACAAACCGGGAAGGATTGCTCAAACCGTGCAGCTGATCTGAAAAGGCTGTTCAGTCTAGTAAAATACTGTGTAATTTTGTATTTGTTGCTGCATAGCTTTTAGAAAATGAAAGAAATTACTGTACGTGGTGTCACATACGGTGTGAATATATTAGGAATGTAACTGTATCTGCATTCTGATTAAAAGCTGAACTGGGTGTGGCCTACTGTACATCAGATTATTAGATATGAATCACTTCAAAACACTGGGGCCAAAAAAATAGAAATGCCTGCACTGTCTGCATGGTGTTTGCCTCTGACAGTTTCTCAGGATCAAATGCACCTCATGAGTTTTACATAATTCAGAACATAATTGGATGGATGTTGCCAAAGAACATAATTGATTTCAGTTAAAGATGTGTAAAAGAGATTTTTTTTTTAAGCCTGCTGAAAAGTTTATTACTTTTGATGGTACTGGCCTGTGATGTATTTCCTAACCTTTTAACCTTGTTCTATGTCTTATAACAAATACAAACCCTCATTTGAACCACCATGATCTTGACCAGACAGTTAACGAAGATGCCCTTTGCAATTTTATGGAAAAATAAAAAAATAATTCATATATAAACCACTCTCTCAAAGCCTATACCGCTTTATCCTCCTGTATACAGGGTCACGGGGGGGCCTGGAGCCTATCCCAGGAGACGTAGGGGACGAGGTGGGGGTACACCCAGGACAGGGTGCCAATGATATAAAATTTTTTCATCTCTTTTTCATGTTAAATTAAATAATGCGGATTTGATTAAAGAAGTGGTAACAATTATTTTACTGTGACAGACTGCAAAGTGCCTAAAGATACAATAAAGAAATTGCTTGTTTATGTAAAAACCTCAGCAGCAACCTTATTTCCCCTCTCATCTTTTCCACCCACACAGCATTCATCATTACCAGTATACTAAGTACCGGTCTGATCATCTGTCATCATCTGCACCTGTTTCTCACTAATTCATGCCTTAAATTAGGAGGTTTATGGCTTATTTCTTTGAAACTAAAAAACTTGCCAATAAAGAGAGCCAAAAAAAATCCTTCAGAAAACCTGGAGAATTATTCCTCAAGGCTACATTAAAAATACAAGAAAGTCTGGCGGCTCTTTGGAAGCAAAATAGGAAGAAATGAACATTTTTCCATTTCCTCACGAAGGTGATTATACTGAACAATTGATACATTTGGAGAAACCTAAACCTGAGATAACCTTAAAAAGAGAATTGACAAGTAACTATGTACAGTATATGTATATATGGTATACAGTACATGAAGGCTTGACCCAACATATCAAAAATATACCCACACAAGATCAAATTAATTTTAATGAAATTAACAACAGTAGACCATCATAGTTCCCAGATATGGTTGAAATATAATGCTTTTTTGATTTTGACCTTGCTTCTCAAACCCCCTGGACTTATGTAGCTCTGCAGTTATTTCATGGTAGTGACCTGAGCTGTCAGAAACAGAGAGAGAGAGAGAGAGAGAGAGAGAGAGAATCACCAACTCGGATAACACAGGTAAGGACAAATTAGTGAAAGGTTCAGGAAAAGATTTTAAATAGTTGGATAATCCAGAAGTAAGAGGATGTTTGTGGCCAATGGGAGACCAAGACAAACACAATCAACAATAGTATGGGTATAATGAGGAATCGAGTCACGGAAGGAAGTAGAGTGAGCAGCTTGCATGGAGCTCATTTTGTGTCAAAAGCATATTATAAGATCTGTAAACAAAGCACTAAGCAAAAAGATGGCAGTCCTTTCACAATGCCTTCTCTCCCACTCGCTCCTTTCTGCCAACATGTTTCTGAGTTTTGACACAGTTTTTTTTTTTTTTTTCACAGTTCTTTAGAAGCAAGCATACAACTGAACTGTCTAATGATAAACTGGAATTTGAAGCAACAAAACCACAGACTCATAGCTGTGCAAGAAAAGATTCATAGATCTAAAGTTACCAATAATATAAATATGAATTGCATATTAAATTCAGATTGATTTGCCAACATCCATTTTTTAAAATTTGCCTTATATATTTAACCATTTTGGTTGCTGAGCTTGTAGATCTGTTTGCCCCTGTGCCCTCCACCTTGACAACAATGAAGTGACTACTGAAGATAAATGAATGGTAGTGATGTCGAAACATAAGTTGATTTTTTAGAAGCACAATTACAAACATCAAGATCAACTAAGAAAAACATGGATATTCTGTATATATAATATTATATACTATATTATATAATATTTCTGTGATTTTCTTAGTTGATCGTGATGTGTGTGTGTTAGTTGATCCTAAAATGTGTGTATCTGTGTGTGTATACATGTACAGTACAGTATTTCCATACTGTTCCATCTACTGTATATAGAACACTAAAAGGCCAAGTCCTTTCAAAATCAAGATGGAGCTGTAGTGGCACATAGAATCCTACCAGAGTACATCTCACTCTCTCCTCCTCTCTTCTTTCACTTCTTTTGCACTTTCTTTCCATTCTGAACAGTCTCTCTCCCCACCCAAATGTCAGAAAAGCCAGGTTGGTCCATCCATCTCTGTGCAATCCCCCTGACACAAGAGAGACATGGAAACTTCCAGAAATATGTCTCCCTGTCTTTGTATTGATCCGGCTGGTCTCTGAAGAGAGTGGATCTCTTTACAGTGTGGAGCCAGACTGCTGGAGCCACTGGCCTGTGTGTCTGCTTGCTCTGGCCCTGATGGCTAAACTGGAAGGAATCTGTCCATACGTCCCCGTTATTATTAATAATAAGGGGGAAAAAAACCCTGGACTTGACACATAAGGCAGTGCTGTTTCTGGATATCTTTCTCCAAGTGAGTAGTTCTCAAAGTGAGTAAGGCCCAGATGGCAGATGATCGGATGTTAGCACTCGGGAGATTTTGAAGACGATGCCTGTTCGCTCTCTACACCTCCTCATCACCTCACTTTGTTTTACATTAACAGGTTCTGGAAATCTCTTTCTTTCTTTCTTTTGCAAAGAGAGTACAAAAGACACTTGAATAAATAAACAAACAAAAGTGGCGAAAAAACACAGCTTGTGTTAAAATCTCCGCAGAGCTGTAAATGTGACTCATTTCTCTCGTTTTTTTTTTTTTTTCCTCATGTCCTCATTTTTTCCTCCTCATGAAAAGTGCTATTTGTCAGGAAATTAAGAACTAGTTGAAAAGTGTCAAGTGTCACGGTAATTAAAAAGACAACTCTGGCCCTCTCCTCGGGTGAGCATCACTGAAGACATTAAGTTAACAAAGTACAGAGCGAGTAACAGCTAGGGGAAAAGTGACAGTTATCTGCTAAATTCATAAATGTGCCTTTTTGTATAACAGTAATCATCATACTTCATGCTGTCATTTTCCATTTTAATTGCTCGCCCCGGTGCCTCGGCTCAGGGAAACCATTGGAACCCCCACTGAGCCCAGTGTGGAAAGAGAGAGACACAGAGAGAGAAAAGGGATGAGAGAGAAAAATAATAAAAGGTATAAACAGCGACAAGAGAAAATGAGACAGAGGTGGAAAAGGAAAGGGAGAGTAAGCGAGCAAAAGAGGAGGGAGAAGGAAACAAACCGAGCCGATTTGACGCTCCATTTTAGGTCACTGGCATGTGAGCTCTTGACAAGTTAATTTTTTGCAATTAGACTATTCTGAGAACAATCGGAAACAGGGAGGTCTTCAGCGACACTGCTTCCCTGTGTGTGCTGAAAGGAACGTTAAATTACACTAAAGATAAATACACAGAACGTGAGCTATAGAGTTTGTTCAACAACTCCTAAGCAGTGTTGGAATTGTGATACAGACTTAAACCATTATGAGAGTTTTAGGCTTGTATTATAGATCAGGAGTTATATGGACGTACAAAAAGTTAAAGTGTGGAATAACACAGGGTCAAACAAACTCCATCATTTCTTAAAGTGGAAATATCATAGCAAAATAGAAACAGACTATTGTAAAGTCCTCTTCCAGGAAAAGCTGTTCATGATTAACTTCTGCTATCTGGTTAGAATTGCTTAGAATCAATCAAAAGTTGATTCATTGTCAATAAGAATTTAGTCGAGCACATTGCAAAATGTACCACGGCAAGCTACATGTATCATTTTAGCTATGTCGAAAGACAGAAAAGACAAGCTGGTGAGTGTTTACGGCAGGCAAAATGGATAAAAATGTGATCGCATTCTTTAATAATTTTTTTATAAATTAGTGTGTTATAAGAGGAATAAAGCACTTCATGCTGTTTTAGGGTGGTAATAGTGTCTCCATGTTGCTTAACATCAGTATGATTTATTAGGGATTAATTCTTTTTTCCCCCCCTTTTTTTAATGATTTATTGTGCAATTGCATGCTGTTCATTAGCATACTGCCCTGTTGTTTGAGAATACAATAATGTTGTTGTCAAGTGGTTTTTATCTCCCCTTACGGAAATCCACTGTAATGGTTCCCTTCTCTGAATCCAACTAACAGAGCTTGCGAATTGTCCGAGCCGAATGAAGCATGTTGGGAAATAGGGCCTTAGGAACTGCACTAAAAAGTGTTACTCTTGTGGAATGTATTTTGTATAAAGTCGCTTTTTTAAAAATGATAAACTTGGATTTGCACTTTTACCAAAAAAAAAAAAACCACTCAGAAGTTGCAGCCTGCAGTTGAGTCTCCTTGTTACAAATTCTTTGGTTTTGTTCTAATCTCATGCTGTGATCTCTAGCCACGTTGTTGGGAATGGGCTCATATTTCTTCCCCACTATCTTGTTATTTCTATAACCTCATTGCTAGCCATGATGGATTCCTCCAAGCAAAACATTACCGTGAGGATCCTAAAATGATCCAAGGTTTTGTCCCAAGAACATTAGATAATGTTCAGTAACTGAAATTGGTGCATTTCCGTTTTCCTGTGGTGCGGTTTACTAAAACAACTAAAATTTAGCTTTAGGGTTCTGTCTACCTTTATCTTTTTTCCACCTAACAGTAAAAGAACATAATAAGGAAAATAACTGGAAATTAAGAATAAGTTTTGTATCCTGGAATGCACCATTTACATTCTTTGATGATTGTAAAGAAGTGTTGAGTAGCCTTTTCTTTTTACAGACTAATCATGGGCTAACTAAAAAATGTTAAACTGGCCAAAAAAATAATTGAAGCTCATCTTTTTTTTCATCAGATTTGCAATTTTTTTTTATCATTTATACAACAATTTAAATTAACATTAGCATTTTTGTGTA
>JAOVVA010000030.1:4896695-4918036 GCA_028565275.1 Leiocassis micropogon | reverse complement strand
CTGTGTTGTGTTGTGGTTGAGAGACCTTATTGCCTGCGGGAAGAAGCTCCTCCTCAGTCTCTCTGTGTTGGCCTTCATGGAGCAGAATCACTTCCCAGACCGCAACAGAGAGAACAGTCCATTGTTGGGGTGGCTGAGGTCCTTCACTATCTTCCTGGCCTTGGCCCAGCACCGCTTGCTGTAGATCGAGTGCAGATCAGGGAGCTCGGAGAGGATGATGCGCTCCACTGAACGCACCACCCTCTGTAGAGCTCGTCTGTCCTGCATGGTGCTGTTTCCAAACCAGGTTGTGATGTTTCCTGTCAGGATGCTCTCTATGGTGCAGGAGTAAAAATTCCTGAGCACCTTGGAGGGCAGTCTGAAGTCTCTCAAGCGTCTTAGGTGGTAGAGCCACTGCTGGGCCTTTTTTACCACGGTGTTGATGTGACAGGACCATGACAGGTCCTGTGTGATGTGAACCGAGGTATCGAAAGCTGTCCACTCTCTCCACTGGGCTCCTGTTGATGACGGGGGTCTGGTAGTTCCTCTACTGCTTTGTACAAAAGTCCACTATCAGCTCCTTTGTCTTGCTGATGTTCAGGAGGAGGATGTTCTTCTGGCACCATTTCTCCAGATTTCCAATCTCCTCTTAAATGCAGAGCTGTAGTCGATGAAGAGCATTTTCACATAATTCCCCCTCCGAGTGTCCAGGTGAGTGAGTGATGTGTGGAGGAGATGTGAGATTGCATCGTCTGTGGAATAGTTCGGGCGGTATGCAAACTGTAATGGGTCCAGTGTGTCCGGTAGTGAAGAAATGATGAAGTCTCTGACCAGGCGTTCAATGCACTTCATTTAAGTGCAAATAAATTTGAAGACAGATTTGAAGCACTGAACAGACATAAATAGTGTATTCTACAGTACATATTCTAGAACTGTTTAAGATGCATTTAAAGTTGCAGCTGTGTGCTTGTTACTTTTTGTCAAATGAAAGGTGTCAAATCCTCATATATATATATGATATAGAAAACACTGTTTCAGCAAAAGTAGGAGGAATAAAAGAGAATTAATAAGATAAGAGAAGTTATGGGAAAAGCAGCAGGGAGGTGAGGAACAGAGGATTTGAGGAATGGAAGATCAGAGGTGTAGGAAGGAGGGGTGTAGCAATTCATGGTGGATGAATATGCGTATGTGTGTGTATGTGTGTATATGGTGACACTTAGTAAATCGTGTTGGACAGGAGCGGGCCAGGCTGAGCTGCAGCGGCGTGACGCGGGCTGATGCACCGTGCCGGCCTGCATTACTCTCGCCAACGCGGCTGCATCTGCGCGCTCTTTACTTCAATGCAGCCAACAGCCAATCACTTCTTCCACTCTAATTACCAGGCATGTAAACCCATCACTAATCCAAAAATGCAGCATGGCACACAACGAAAATAGAGAAAGGGTCAAAGGGTGGGGGGGTCAGGGTGATGTCCAAAAAGAACACCATGTAGGTTTGAACCTGTTGTCTTATTAGCACAAGACCGTTGCTCTTAGCCCTGTTTGGACTCCACGCTCCTCTGTTACCAGCTCCAGCCTTCATCTTGTATAATCCTTGCTCCTGAAGAGAAGGTCAGCAGGGTGGCATGTGATTGGCTGAGACTCCACAATGTGGCAAGCATGACACAGCTGAAGTGACAGGCGAGATCCTTTCAGCCACAACTGGGTAGTGAGCAATAAACAGATGAATAAACAAAAGGAGAGGTGAGCAGAACACACCCATCAGGCCGATTCACTGCCTGGCCGACACACACAGCTGGCCCAGTCACGGTAAGTTGAAGAAATGTTGTCTTAATGTATCTTCACACACCTTCACCGTATATGCAGAACTTATGTGGCACATGTCAACTCTCCAGAGGTTTAAAGTCAGTGTGTGAGCACACCAAGGGTGGCACCCTGAGAAAACATGGTCAGATCTGAACAGATGTTTCATCTAACCGAACCTGTCAAATCATACAAAGAACTATTAAACTAAGTCAAATCCTGTATAAAACAAGCCACAAGTTTTCTTTTATCTTAGCTTTTTTTGCATCATTCAAAAAAAAAGGTATATATAATGTATTTACAGTAAGGGCAAATAATGTTGCTTCTTATTGGAAATAAATGATTCTAATACTATCAATGGCAAAACAACAAGACTAGGTCAAGCCTTACCACTGAATAAATGGATGTTTTTCACTATTTTTCACAATGTGTTACGCTTTGATACAATCAACACTGAAAATACGCAGAAATAATTTTAAACATACGAGACTATGACTCGCGGACGTTCATGGCAAACTGTTCAAAGTGTAGTCTCTATTTTTCAGTCTCTATATTTTTTATTATTTTCATGAGTTCATTTTCATTGCAGTGATGCTTTCTTTCTTTTTTCTTTTTTCTAGTCAGAGGGAGAAGAAGCAGAGCAGGTAATAGTGCAATTCTCTGTGGTACCTTTAATTATCTGATCCATATTCTTTTTGTCATCCATCCTCATAAGTAGGAAAAAGTGACTCATGCATCATACATTTAGCAAATAAAAATATTGATTATTAGTAAGTGCTTTATCCTGGTAAGGCTTGCTGTAGATCTGGAGCCTAACCTGAAAATAATGGGCATAAAGTATAAATAATAATCTGGATGGTATGCATGTTCTCATCTAGTGTCAATTTAGAGTCACTAGTTCATCTTCAGTTATGTTTTTGGACAGTGGAAGGAAACCAGAGACCCCTGACGAAACCCATGTGGGCAAGTGGAGAACATGTGAAACTCCACACAGACAGCTGGATCAAACCAGGGACCCTGGCGCTATGAGGCTGCCCAATAATAATATTATTTACTTGACATTCCTTTGCTCGTACAGTATTTGTGCTGTGAAATCTATTCCCTACTAAATTTAATCTGTCCAGGCATTCCAAAAACACCTCATTTTCTCTTCAAGGCTAGCGCTGTGAATGTGACACTGATACGCTTGTTAATAATACCTAAACCAGTGCTGCACAGAATCAGCGCCGTGGGAGCGCGTTGAGAGAGCACAGGCAGTTAGCGTTGTATGATTTTACTTTCCTAAAAATCAGATTAGTTCAGTGTAAAGCTGCTCTTTTTAAAGGTTCCAACATTCCGGATCAGTTTTTTGAAAAGTAAGTCTAGTACTGAATCATGATTTTCAGTCTGAGCATAAAAGCAGGACCTTATCCATCATTGCTAGCAAGTTAGCAGAGAGACAGCACCAGCTAGTCCACTGCTAGAGAAGTGCAGCCACCAGCAGCATGATGTGGCCAGACAGGCAGGAGAAGAGCTGCAGAAACACCCGCGGCACACTGTCACATTTACCACATCTCATTTTTTCGTAGCTGCATAGCCCTCTGTTTAACTCCTTTTGGCCTTCTTAAGGATACACAGTGTGCCGCGTACTGTCGATTTCTTGTCGATAGTCTAGTAAGATAATTAAGGATGAAATAAAGTTTATCTCCAGCCTCTGAAAGACGGTGAATTTTCAATGTTGGTGGTTCAATATAACTAAGTCAAAAGTAAAAATCGACGCAAATAATGACTTAAAGCTGAATTCTTTGACAATGTCTCAATTTCAAAACAGAGTTTTTCACTTCTGCAAAATCTCATATTACAACATATACCAAAATGTATACACCATTTTACAGTACCACATAAAAAATAAATTGACATTTGCAGTAATATTTACTGTTGTGGAACTTTTTTAAACCAGGTGAATATAACCAGGTTATATTATAATTTATAGCAGCTACTGTATAAACAGTTTTATCCAGAAACCCCAAAGCAATGATAAATATAATGAAAACTTGAAGAAACAGTTGTGTTTTTTATTGTTGCAAAACATTTTCCCTAAATGCTAACTAAACATCTCCTTATAGAATAGTTCGCCATTTTAATATAATAATAATAATAATAATAATAATAATAATAATAATTATTATTATTATTATTATTATTATTATTATTATTATTATTATCTGTTTATACAGAGCATTATTCCTTCAAGTTTATTTGTGAGCTGTCACAATAGAAATGTTAACATATTAGAGTGAGTGCATGAACATAAACCATACAGAACTGCTATTATCAAAAATTAATAATTGCCCATCAAAAATTAATAAATTATCCAAAAAAATCAGAAACCGGAATTCATTTACTGCTATTTATCTGCAGCCTTTTTTAAAACGTCTGTGCTCAAAGGAGGCAGAAAGTCTGAATTGGCCTGCTTTGTCCATCTAATACAATCAAATGCAAATGCTGTCAGTCCTATACTGGAATTTATCCCAAATATTTAGTTACAACATTGTTTTTGTTGAATGAAAATCTAAAACGTCTCGAGCACCCATTCATCAAAAGTGATGTCACTAAACACAATACTACCCTGAGAAAGTTTACAATAAAACTCAGAGGGGAAAAAATGTGGTAGCAATGTTGGACAAATTAGTTGCTTGGATCAAAATTTGTGAGTAGTGAGACCAGTCAGAATAAAGCTCCAGCTATTTCATGTCAGAATCTTTTACTTTTTCATCTGGAGATGTTACAGGACTGCTCAAAAAGAGAAAGCAACAGAACTTTTTAAAGAAGAAACAGTACGGCATATAATCATGGTTTGCTAGCTCCAAAATATCAAAGCAAAAAGAGTGCAAAAAAAACCTGTCAAATGTCAAGTGCAATTTATTTCAAAATGAACACAAAATTGTTCTCTCTTTTCCAAAGTATGTTACCAAATGAACTTCTAAAACAAGGGGGAAAAGAATCAGAGGAGGGGGAAAAAATATCTGAAGCTCAATTATGAATAATTACAGCTTTTCATTTTCAGCACGATGAAATAATTTGATTGGTTTTTAGACAGGCCTGGCTTAGCTCAAAAGAGACAGGTCCCGTCTGTAGGCAGTTAGCTAACGCAGCACGGGACAACATGGTGGATCTCTCTCAGTGGGGAACGGACCCGTCAGCCATAAATCACGTTAGAGTTGCACCGGGAGGATGTGGTGAGGCGGCAAGGCAAATGGAGGTTCGATGTGACCCACATTAGGGAGATAAAGTAAATAAAGTAGTGGAGAAACACAAGGAAGAGAGGCAGTTGGCCATTTCCATGAGCTCATGAGCAGAAAATGGATCGACAGCTGCACTGTTTAATTCTCAGTGTGTAACAGGAAAAAAAGAGAGAGAGAGCAGCATGTTTTTCACAAAACACTGTTTGTGTCCATGTAGGCTTAGAGCATGTCGCTCTCGGAGGAATCAGTTAAAGTCCAAAGTCAACTGAAGGTTTAAGATCGCTTGAAGTGGAAAAATCAAATAGAGAATTACACACTTAAGAGCACTGGCCATTGACCAATAAAAAGACCTACTAATGAGCTGTTCAGGATGACACAGGAAGCTTCTATGGGGCTGAACAATCAAATAACTCAGCATGGGATTGTGGGCCTCTGTTTAATATCACTTTCTCATTCAAACTAGAGAAATGTCAGGTCAGCCTTACAGATGCAAGGGAGAAGCAGTGACCCACGCTGCAGTTTTGTAACATTTAACCACAGATACAGTGAATGGAATATAACTACTCTGTTTGTCCTAAAGATACATTTAAACGCATAGACTTTGAACAAATTAAAAAGACAAACAAAGTCAATTTCGTGGAAAAGATTGCACAAATTTCATCATAGGACACGAGCGTACACACTCACACACCAATAATCATACATTACAGCTATTTGGAATGCCAAATCCACCAACAATGCATGTACTTGGACTGTGATAAGAAACTGGAGAACCATAGCACAGACAGTATATACAAACTCCATGGACCAGAGGTGAGATTTGAACCCCAAATCCTGGAGGTGTGAGGCCATAGTGCTAAAGCCTAATAGGCTTATACATACTTACAATCACATTATCCAAGTTTAAGACTAACCCTGTGCAGTATGTACCCTGCCTCGTGCCCCAAGTCTCCTGGTATAGGTTCCAGCCCCCAGCGACCCTGAATACAGGATAAAGCGGTATAGACAATTTTAAGCATGAACTTAAACAAGTTTAAGCATGAATTTCCTTGAGCTTACCTTGTCTGATTAACCTCTAATCATTTGCTGTTCTGTAAAAAAAAACAAATAAAACAGGAGTTTAACAAATAGTGCGATAAAAACAGATGTTTGTATGTTTTAAAATGTATAACTCATGGCTACATAAGTGAGATTTCCTCAAACATCGAAGGTTGTGATTTGTTTAAGGTGCTGGATAGATACATAGCACACTGAAATGGATTTAAGATAAATCAATTTGTCCAAATCAAAATGTCCAAAATGTCCTTTTAGACTTAGGACCATTAATCAGAGCATTACAGTCGTTTCACTACACTTTATTTGCTCTTAAAACATACAGTATACATCCTTGCTGTAAAAAAAAAAAAAAATGTGATGGCTGGTGCGTTTGCTGCACAATCATTTACTGTCGTGCCATGGGACAAAACCAGCGCAACACAACAGGGAGAAATTAAAGGGCAGGCACCCCTCTCACACTGGCAATCATAACAAAAGGCCTTGCACGGCATTGCAAGCCCAGCAGCCGAGCATCTGTCTGTCTCCTGGCCGGCAAATGTAGATGTTACAACTAAACTACAGTTCCAATTCACCTGCCTGTTTGATGCCCTGCTCTCACACATGACAACACATTGATTTTACTTCTGCCGCCGAGCCGACGTGCGCGTGAAGAAATCCATTAGGCCGACACTTCTTGTTTCCATTGACTGACAGGGTGACAGGCTGGTGCTTTCCACCCTCGTGCATTTGACAGACAGCTTGGCACTTAAACAAGCCGGCAAGTTGCTATAATAGTTTAAAACACTTTCAATTACCCGAGTCAAACAAATTCAGCTGGCCAAGCGCTTAGGTGCATCTCTGCTGGCTCCTGGCCGCATAGCGTCGGCGTATGCCGAGGAGAAAAAGCCCTTCCTGTTACATACTGTACCTATACTCCTTTAGAGAAGTATAGTGCATACATAAATTATTCAGGTTTAATTATGCATCTCTATAAATCTTTTTCTTTTAAGGACATTTACATAACTTTTATGTCACTCTTTCGATTCTACTACTTTTCAATTCAGCTTTAATTGTAGACTTCAGTAGCTTTATGGAAATCCAGGGTCAAGATATAGATCCCTAATCAAAAAAACTGTATTCTGCTACTTTGTGCTTTTAAGAGCATTGTCATAAAGCAGCTTTACAGAAACCTGGATGTCGATTTTTATTCATAATGAGTAAGTCAGTGGTGAAAGGGTCAAACTAAAACTTGCAGAGACAAAAAAAAAACCTAGAGGGAAACCAGACACAAGTAGTAACCCATCCTCTGTCTAACATTAGGCTATGTGTTAGTACAGTACACAGGTATAAAAGAGTAAAGACAAGCAGTAGTAAATGTATTTACCAGATGTTTAGCATGAGCAAGATAAGCACTGGACAGTCTTTATGATTACACCAGCAGTTCCAGATGATATTATCCACTTAAGAAATTTGAGATTTGGGTATAAACCAACTGTAACAGTGGCTAAAAGAAATGTAATCAAATATTTTGGATGGTATTTAATTGTCCGTTTTCAATACATTACTTAAATCTGACTTGACCACTCAAATAGTTTCATTCATTTCAACATTTAGCCTAAAGGCCGGCAGAGGCCATAAGCAGAATATGCTTGTTTTTATGCATACATCTATGTCTTTGGATGATCTCACATTGCCTTCATGTAAATATCAGCACACTAAATGTAAAATCGAGGTCAGAGACATAAACAACTCATAACTGTAAAGCATTCAAACTATGACCATAACACATGAAGCAATTTATAAAAAATTATCCAATTAAAACAAGCCCTTTTTTATGATTTCTGTCATTTCATAACTAAACAAAATTGTTGAGTGTCCTTAATGGCCAAGGTCATTTCCCTGTAGAAATCACGTGCTATGTTTCAAGCATGGTTGCTGGGCTTTTCTGTGTATTTTTATCACTGGGGATTTTGGGCAAAAAAACCTCATCCTTGTCATTATCATTTAGCCAACAGCTAGCATACTAATAAAACCCGAGGATGGAATAAATTAAAATAAGTACTTGATTAAGAATGTGCCTGCATTTGATGGTTTTATATTTGGCAATGAGAAAATTCATTTCATTACCAGTTTCATTACCTTTTTTTGCATATACTTTTTTCCTCCTCTCATATTACGCTACCACTTTTAATAAATTTCATAATTGTCATAATAGTGTATTACAAATACGAGAATATTATCAAAACTTTACGTAAAAAATTCAATGAATACTATTTGATTGCACTGCAAAAACAAAATTAATTACAATTAAAAATACATTTTATGCGATTAAAAAAAAAGTTATAACTTTTTGCAAACAATTAAAAGTGACCATATGACATTCAGCATATAAAGACTGAAGCAGTAAAACTGGAGTCAAACAAAAAGTGTCCATAGAGTGACTTGCAAAATCTTTTAAAGATTGCAAAATCTCTTGGCATCTCAATTCCTTCATTTAAAAAAAAACGATAGAGAGAGGGGGGGGAGAGAATGAGTGATAGCCCAGAGGAAATGGTGCGAGGAATATCATAGTGTGGTATGGGCCCTGATGGCCTCTGTAAATGATATGGGCTGCTCAGCGGTGGATGCTCTCTTCTCTCTTCTGCCATCCCTGATGTAATGACCCGTCCATGCTAATGCCTCCTCAGGGCACTCGAATCCACTCCACCCCCACCTGCCCCACCGCTGCCACCACCTCCGGAAACCACTGTATACACTCCATTACCTTAAACAGGTAGAATACACAGTCTGCACCCGATACTCCTATACAACCGCGTCTGCATGTCCGGGTTATACAACATTTACCTCAATACATTTAACCAATAATAGTGAGCAAACATTTACTGATGAGTAATTTGGTTGATTTTCTCAAGTTTTCTTGGAATGTTAATCGATAGATAGATTACTAGAGAGGTGTCTTTATTCGTTTATAATTTTTAAGGCTTCCTTTTTTGTTCTGTTGTACTGATTCAGGTTTACAAACTTTCTGTTGACTTTTTTGCTTTTGGTTTGTTTGTTTGATTGGACTTTTAATGCAAAATATTGAGGTTTTCATTCAAATGTGGTTTAAAATGTGTTTTTCATTAAATGTTTTTTATTTGCATGCATTTTTTCTTTTCTTCTTCTTCTTCTTCTTCTCTTTTCTTACCTTACTTTTAATGCAAAATAAGGCAAAATATTCAGCATTGTGTTCTAAAGTTAAGTCAAAGTCACATTGTTCACAGTGACATAAGAGCCATTTAAATACAAATAATATGTGTGTGAAAATGTTAGATAAACAAATTCCTTCCAAAACTTTTAATCCTGTTCCACCCACTGCATCTCAAAGAGCTGCTACTTATCGCATGTGTGGGTGGGTGAGGCTCTGCACGTGCATATATACACATATATATTTTTTTTCTTTTTGTTATTGTTGTTTGTATTGCTGGTTGCACGCCATTATATCAGGTCTCACCATGAGCACCGAGGGCCTTCATCAATAATAATCAGCTTCTTTCCCCAGGAATATTAGACACCAATTATCAAAACTGTGAAGTTACACACTCCTCCGTCCTTGATGTTTCACAAGCAAGAAGAACGATGAATAGATGTTGGGTGGGGACAACCAGGAACAGGACCACAGGTCATGGAGAAAAAGAATCATAGCAGAGATATCTTTCAGGGTCTCTTTTTCTCACACAGCCGGCCCCGGCACTGCTTCAGCTGGGGAACATGGCATAACACTACACAGACATCTAATCATACAATTATATTATTGTTAACTCTCTTTGAATTTTAGGCAGGAAGTGTAGTGACATTTAATCATGGAGATACTGAACAGATACTGGCACACACATACATACTTATACACAAATAGTGGGACTGGAGTAGTGTGATACACCACATAAAAAAAATTCTCCTGAAATAATAATAATAATAATAATAATAATAATTGGAAATAGCTTAAAATAGATGGAATGACTGTGATTTTATATCTCATTATGTAAAAAATGTGTATGTAGGTTAAGACTCTAAGGAGTAACAGATTATCAACACACCATCCCTGATTTAAATTACTCGAATGATTTCTCTCCGAAACAATTATTTTCTCAGGATAAAGATGCTGGAAATAGAAGAAAAGAAAAACGGACAGTTCCTAATGAGAATTAGCTGCTGCATTGATAATCAGTGCAGCCTGGCTGATTGTAACACGGTCCTCCTGCACAAGGTTACACCATTAATAGGTGTGTGTTAAAGCGAGCGTCCTGGGCGAATGCAGTGACAGACAGTGTCTCTCATTCTCTGTGCGTTCAATAGCCACAGGCGCCATGCGGTGTAAAGTGACTCTCTTGCTACGAAGCCCCGTGCGTCCCATTCTGCAAGGCCATTGATTTTTCTGATGAGGATCTGCTTTGCGTTTAACCCGACCATGTCACCTTGGTTTAGAGCATGGCCTCACGCCACTCTGCCCATCGATTCCTCTTTTCTGAGAGTCTGAGACGCTGCTTTCGCTAACCGGTGTTTTGTTCGCTTGGGATGATGGCTGGAACGAGGTGTGAGCCTGAGATGTAGCTGGAATTTGATAGTGGGTGGACCGAAGCACTAAAGTTTGCACACAAATGGTTCAACAGTTTCCCTGTTAGCAAAAATAATTCCAAGATAATTGTAGGTTTATCCTGTATTTCAAAGCGCCCATAGTGAATGGAAACAAATGATAGAATATCGATAACTAAGAAGAATGAAGCTACACATAACATATGAAAAGATCTTGGAGCTGATTATGAAGGTGAAATGATTTATATTACTTTTACAGAGAGGAAATGGAAACTTCAACAGTAGTTCACATCATTTTGTCCATTATGTTTTGTGTTTTATTCCATGATTCTCACAAACCATTTTACTATTTTGCTAAAACATAAGCAAAATCTATTTGACGAAATATATCTTGTTGCTATGAAACTTAAAGTTGTTTTACATCCTAAGGGTGTGCAAACTTTTGATGGTATATTAAATGAATTTCTAGTTGCAAATGAACTTAAATGCATTTAAATTTGTTTCTGGGTTTTTGATTTCGGGTGAGTGAGACACATTAAGAAACAAAAATCTGATTAACCAGTTTGCCATTTGACATTAAATCATCAGACTTACAGTATTACAGGATCACGAGGCAGGATTAGGAAAGGAAATTAAATGTTTTTCATGCACTAGAGTGAGGATTAAAAAAAATACATTATTTATTCAGTAAGTAAACTGCAGTTCTCTGAGATGAGTTGTCATTCTGACATTCCATCTCGTCCAGAGTCGGAGATAAAGCTGGTGATTTTTGAGCGGAGTTTGAAAAACTGCCCCCTCTGCTGTATGCTGTATGTAAAACAGACATTAATAAAGCATTAAAAGCACAGGTTCTTTTGAATTCACACCATAAACCATAGATCTTTCAAAACCAACCACTTCGAAACCAATGCTCTAATTATAGGGAGTTGGTTTATGGAGAATAATTACAGCAAGGTCAGCCATTTTACTCAAAGTCACCTTATCATTTTTTGACAAGTCTAGAGAATTATAAATTCCTTCCCTAAATCTACCCTTCTTTTAAGCTTAAGATGGACAAGAAAGGATAATTACACCTTAATTATTCGTATTACTCTGGGGTATTTTCTAGGTCGATGTGTGAACAAACTTGGTTTCACTTACATGATGCTCTTAGACTTAATAATTTTTTTTTTTTTAATATATATATATTAGCAAATTTGAGATAAGGTATCAGGAAACTGGCACTTTTTTTTTTTTTTTTACAATGGATCGGTTAATTCCACATCATCTCTGCCTTTACCTCTGCGGTTCTTTACAACCACAGCCATACCGCTTAAATACTACCATATGCAAATTGTGTGCATGTAATTTGCATATTTAAGTATTTAACTCTGCATATTTATTGAATTTAGAAGCCTGGCTGATCATTGATTTATCCGCCCCTGGCAATCATATTTCCATATTTGTACGATTTTAATGACGGTGATAATTCAAGTATATGCTGCGTGTAGTTTTTGAACGATATGTTTAATTATGACCTCAAAGCATCATGGCTGTGCTGTAGTGATGGATCATGGATGAGGAAAGATATCGTCCAATTCAAGTGTGTACAGAGAAGAAAAGAAAAAACCTCAACAGACCACACAATACAAGACAAATAAAACATATAACCAAAGCGGCAAAGTGATAACACTTAGAGAAGGGAGAGAGAAAGGATGAGAGAGAGAATGAAAGAGAGAGATAGAGAGAGAGCGAGAAAGCTAGCAAGGCTGGTAACCTTTGCACATAAACATGTGATTAAATCTGACACTCCTTCACGACAAATTCAATCACAGTTTGAGAGGGATGCTGCTCAAGATGCAGAACCTAGCTCTCTCTGCTCTAACAGGCAAACTTTCACTGCCACATTGCTTTATCCGGGGTGTCACTATTCATGGGTTCCCAGACGGGAGGAGAGGTTAAAACACACACACACACACACACACACACACACAGGTAACAAATACAGAAATGTACAAAGCTTTAATCATTAACAAACAGTTCACACAATCATTTACACACTCCTGATGATGAGTTTTATTTTTAATCATGCTTTAATAATACAGAGAACATTTTACTAATAGCACAAGTGTTTTCATTAAGACTTAAAAAAAAAAACTTCATCAAACTCTTAATAAAAAAAAAGCAACATGGCACACACTCATATAATACAAATAAAAAAATATTCAGAATTTTTTTTCTTTCACGTTGATGTGCAGCAAATATTTGGCAGCTGACAGCCTCTGATAGACTGCGTAATAAAAATGCAATTAAATGCATGCAAATCTGTTGAAACATATGCATTATTCATACCGTGTCCACAAAATGTCATCTTATTGGCTCTCATTAGGCTGATTAATTTTAATAAACCACTACAGTGGGTGGGACAAAATTCAAGCATCATATTTAACAGGTTGAAAATGGTAGACTTTGTTTATTTGTTTTATGTTAGAATATTGTGTTATGGAGTTTAGATAGAAGATTGCTTGATCCATAGTAGAACATTTTTCTCAATTATTTGTATTAATAAGTTGTTATATGCTAGAAGACATTTTATTAAATCTATATGATTCTATATTCACACACACACACACACACACACACACACATGTATATACCCTATACAAAAGGAAAACATTTTTTTACTTTTTTGGTAATAAATTAAATATATATACATTTATTTTATTTATTTTTAATTTTTTTTCTGTTCGGTTTTTTTGTGCCAGCTTGAGGAACAGTGTTTCCACGCCTCCTGCATCAGTCAGGTTATCAGTGCTAACATTTACTTGCTCCTATTCATCCCCAATACACCCTGATTTAAATAGGCCCTTGTGTGCCTCTTATCAGATCTGGCTAGAGAGAGAGAGAGAGAGAGAGAGAGAGAGAGTCCATGCAACTATCTTTGTGCTTATTCATGCTTAAAAGTGAAGTGCTCAAAATATAGAGATTTCTTTTTTTCTAAAACACAGTACATTTAAGATTTATTAGCATTTACTGGAGCTATTAAACACTTCTATCTATTTTTGTAAAAAATTCAGTCATATAAAAAACTATTTCACTTTATACTAATTATTTAATTTCGTAGCAAGATATGAACATACAATCAGTGAATTATGGGTTGAATTACACATTTAAATAGAATTTACAAATTAAGTTAATAATGTTAGAATTTAATTAGAAATTATGTTTAAAATGACAAGCCATATAATAAAAAAATAACAACCTAGTAATAAATTACCTGAGTGAATTGTTTGTACAACAGAGTGAAATATGAAAATAAATAAATAAATAAATAAATAAACTGAAAAATTTAATAAGGAATGTAATAATTAGAAATAATAATAAGGGATTTAATACTTATTCCGTTATTCTCCTTGTCACATGAACACGCGCGCACACACACATACAAACCTATGTATATGTATAGATTATGTATTTATATACAGTATATATATATATATATATATATATATATATATAAATATAAAATTATGAACAAGATATAAAAATTATAGAAATCTGAGCCGAATGTTGTAAGGAGAAGGTGAGGTGGGGTGGCATTAGCATGAAGGAGGCTCTAACAAAGAATTACAGCTTTCTGCATGAATGTTCATTATAGTATTAGAATATTACACACTTCTCGTCTGCACATTACTTAATGCCTGCTGCGGCGAGGTTTCTGACCAGGCTTCACACATCTATTCTCGCGTGACCTCTTTAGTTTGAATCAGCGGTGCAGAATTTCAAGCACTACATCTATGGATTTATATCTAATCAAATTAATAAATGAGTACAGACTCACCATTCAGGAAAGACAGAAACAAAGGCAAAGAGAGAGGGAGAGAGAGAGAGAGAGAGAGAGAGAGAGAGAGAGAGAGAGAGAGACCGCACCTACTCCCTCATTATTATCAGTGCTTGTTAATTTCAGAAGTCTTGCTCTCTAAGTGCAGTTCCTCTCTTCATTAAGAAGAAGCTGTAGGATAGTTCACACTACACAGGCTTTTGTCCTTGCAGTAATTGCCCTCTCTCTCTCTCTCTCTCTCTCCCTCTGTGTCTACCAAGGAAATCACTAGAGACCTGGTCACTGGTCCACTGGGCCTTTACCACAGCCTCTCCTTACCCAGGTAGATCAACAGCATGCAGTACTTAAATACGGAAATAATTGCTTTTTCTCTGCAGTGACCTTTATACAATTAGCCTAAACTGACTAGCTGATACAATAGGAGTTAATTATGAGCTTTTTTTTCATCAGGTAGACTCACCTTTGTAAATCTTACACCTAAGATTCTTACTCTTACATACACTGAAGGAAAATGTTCCACAATTTAAAACACCTTTTGAATCCACAGAGAACATCAAAAAGCAAGCTGACGCCATCTACTGACCGAGAACCACCACACACATCCTAATCAACTCAAACCCCCAACATCTCTAAGGGAAGGTTGCCTTAATTGGGAAATAATTGCAAAAAATAAAATAAAAAAAAAGAAAAAAACGAAAGGAAAAAAAGGACATTTTCATCTCATTGCGTTATCATTTATTTCAGCTTCCCTTTTCAGTGTGGCACAAAGAGAGTCGAGGGGGTGAAGGACTTCAATTAGCCGATATTCTTGAAAGATGTACTTCGTCTTCGTGGTTTGTGCAAAGAACTTAAATTCATGTAAATAACGAATCTCAATTAGGAACCCAGAAAAAAAGGAGGAGAGACAGGCCTTAGCCAATTATCCCAGGCTGCTGAGTCTCTTGGGTTGCTGTGGCGGTGAGCTGAAGGCTGGTTCCTTGCCTTTTGAACGCACAATAAGCAGAAAGCCCTCAAGTCATTACCAGGATGCTCTCCGTTTTCCTCCTGAGCCGTCCACGCAAAACCGCGTTAAACGTGCAGGCTAGCATTAGGAAATGGCTGCTCTGGGAAACGCCCCAATTAAAACTGCATGGGTTTCTCACAGCTAGTATTTTTTAATGTTGTGGGTTACTTTCTCTTTATTTTCTTTTTTTTTATTTTATTTTTTTATTGTGTAATAGTCAAAAAATAGGATCAGTCAAAAAATGTGTTAAGTTCTTAGAAAAGAAATTTTTACATACAACAAGCATCCAAATTAGGGACGGGAAGTATGACAAAAATATTATATCATAACATTTGCTAACAACATCCCGGGAAAGCAAATAAAGCTTTAAAAAGAAAAGGAAAAAAAAAACTAAATAATGAATTGGTTCTGAAAAGGAAAAAATCTTATTTTTTGAGCATAAAATATACAATAAAAAATAAAGGAAATATCAGAACTAGAGAACCATTATACCACTTGCTTCCAGAAATTGAAGTTGTCATTGAATAAAGAAAGAAAGAAAGAAAGAAAGAAAGAAATGAATTAACATGTATCTTCAAAAAGTGGCATAATTTTTCACAATATTAATATCACGATTATTAATATCATATAACCCACACCTTAGCCACACTATGCCTACACTCTCAGAAAAGATATATAGAATTATATTGGTCCTTGTTGCTGCTGGTACCATTAAGGCTTTATATCGTATGGCTTTTTTTGAGAAGGTCTATATGATGACTTAATTAGCTTTAAAAATACATTAGTGGTACTTAAAGTTAAATTATGTTTGTTAAATTATTTTAAAGGCTCACTACATTTATGCTTTCAGGTAATAAAAAAGAAAAATGTGATACCATGTCAGAAACGGGGAAATGAAAGTTTGATACCTTTATTTATGAGAGTGTAGTTCTAATTCTGAGGATCATCGCATATTTACAAAGCGAATACTTTACTCATTAAGCTCTTTCTCCATCATTTTCTTCACAGAGTGTGGAAGTGTGGAAGGTTTGTACTGTATGTGTGAGATTGCAGTCCTCAGACATCATGTTTATCTGTCTAGTTCTTAGGTGTTACAGGGTGGAAGAGGACATCAATAATCAGCTATTAGACTCAGCAATCAGATGGGATTCTGATCTTCTCCAGACTTCTTAGCCTTTGTGTGTGCATTTTCCTAGTTTCAATTATCTACAAAAGAGAAAACTCTAGGAATTCAGAAAAGCAGCTTATCTGATCTGTATTCCTATCTATCTGTTTTTTCACAGCACACAAAGCGGAGTGACACTTTCTTTGTTACTGCCACTTTTACAGGAAAGGGTTCCAGCTGTGAGGATTCGTACCTGTAACATTTCAGCTGTTTTTTGCTCTTGAACACGAGGTAGCACAATCAGTAGAAAAGAAATCAAGTAGGCACATTTTTTTTTGAGTGTATGTTCCGTTTTTTTTCCTTTTTCCTTTTTTCTCTGGCAAGTCATCCTCTAAGAAATATAGTATTTTTTTTTATCACATTATATACTGTATTTCTGAAATCTTGTGTTGCGTTATATCAAAAGATCATTATATTTCCATTCTCCATATTAAATACTGTAACAAAATTTTTCCCAGTGTCCCACATTACCAGAATTCATCTTACACTTATAATAACTCAGACATTATTGATTGCCATTAACACAGAATGTAGACCTCAGCATGAACCGTATGATGCGAGCCCACGCCTGTGATTCATCTCTGCACACCGCTCAATGAGATCATCCCGGTGTGGTCAGAGCGCTGAATGGAAATCGCTGGCGTTTTGTTTCAGTGTTTATTTGCTCAGGAGCGCATCTTTAAGCCAGCAGGACTCGAGTTCCTGGCAGCAGGTGTGCTCTTAATTGTGGCCTTTTGTGATTAGATAACTGCAGAGGCTAAAATGGTGAGACGAATTTATAAACAGTTAGTCACACACCCCACTTACAAGCTGTTGCTACTCAAAACAGCACACCTTACTCAGGATCTCCACTTAGGACAGATGTGCAGGAAGCTAGTTTAAATGTACAAATAAAAATAATAATATAATATATTGCCTACAATTAAAACGGTCACAGACTCTGTTAGAACCAACTTTATATTTTTGATGAATTTTCAAGACTATAAACACAATTACAATGCATTATGTAGGATACACAATACCATACAACACTGGCATCAACACCTTATATGGAATTAATATATAACTTCATCATGGTATATTGCACTTTAATACAAATTATCTGTGAAATGTGATACGAAGTATTTATTAGTGTTACGTACAGTATTGAAATACAAATCTATTTTCATAAAAAATATATCTTGCCATGTATTAAATAGCTTATACTTTTTTGTTTAAGTACAGGTAGTATGCTATAATGGATTATAACTTGTGTTCCTATGTTATACCTGTGTTGTAGCACATGTCTACAGCGTTCTTATGAGCAGAGATTATAATGCGTTATAGTACCTTACCTTTTAAAATCATGCTTCATGGGTAACTCTTTCTATAAAGGCAATATTATGTATACATTCACATTCCAAATGGTATTAAAAGTTACTGTACAGAGAATATAATGCTGTACGACTTATTAGCATTGTTTATAACACATTATCTTGAGAAACAGACTCATTAAGACCTGATTTTTAACAATAGTTATGCACAATATTTTGCATGTATTCATAATTCATTATATATTTATCTTGAATTGGTCATAAATTCATGCATGTGATGTATGCATACCTCCATGTTTATAGGGGATTTATAAACGTTTTTTTTTTTTTGCATTGGTAGATCAGAAATTAACTAAATTATTATTATTATTATTATTATTATTATTATTATTATTATTTTATACCTTGGTACTTACCTCGGTGGTGTTGCTGATCTGTTTAAAGATATTATGGTAAAATGTAATATATTGTGTATTGAAAATTTGGATTACATGGTTTAAAAATATTACTTCTATACAATTTGAGTGGAAATGTAATTATGTGCAAAATAATGTACACCCATTATATAGTGAAACATAACAGCGTGTGCATGCAGTAAACTTATTCTGAGCCAGATATACAGTATATAGTAGAAAGACATAATAATATTAACTGTTATTAGTATAGCACTGGTCTTACGCCCAAGGACACTCTGAGAAGAAAGAAAAAACAGTGACATCAGCAAGTACAACTCCAATCCAAACCGTGTGGAGTGATCATTAAAGCTGAACCCGCTTCTTAGATTAATCTTATTGCTAAATGGGGATGTATCTCCATCTCTGGCTAAGCAGGATTTTCTCACAAGCTTTATATAGCCCTCCATCTACCTTCCCTTTGCTCTCTTTCCAAGTCTCTCGTACTGTCATAAACACTCTTTCCTCTTTCACCTTGCTTAATCCTCATTTCCTGTCCATTTTTCAGTTTCTCTCTCTTCCATTTGCCATTTTTCTCATGTTTTATCCTCCCTCTCTCTTTCTATCTTTCCATCTTTCCCTCACTCTCTCTCTCTCTCCCCTCAGCAGCCCTTGAATTGAATGCACAAATTACATCCCTCCACCTTTCACTCCCACTAAATCTTTCCTTTTTTCCACTTTGCTGAGCCTGAATATTTTATTCCTCCCATCAAATATGCATCCCATTAATTAAGTTAAATTACTCTTGACTGCCAAATATCCTCTGCCGATGACTGTCAACACAAAATGCATGGCTTTGAACTTCTAATGACATGGCCTCACTCGCAGCTGAGTTACAGCCTTCAGAAAAGCGTCCACGGGCAAACGATCAACCCCCTTACTCTCTGCCAAGCTGCAAATTAAGTGCCGGTTTCTTTTTCCTCTGGCTTTTTTAACAAGCTCACAATGGATGACATGCATGCTCTTGACAAGCAAGAACTTCCATTTTAATTATATACCTTTTCCTCATCTTTTAATTGCTGTTGTTAATCAGTCATTAACTTCTGCCGTCCCCCCTCCCGAGCACAAATCCTAAATCAACCCGCAGCACATCTCAGCTCCATAAATTCCATCGCTCCACTGCTTGTGCGCGCTCTAACGTGTAATTTCATTTATTTTTAAAACTGTCATTTTTCCAAACAGAGGTATTTGTTATTTGTTCTAAGGGGGGTTGACAGTAAGGGGATTTTAATCATAACTTGCATTAAATTATCCGTCTCCGGATCTGTCAGGGGGATAAATTCAAGACGACACTAAGACGCTGCTATTGAGTAATTGTGTTCTGCGCAACACTAATATTACCGCTGACTGATTCCAAACAATGGTGATTGAGCTATAGGGCTATTTGCTTTTCACCCTCCCTGGATAATTCCAACCTGTCCTAGAAGCCAAAGGATCTCCATACAAGTACAGATACAGCACTGACAATGGGCCTATTTGTCTCTCCTCCTCCCGAAAGGAAACAGATGTTCTGGAGAAGCTGACTAGGAGCAACATGAGCCAAAGCACTGCTTTGAACAAGCCCATGGCCTAGTGGGAGGGCTGCACTGATATGATATGACAGACAGGGATGGGGCCCGTTGACAACAAAAAGAAAAGGTCTCAGCCCGCACTGTCTCCATGATGGTTCTTTTTAGAGACTCAGAATAACCTAATACTCCACCCATGCACCACAAAAAGAATGAGTTAAAAGAGAAATCTTCAATTTCGCCCACTTTATGGGTCAAATCGAGATAAACATGTACCACAAATGTGCCACAAATATTCGTAACAAAAGCACCACAATTGAGCATCACTGGATGACTAGGTAGGCATTTTTATAACTGGAGGTCATTTGTGTCCCACTGATATTGCATTTATAGATATATATTTAAAAATATTGTAAACATACATGTTAAACACAAGTAAAGTGACCTTTTACAACAACCTGTGTGTGGTACAGATATTTGATTTAATTACATTTTTTTGCACAACTTTGATTTTTCCTTGAAATATATTCATTAAAATCTATTATGTTTGCATTAATATGTGAATCCATTCAACAACTTTTTAATTTTACCATGACGCATTTTACCATGAGTGTTATGAAGTACATAGTGTTTTTTTTTTCAACTTATTCACATTGATATTGTAATATTAAATATTGAAAAATATTTAAACAGCTTACACTTTCCAGCACTGCAGTTGTTTTAATCGTTTCCACAGTTTAAGTGATGTAATACATAATTTTGCATCAAGCAGTTCATTGATCCATCAACATCACTGCCAACTAACTGAAAATCCTGAACACAGAGAGATAACCAGTTGAAATGTACAGTACACACGATTGAAACGCTCCTCTATACATACTACAACTAATTACAATTAAATGCAGCATGCTCCTTCAGCATTACCTATACTCTGCCAAACAAACTGTTCCATACTGCATAACTGTGTTCATTTTGTGCGCACAGTTTTTTCAGGCAGCCTATACCATGATATTTTTTCGAACGCACTTCAAACATGTAATTATAATCAGGCAGTTTGCTGACTTGCTGTGACAACAGTACTTTAGTCATGCTGATATGAAAGCGCTGTGTCGGCTAACTAAATATACACACCCAGTGACATTGTGGTGTGTGTGTGTGTGTGTGTGTGTGTGTGTGTGCATGTGTGAGTGTGTGTGTGCGTGTGCGTGCGTGCGTGTGTGCATGCATTTTGTTATGTTTCACAAACTGAACCTTTACTAGAGTATACAGACTTAACTAACTTAAAATGACAGTAATAAAGGTTCCACTGTCATTGAATAAATTAATATTCCACTCTTTAAATAATAGAATAGAATAGAATAGAATAGAATGTCTAATACCCTTATTTAGAGAGATAGATAGATAGATAGATAGATAGATAGATAGATAGATAGATAGATAGATAGATAGATAGATAGATAGGTAGGAA
>JAOVVA010000030.1:4839093-4850615 GCA_028565275.1 Leiocassis micropogon | reverse complement strand
TTACAAAGCTAAAAAATCCACAATCATTAACCAGCAGCATGCCAGGATGACCTCCTAAAGAGCTAAGCATGGAGAATGAAAGCTTTGGGCTGAATAGCCGACTGGGTTTGAGATTAAAGCAAACAGTTAAGTTAAACAGCTAAAAGCAGATCCGGCAATAAATGAGTAATGAATGACACACTTGCGCACACACATGCACACAGAACCTTTAGATGCAGTGAATTAACGGGTGCAGCATGGGCCAAGCTTACCATCTGGTGAGGAATCAAGGTAAAAAACAGACTGGGCTGTGACCTTCGCTGTAGACTCCATACCTGGCAAACCACATCCACTTTCATTAGTCTGTACTGCGGCAGGGCATTCACTACTTAAACAAACTACAAGAACTTTTTTTTGTGACCATATTCTCTCTCTCTTTTCTTCCCTAAATACAATTTTTTTTTTTTTTAACCTCCCCCACCCCACCAACTGCTGTCAGGATTCATAAATAGACTCCGACCGAAGATTAATTGTCATGCCAGTAATTATCCCCTTTGTAATCCATCACCATGGGGAAAACCACAAGGCTATCAGACATTTTAGTGTGAATTATGGTCGTCTCTGCCATGATAACAAGACTTGGCCTGAAATTCATTCAGTCATCTTCTACAGTTTATCGCTTATCCTGTACAGGGGCCTGTCCCAGGAGACACCCTGGACAAGGTGGCAATCCATCACATGGTGCGGACACAAACACACACCCACACCCACACACAAGTAATCTGCACGTCTTTGGACTGTGGGAGGAAACCATAGTATCCACAGGAAACCCATCTAGTACGGGGAGAACATGGGAATCAAACCCATCGACCCTGGAGGTGCGAGGTGACAGCGCTAACCACTAAGCCACTGTGCTACTTGGACTAAAATAATTCTTTCAAACAGATAATGACTGCAAACATGCATCAAAAACACTTTCATTTTCATTTCAAAATAACTATTAGCCTTTCTGATCTGAACCCAATTTTAAACCAGTGGTTAAAATGCAAAGGGGGTATCAACATGCACAAGACTTAGAAAATTGGGGAATATGGAAAACCTTTATATGGGGCACAGGTCCAAATCCCTCCACAACTGTTCTTATACAGTACTTGTAGCATATTACAGAAAGCCTCCATACAATAAGGTGGCAATATTATGGAACCGACTTAAATAAACTAATTACTATTCATTCAGGCTTGTAAGGAAGGGAAAGTGGGCTGATCCCTAGTACGGCATAACAATCACATTAAAAATGACTACAAATCATCCCACAGAAAGGAATCCCTCGGTCTATCCTGAAGCCTTTTAGGATTAATTGTTTTACCTAGACACCACCTTTCAAAACGTAGCCATCTGGGATTTTTTTTAGGAAAGATAAATATCAACGGATCTCTTCATTCGTTTATCTGTGCACTTAAATTAACCGGTGAGGAAATGACGAAAAAGATAATACAAATTTCGCTAATAATTCCCTGCCCCTGATGGTTTTTCTTTTGTCCCTCTTCTGTGCTGTCAGATCCAATCTCACTCCCCCCCACCCTTAGTGTATCACTCACCCACTGTAAGAGCCTGAAATAGGCGCTGGATGGTTCCCAGGTCTTTGACGATACCCGACTCCTGCACACGGCGCACAAAATCTTCCAGAAACATGTGTGTGCGTGGAAGCTCAAACTTCTTCACTGAGCCGCCATCAGGGTAGTCGTCCTGGCTGCAGCTTTTCTTCACTCGACTGATGAGGCGCTTCAGCTCTGGCCGTCCCTCAGCCACGCGGCGCTCTTCTGTCCTTAGTGAGTCTGTCAGCATAGTCACCAGCTCTAGAGGGAAGATGTCCATATCTGTCTTGTGAAGACTCTGGAAGTCCATTAGAGCATCCAGCCGTTTCCCTGCCACGGAACAGATCAGGCCACGTAGGTAGTAGTAGCGTGCTAGCAGGGACGAGTCCTCTGGTGTTGCAGAGTTAATGGCCTTGCTGAGTTGACTGATGAGTTCGGAATAATAGTTTTGAACATAGTGATAGGCCAGAGGAGGAGGGAATTCTGGGAGTTTGAATGTTTTGACTGGCTTTGGGGGAATCTTAAAAGCTGTAAATATTTGACAGGAAATAAAGAGAAATAAAGAAATAATTTGTACATTTTCAATATACAATCAAGTGCTACAGTTTTTGAATATACACCTAAAACAAAATTAAGACAAAGAAATTTAATTTTTAAAAAATATATATTTTTATAAACAATCAAATAAAAAGAAAAAAATTATTGTTATTGAGAGCGGAATGGCATGAAAGTTCCATTACATAAGTGTATACTGTAATTATCATGTGCTATTAAAAAGAAACAGTGAAAAGAAGTTTCCATGTACACAACAGGAAAGACAAGGTCTCAGGAGATTAGTAGATATTAATAGTGCCCACGCCCTAGCTTCATTATATTATTCTCTGCCAAATATTTTGGAAATTTATTGTAAAATAGAGGTCAATTTCCATTTAAAATTACCCAAATATTTACCCATAAACTAAGGAAAGTGAATATTTTTTTAAGTTTATAAATACTACCACATAAACAAAAGTGTTGCATGTGAAAAATATTGTTATTCAGAAATAACATTACACAGACCTGACTTGACTGTGGCTCTCTTGTCAGATTTCTGGAAGGACAGCTGACGTATGGGTGCCATCAGAGAGGCGTCCTCTACCAGGTTGGGCAGACTCATACCCAGCCTCTTACGCAACTGGTAATCTGGCTTTTTGTGTGCCAACTCCTTTAAATCGCTCCTCTGCAGGGACTCTGGCATGGTCCTCATCCTGAAAGGCAGAAAGCTTGTACATTATATACTTAGTGTAGTGAACTTTAATGCTTCAGAACAAGCTGATGTAGCATTTTTTTTGATGTAGTGTAATTAACCTGCATGCAGGTTTAACTGTCCAAAGTGGCAAATGTAAATGCAGGAACTTGCAACACATGTAAAACCATGCAGTGCAACTTCAATATAAAAGTATAAATAGGATATTATAAAACTATTCTTCTTATACACTTCTCAACTGTAGGCACAAATTGTGCGACTGCTGCTACCAAAACACTACTGTGTGTTTCCTGCAAACTGGGCGTTAGAATAAATTTATATACACACTCACGGCAATTTGGGAACACCAATTAATCTAATCGCCATGTTTGTGACTGTGGGAGGAAACCAGAGCACCTGGAGGAAACCCACCAAGCACAAGGAAAACATCCACACTCCATGCACAAAGACCCCGAGGTGGGAATTGAATTCACATAGGAAAAATGCTATCAATTTATTAATAAAAACTTTCCCAAAATCACAATCACAAAATTATTAAAAAAAAAAAAGTCAGGGGCCATGCAGAAACTAGGCTTAAGCCTGGCCATGTTAAACAATAATAACAAAAATAAGCAAAACAAAACAAAGTATTAAATCCATAAATTCAGATTTTAATTAATAGACTAGAGCATAAAATTATGAGAGACTAAAACGCATGCCACTGAACAACTATTAAGAATGCTGCAATCAGTCAATTTACCTGTAAGCTTCTGCCTGAGTATTTTTCTTCATCTGTGCAAAAGCATCCATCTTCCTATTTAAACAATCTTTTAAAAAAGAATGAAATATGTGTGTATCCAAGACCTGCACAAACAAAGAGAAAGATGTGTTCATTTATGCTTACCTACATGATGACATGAACAGTAAATGTGTAGATGTGTTTGTGATTACAGCAGGTGTGAATATTTGATTGCTATACCTTTTTGTAAAATGGCTGGTCTGCTGGATTCTGTGCCCTGAAAAACTCCTGACTGTTGAATACTCGATGCTCAAAGTTTAGGTGGTCATGAACCTCTCTAATCAAAGTGAGAAACAGAATAATTACTCAGAAATCTTAATTCGAATAAATTAAAGTGCCTCATAGACTTCAAAGTTATTTAAACAAAAAAGGAAACTATTACAGCTTTGTTAAATCTGACCTAAAGATGTTGACAATTAGCTCGAGGCTGATATTCAAGATTTCTGAGTTGAGTTTGCGCTGCCACTGACGTCTGCGACTCCGCACCTCAGACACGTCCATGCTGCTGCCATGTCTGCACGACTCTAGGTCATAGTGAATCTGCAGCCCCTCGACGCTGCACAGACACACTCAAGTTATTCCTCTGTTCAGTATCATACATGCTGATTTAATTGACCATTTGATGGGACTTTCTGGTTAGTCATTTTCCATAAAATTACACCTTCAGTATACAGAGGGGTCCAAAAAGTGTATACATACTTGAACAGTTTTTATCTATACCCTCTTCTAAAACTCGAATTGAATTATGGCAGCAATGTGTTGTATTATGTTTTCTCTAAAGATGTCAGTAGTCGCACAATTGTTAATGCCATCATGCGACCATCAAAAGAGACGCATATATTTTTCATGTTGAAGCATGTATACCTTCTTTTGGGCCCCTCTGTACTTACTTCATGTAATTTATGTTCCAGAAAAAGTTTTTATAAAAAAAATAAATCTTACTCAACACAGAAGTACAAATGAAATGATTTAATTTCATACTTCCTTCTCTAAAATAAACAATAGAAATGCTATGGATGCAAAATGCACATATAATCTCAGTTTGTTAGTAGGCTGGGGTCAGAGAACAGGGTCAGCCATGTTACAGCACCCCTGGAGCAGTCAGAGTTAAGGGCCAACAGTGTTAGCTTTCTACCAACCATATTTGCTTTTTTGTGTTAGACCATGGCACCTTTGTTGGCAGCACACCCAACTTTTAGTTTATATAGTCTTAAAATAAATTAAATGTAAGTAACACTCAATATGCAGTATGGTTGCAAATCACTTCATCAAACCAGCGACCAATGCTACATCCTTCTTTTGTGATGCTGTTTCTGGCTTGCACTATAGCATTTTTCAGCTGAAGTGTGTTGGAGAGAGAATATTAAAAACTGTATCAGCTTCTCTTCTTACCGTCTTTTAAAACATTCTGTGGCAGCCACTGGTATATCTGGCAAGTCTGCAGCATTTGATGAAGTTACTGTTCCATTATCAATATCAATCAGGATCAGATCATCTGTCTCCTAATGAGGTAAGAAGATACAACTTCATTCTCAAATATTCAAGTTCATAATACGTGTATGTATGTATGTATGTATGTATGTATGTATTTTTTTCCAATTACAAGCTACATTTGTTTTTGTTTTATTTCAAGAGATAGAGAAAAAAAAGAAAAACTAAAGGCTAGTCCTGCTATAAGGAAATTGATAACAGGAAGGAATTGTCATGGATCAGCCAGATCAGGTTGGTACAGTCACATCATAATTTCTAACGTGCTCACTCCACTTCTCACTTGCCCACTCAACTCTGGTTCCTCTATTCATGCTATCTCTCTGGTGCACCTGAAAAGCTCTCGGCTTTATGAGGACAACGAGAGATTCACTCTTCCCCAGAGCATCTCTAGTGTGCTGCTTTTCGAGTTATTCTAGTGCTTGAATCTTGTTCTGGACTATTGTTATCTCGACCTCACAGATTTTGGATTACATTGGCTCGTTTTCAGGTAGGATTTCCTGGCTTTTGATCTTTGTTTTGCTCTTTTTTTTTTCATTCCTGATGTGAATTTTTGTGTTTTTAAACCATGTCTGGCGTATGGGATTATGAGACTGAATTTGTTAATGGCCATTGTTGCTTTGATCATCACTTTGACTTCCCATTTTTGATCTGTGGTGCCCTTTTTGTCTATAAGATTGCACGTCACACTGTTGACATTTATTCTTCGATGCTACAGTATCTAGATTTAGAGCCTACTTGCATATTTTCACACTGGTTACATCTGCTTACTGTATTTCTGCACCGAGTTCCCTGTGTCACCGAGCTGTGCTGGGGGATCTCTCTCTCCCAGTGTCAGAACTTTGAATCACGATAGCTTCCCTTGCACTCTTTTAAACACTATTAAACAGTTAAACTTTAAATCTGTCTCTGCATCTGTTTTTGGGTCCATCCCGCCAGCCCGGTTTAGCTGGTGCATGACAGAAACAAGCTTTTCAGTTGTTCTACATCATTATGTGTAACAACATATGGATTAAAGTATAATGTGTTATTCTCAAATAAATAAATAAAAATTGTTGCCGTACAAGAGGAATAAAACTTCTCTTACAGGATAACAAAATTAACTTTTTGTTAGCAATAGTAACTGTACTTTATGCCATGTTGGAAAGGCTACACTACAAACAAATCCAAGCCAAATATCATCATCCTTACTGCAGCTACATCTTCTAGGTGCTGAACATGGCAGCCCATGAGGTAAGAAGTAGGAGCCATGAGGAAGTCCATCATCTCTCGGGAAAGAACAGGAACGTAAGGGTGTTGCCAGCGCAGTGGGTGGATGAACAGCATGAAGCACTCAGCCACCAGCGTGAGCCTGGCCCATTCCGAGGAGAAGAACACAACTCGCTGCTCCGTCAAGATACTACAGATCACCTGCAGAAACATGCTGAGTTCTTGGGTATGGACTCCAAATGCAACAATTCAGTTAGTTTTTAACTTATTGGTAATTATATTAGAACTTAATCAGCTATCAAACATGAAAAAATATATAAACACACAAATAAAAAAAAATTAATAAAAAAATGTTACATACCTGTAAGATCTGCTCAGGTCGAAAGCAGAGAAAAGGTAGATGGAGATCCAGGTCCACGGCAGGACAGTCCTTGTCTTCTCTAGGTGGGAGAATGATCTGCAGGGGTTTTAGGTTAAATGCCTATAAAGAAAAATAGTAAGAAATAAATATGAACAAAAAAATCTAAAATAGTTTTTTTTTTCTAAAGGAAAAAACATTCATTCGTTATGGGTAATTATGGTTGGTGGTTTATATCAGCTAATATTTGTTATTTGACCCTTAAAAAAAAGATATGTCCTAATTTCCTCCACAAATGTGCAGACTAATAGGTTCTTTTATTAGTCGTCAACTTTGTGCCAAAATCTCTACATTGTAAAAGATTAAAATTGATTAAATATAGGTCTTTGACAAATCTAATATTTCTCTATCAAGACATATAAACCAAATGTTTTGAAATACAATTTGAAATACAATCTGAATTTAACAAGAGTAATAAATAAATAAATAAAAACCACTAATTATTTGGTTATTGTCAAGAAAATGTTGACTGATGAAATTTTCATATTCTTTATTTTATCTTTATAATAACTATTTAAACACTTATTTAAGAAAAATGAAAATCTCCCTAAAGCAACTCACCACTTGCAGCTGGCCAGGTGGCGGGATGGGCACCAGTGCCAATTTGGCTGAGAATTCCCTCACCTGCTCCTCGAACTCAGACATCCGTGACGTCTTGAGCTGGACGAGGAAGCTAGGGGTGTGCACAGAAGACAGTGTCAACAAGTTCTCAGGACAGATTTCATGCATAATTGGTGATGGTACTCACGCAGACAGGCAGTCTCTTAGAGCGGTGTAGTAAGGGTATTTGGAAATAAGGCAGATTCCATAGGCTGTGAAGAGCTTTTTTGGTTTGGACAAGTAGTGCTCATTTTTGTATGTTATACTGTTCACAGATACCTAAAATTCAAAAAGTATTGCGATTAACAAGATTAGGTTTATTTAAATGAATTAATTAAAATATTTTCGTTCCAAGAGATTCATGGCTTATAACACACAGTAGCAGTACTCTAATTTCAAAGTGGTGTACCAGTGGTAAATATTTCACCCAAGCTGTATTGCAGGATCTCTCACCTGTATGGATTTATAATACTGAACGACCACTCCATGTGTCTGGTTCCCAAGGACGTCGGTGAAAACCAGGAAGTGATAAGAGTCCTCTTTACTCTCACTGACGACTGTCAACCCATCTAACCAATGAGAAAGAATAGAGAAACTGTTATCACATTTAACAGTAGTAAAATGTTCTTGTGAAGTATTAAGGAGGTCTAGGAAGCTTCACCTGGGAAACAGAGCTGAGGCAGGGCAATGAGGTCGATGTCTTTAGGCACACTCTGATCATCTGTCGAGATCTTTGTCCCGTTGCTGGATGACTCGGATCTCTCTCTTTTCTTTTTTAAGAACGAGCGTCTCCTCTGGACCCTACTGAAGGCTGAGACATAACCTTGATCATCGCTTGTGTCTCCTTTAGTCACAAAAGGCGGGGCATGAACCTGTAACACCTCAGCCTCCAACAGCACTGGCTCTTTCTCTTTGCCATTCTGCAGCTGAGAATGAGAAGATAATAATTACCCATTATTTGTGACCTATAATTATCTATTCATTAATGTCTTGGTTAAAATATAGAGCTAAGTGCAAAAGTTTGCATCTCCTTGGTTTCGAGGTAAAAAAAATAATATCTATATCTTTATTTTATATTTATTTTTTTTAAATTAAGTTTCCCATTAATTTATTTAAAATATGTTTATTAAAACCTGGCATAACATGTTTTAAATATGACAGAGTTAAAAGACATGAAAAAGTTGTGGCCCCCCTTGAACTCCAGCTTATTAATCTGAACATGATTCATTGAGGTAGTTACAGTGGATACAGAAAGTACTTAAATTTTTCACTCTTTGTTATGTTGCAGCCATTTGCTAAAATCATTTAAGTTAATTTTTTCCCCTCATTAATGTACACACAGCACCCCACATTGAGAGAAAAACACATAATTGTTTTTTTGCAGATTTATTAAAAAAGAAAAACTGAAATATATCACATGGGCCTAAGTATTCAGACCCTTTGCTCAGTATATAGTGGAAGCACCCTTTTGATCTACTGTAATACAGCCATAAGCCTTTTTGGGAAAGATGCAACAAGTTTTTTTACACCTGGATTTGGGGATCCTCTGCCATTCCTCCTTGTACAGTAGATCCTCTCTAGTTCTGTCAGGTTGGATGGTAAACGTTGGTGGACAGCCATTTTTAGGTCTCTCCAGAGATGCTCAATCAGGGCTCTGGCTGAGCCATTCAAGAACAGTCACAGAGTTGTTGTGAAGCCACTATTTCAGCTATGTTCTTAGAGTCATTGTCTTGTTGGAAGGTAAACCTTAGGCTCAGTCTGAGGTCCTGAGCACCAGGATATCCCAGTACTTGGCCGCATTCATCTTTCCCTCGATTGCAACCAGTCATTCTGTGCCTGCAGCTAAAAAACACCCCCACAGCATGATGCTGCCACCACCATGCTTCACTGTTGGGGCTATATTGAACAGGTAATGAGCAGTGCCTGGATTTCTCTACACATACTGCTTAAAATTAAGGCCAAAAAGTTCTATCTTGGTCTCATCAGACCAGAGAATCTTATTTTTCACCATCTTGGAGTCCTTCAGGTGTTTTTTAATGTGTCTTGCATTGAGGAGAGGCTTCCGTCGGGCCACTCTGCCATAAAGCCCCAACTGGTGGAGGGCTGCAGTGATGGTTGACTTTCTACACCTTTCTCCCATCTTCTGACTGCACCTCTGGAGCTCAGCCACAGTGATCTTTGGGTTCTTCTTTACCTCTCTTACCAAGGCTCTTCTCCCCTGATAGCTCAGTTTGGCCGAACAGTCAGCTCTAGGAAGGGTTCTAGTTGTCCCAAATGTCTTCCATTTAAGGATTATGGAGGCCACTGTGCTCTTAGAAACCTTAGGTGCAGCAGAAATTTTTTTGTAACCTTGGCCAGATCTGTGCCTTGCCACTGTCTCTGAGCTCTTCAGGCAGTTCCTTTGACCTCATGATTCTCATTTGCTCCGACATGCATTGTGAGCTGTAAGGTCTTGTATAGACAGGTGTGTGGCTTTCCTAAGTCCAATCAGTATAATCAAACACAGCTAGACTCAAATGAAGGTGTAGAACCATCCCAAGGGTCTGAATACTTGTGGGCCCATGTGATATTTCAGTTTTTCTTTTTTTAATAAATCTGCAAAAATGTCAACAGTTCTGTGTTTTTCTGTCAATATGGTGTGCTGTGTGTACATTTATGAGGAAAAAACTTAAATGATTTAAACAAATGGCTGCAATATAACAATGAGTGAAACATTTAAGGGGGTCTGAATACTTTCGATACCCACTGTATGTAATTTCTTAAACTTGTAAGCATGTTCAGAGTCATGCAAACTTTTGCACTCAACTGTATGGAGTCACATTACCGCGTGTAAATCCTTCAGGTGATCACTTGATGCTCCTACAACCACACAAGCTTCCAGCAGTCCTAAGGGGATGTTATTCGCCATTTAAAGGACGCCTCATCTGATCACACGCATTCAGGTCTCTGTCACAACCCTTTCTCCACACTCACAATAATAATGTGCTGGAACATCAGCCTCGTCTAGCCCTGTTCAGACAGACATGCGGCAAGACAGTGTTCAGGCCACTTGATGAAGTTTCACAAACAGGATGAATAGAAGATAGGATGAATATTGATTATACTCTTTATATCAGGATGTAACTGACACAACCACATTGCAGAGATACATGACAGCAAGACATTTAAGACAAGTATGAGGTTCAGGAATCATTTTTATTAAAAAGACACAATAACACATAAAACTGCTGCATCTTAATTTTAAAATAGTGAAGAATGGTAGCAAAATTTCATGCATTAAGCAACAACTATATTATTTTCTCATATACAGTGTCTATTTTCCTGTATTGCAACATCAAACTTAAGAATGCTACAATGGGACTTTTGAAGCTTATTTCAAAATGACAAAATAAAACCATATACCATTAACAAATAAATATTTAGATGCCCTTAAAAACAAACAAACAAACAAACAAACAAAAATTGTATTGACTAAATTTTTAACAATCCAAATTATGACTAGTATATAGCTTTTCTCGAGCCCCGCACTAAGCATGTTAAACAAGGCATTCTTGTGTTTATTTCAAAACCACCTGTATGGTTAACTGACTTTGGGAGGTCTCACACCTGAAAGTTTATCCATAAGACCAGCCTTCGGTCAAGACTTCCTTAAAGCTCAGAGATTAAGGAGACTGTTATAAATGATCAGCAAAGCTTTGAACCTTCCTTGGAGTACTGTGATCACCAGTAGTACAAGGCAGAATAAATAAGTATTATAAGTAGTCAAAGAAGTATAAGGCTTGGTAACGCAGACACTATGGCCTACTATGTGCTTGGGCACTTGTATGAGAAGATTACCTAGTTCACCGCCTGAAACAGGAGAACCTGTGCAGACCTCAACAATATCATTGACTCTTTAGAGATGTAGAGCCTCTATGGGAAAGTTGCCAGAAGGGAATCTCTTCTGACAAAGATTAACAATAACAAAATATGGCAGCTTTTGAGCAAAAAGAAAAAATAATTATAACCAAAAAAATCTAATATTATATAAATAAATAATTCTATCTTATATGATATATAAATTATATAATCTAATATCTAATCTATGTAATATCTACTCTAGTAATTAAATCTAATATTATCTAATATAATGTTTTTCAGCTAAAATACAGCACGCCTATAGTAGACAACACAATGAAGTATGGTTGGTCCTTCCATCAAGTATGGTTG
>JAOVVA010000030.1:4826449-4838993 GCA_028565275.1 Leiocassis micropogon | reverse complement strand
TTTTTCAGCTAAAATACAGCACGCCTATAGTAGACAACACAATGAAGTATGGTTGGTCCTTCCATCAAGTATGGTTGTTTTAGCATCATGGTGTTCAACAGGAGAAACTGTGAATCTTGTTGGCCCAAGGCCAACACAGTCCAAGTGGACATTCAGGTCAAATTCTTGAGGGAAACCTGTTCTAATTAGCTAGAAATCTGTGTGGAGCGAAATACTTTATGTCCCAACAGCACAACGAGCCAATTGTACAACCTGTAATTGCTGCAAAAGTTGTTGATTGATGGTGCAATACTTTCTGGAAACGCATTACATATATGTACATATAAATAAACTGTATAAAGGCACAACAGAATTTTTGTCACTTTAGACAGAAACCTCCTCAGCACAGAAGCTGACTACAAACTGACCATACTTATTTAAAATACATTCCTTTTAATGTAAGAAATTATACACATAACTATACAATACATAAATAAATCTTTTGGGTGATAACACATTTGAGCCACTATAAACTATAAAGTGGAGGCTATTATTTATTTAATTAATTAATTACAGTGATGGAAATCACAATCCATCCTTATTAAAATGATTATATTTATTAGAGAGCATGTCTGGTTATTTTGATTAAAAGGGTTTAATACAAACCTAATAATAATAATAATAATAATAATAATAATAATTAATACACTTTGGCTAGACAAATATACCATATATTATTATTATTATTATAAATATTATTGTAAACAGCTAAATAGTGATCCTATTGTTTAAATAGTTGTTCCTGGCAACTAAAAGTTTTTTTCCCTCTTTCTTTTTTTCAAATTATTATTTTTTATTGTAATGGTCTACATGGCTTGCTCATTAGGGACTTGGCTTTCTGTAAATCTGCTCTGTGACAAGCTATGGTTCAACATTCTACAAATAAAAATTAACCAAATAGCAGACCATAACCTATTCTGAAACTAAACTGGATGTTAAAGAACTGATTTTCTATGTCCTAACAAATATTAATTCTTAGTCCAGTTCTGATTAAGTGGCAGGAAGGGATTAAAAATGGAATAAAAATGAAAAAACACAGTCTCTTACTGATTACTTACTTGCCAATTTAAAATTAATAGACATGTATTTAAATGATTCAGTGAATGAACAGGGAGCTTGATATTAAAGTAGCATCAACTTGGATTGCCAAAACTATAAACTAAGGGAGTCTTACAGTTTTAGATGTTGGTAACATTGTCTAAAACAATCATGGTGTTAATGTTTAAAAAAAAGAAAAGAAAAAAAAAGGTAAAACCCTGAAATATTTACTGTATTACAGTAAATAATGTTATGTACATATATGTATGTCCATGACAAAAACACACAAGAAATACACAATTCCCTAATTGTACTTTTTTCCCTTTCTTACATTGTCCTTTAATGACAGCCAATGTGAATCCAACCCTAGATTGCATTTTGTTTATTTCTGGTCATTAATGTCATACTCTTCTGTGCATTTGACAGCCACCATGTAGACTAAAATAACAAACATGCTAGTTGTATCAACTTCAGAGAGAATTCTGTTGCTGGGTCTAAGAAAGTTTTGTGCATGGCATTACATAATCAATATAAGCATTTCTCCAAATCCTGCAAGGAAATTAAACTACTTAACATGCCCTCAAGTTTTGAGAATTTGGAGGCATTTGAGGTGGTAAAATGCCATGGTTGGTGGTAGGAGTGAATTATTGGCCATGTTTGTTTAGAAATAAGAATTGTGGAAGATGACATAATAGAGAAGCATGTTGATTCCCGTAAGCTAATATCAACAATTATGTTTTCAAATTCCTATGTGACCAATTAGAACACGTGCATTACTGTAAAATAAATGTTGTGGCTGAACTACAGTCAAAGCCAATTGAAGACACTTTCAACACTTTCTGATCAACTGGATTTGCGGATTTAACAGCGCTGTCATATAAATGGTTAAATCCACCAAGTACTAAATGATAAATTGATTAAATCTCTTAACATACACAATATTTACTTCAATAAGTAAGCTTAAGGATTCTCTTCTTATTAGTTCATTCACAGCACCACTGACTCATGATTACAGACTGTTAAAGTGATGGCATTTGGTGATTACAAAGTTGCACACATTATGCTTTCCTTGTTGTTTTATTGATGAGTGTAAAGATATCAGGCTGTTAAGCAAAAAAAAAAAAAAGCAATGAGAACCAAAAATTGCTTCCTGGTCATGTTTCGAATCTTAATTCTAGATATTCAGGAATGTTGCCTAGACACGATAGATTTTTACTTTATCGAAAGATGATACTTGAACCTTAAATATGATAAACCTGTAATTACAGATTAACTTACATACAGTACACAATATACAGCAGATAGTATAACCTTTGAGCTATTTAGACACGTATTTGTTAACACTGTTTTGTCATTTTGTCAAGAAGCCCTGTTACTGGTTACACCCAGTTTTCACATTTCCAGGGTTTAGTTTTCGTGTGAATCCTTATCCTTTATGGGATATGAACATTCTTATCACACTGGAGCCCAGGTTTTCTTTATCTCCAACTCCCAAACTGACATCTGGTTTGCATTGACAAGGAAAACTAGAAGTACAGACCAACACACATATGCACGCACCAACAGACAGAGAAAGAGAGACTGTTGTAGTTGGTGGATTGGGACGCGGCCACCTTTTAGTTTTAAGGCAGGGCAGGTCTGAGGTAACGCGGGCTGGGACAGAAAGCGCATTCATCGCTCAGGGAAAAAAAAAAGTGTTTATGGCAAGGAATAACACGTCTGGTGTGAGCGTTTGAGTTTCTCCAGCAGGATTGGAAAGGGTCGTGTTTCAATAACTAGACGACTGACTAGAACTATGTGTATGCAAAAAAAAAAAAAAAAAAAAATGCCAGAAATGTACAGCGACCTTCTCACACTGACTGATACGATTAAAGTGGCAGCATTAAAGTTACAAAGACAAAAAGTAGTTTAGTGAGTGGAAAAAACAAACAAATACATTTGTATAAATAAATAAAAGTATATTCAATTCAATTTTATTTGTATAGCGCTTTTGTATATTGGCATTGGAAACGTTTTAAAAGTCACACCGTCCAGGTCTAAAAAAAAAAAAAAATAATAAAAAAAATATTTGCTTGTGAAACTTTAGAGTTTAGGAGAATAATAATAATAATAATAAAAAAACTACTACAGCATGGGAAGTGTTACAAAGCCTGAAGATTAAACATGAAATCCTACAATTACTGTATACACACGCTCTCGTTTCCAGCAATTTCTTTCTTTCTGTCACGAATACAACGCAACAACGTAACAAACAAGCGTGAACGAACCTGCATCATGAAAGTGTTGCTGTTCCATGTGCCGAGTGTCAGTCACTAACCAAACATTTCAGTCTTCCTCCACCCGGAATTAGCTTTCAGGTGACAATCTGTTCCAGGTAAAATATGACAGTCCTTCGTCACACACCGCCAATTTCCCGTGTGCTTCTCTCTCTCTCTCTCACACACACACAACTGCTTAAATCAGAAGCATGTCCCGCGAATCACTTCCTGTAAGAACGTACGCTCGCTCTCCCTCTCTCTCCCTCTCTCTCTAGTTACTACACAAGGCGTATTAATTCCACCTCCCTTTCATGTACTACAGTAATATGCTGAGTGGGACCAAACCTAGAAAACGATTTCATTTTTCATTATTTTCCCCATTGTATTATCAACGATGAGCGCTTGTCAACAAACCCTAGTAATACTATACTAATCTCGGTAAAATGTTATTATCTCATAGTTGCTGTTACAGGTTACATTTGAAAAAATGCATGAAGTTTCATACGAGAGCTCAAATTCATAATAAAACGTTTTGTCGCCATCTAGTGGTTAGACATGCATATTATATGTACACTGGACCATGGACTTCATAATAAATGGGTCTGTTTTTATCATGCTGTCTTCAGTTCTATGCAAATGTCTTAAGGAATTCTGAAAAAAACAACAACCTTAAGTAATATTTGGTGTGACTACACTCTCACATACATGCTCCTGCATCTTCTTCTGGAGGCTTTGTGTGTTGCTTTTGTTTTTACAGATAAAACCAGAATATCTTCTAGTATGTACACTACCGCTCAAAAGTTTGGGACCACTTGCAAATTTTTTGTTCGGTGATTTTCTACATTCTACAAGAATACTGGGAATTTCAAATCTATTACATAACACATAAGGAATTAGGTAATTATGTAACAACAGTCAATTATTTTAAGACATGAAGGTCAGCTGTTCTGGAAAAGTTCTTGCAAGAACAGTATTGTCCATCTAGCACCATGATGAAACTGGCTCTCATGAAGACCATCCCAGTAAGGCAAGATTAAAACTTACCTCTGCTGCAGAGAAGAAGTTCATTTAGAGTTACCATCCTTAAAAACCACCAATTAACAAACAGCACCTCGGATCTGAGCTTTATAGATCATGAGTAGCAGATACATCTCAAATTTAACTGTTCAGAGGAGATTATTACATATTTTGCTTTACAATGTAGAAAGAAATAAAAATGAGGAACAACCATGAAGTTAGTTCCCAAACCTTTGAGCGGTAGTGAGTATAAAATGTTTTTTTTTTTTTTGTGAAAAGTGGTGATTTGACTTCCTTTACTTTTTCTCCCTCTTTATTATTTAAATTGAATAAACATTTGCAATCTGTTACAGATACACTTAACATAGAAGGTATAAAACAGGCATTTGTGACAAAACATAAAAAATAAATGTATAAAACATATTAAAAGTAGTGTGACTGATATTTTGCATGATACATCAACAATAGCAAAAGTGATTTTTGCTACTAAAAAACAAACCCACAAACCAAAAAAAAAAAAAAAATCACAATAGAACTAATAACAAAAATAATGCTGAAAAAATTCTTACAAGAAAGCCAATACTTTCTCAGCCATTCATTATTAAAAAACAAACAGCGACAAAAAACCTCACAAATCCAAAAACAATAAAAAGTATCTCAGAGTCTGTAGCTCACAACCTGTACATAATATACACAGACACAAAAAACAATCTAGTAGCTCACACTCAAAATTAGCATTGTCCATGTGCTGGAGGAGCTGCAGATGTGGAAGATGATGAGGCAGAGGATGTTGATGGTGAAGGCTCATGAAAAGAGCTCATTTCTTCCTCGTTGGCTCCACAGGTGTCTACCACACAGATGAGGCAGCTGGTGACAGGGAAGGCACGCTCTTTGCTCGACATCACCCATTTGTCTGTCTCGGTGTGGTACTCCATGATATGACCCAAACGGCCCACTCCCTGGAACCCGGCCAGCACATAGATGATGGAGCCCACGGCTGCACACTTCACTGTCACACCTCTCCACGGCATCGGCGAAGCCATTTTCCACTCGTTACTGCCTATTTCATAATACTCCACTGAGTCCAGACCACCTGCAGTATGAATTATTGGTATAATGGTTCACACAATGCAACAGAATACCAATGCTTTATATTAGTAGCCGTAGTAGTAATAATAATAAAAATAAAAATAAGAATAAGAAGAATTAAATAAATAAATAAATAAATGAATAAATAAAAAACAGGAATATGTCACTGAGAGAGTGGGCAGTGGTGGCTTAAATGATTAAGGGTTTAAGATTTCAGATCGCCCGCGACCCTGAATAAAGGATTAAGCGGTAATGACGATGAGTGAGTAAGTGAATGATTTCTGATTGGAAGGTTGTGGGATCAAGCCCCTGCACTGCCAAGTTGCGGTTGAGCCCTCGAGCAAGGCCCTTAACCTTATCCACGCTGTATCCTGGCTGACCCTGTGCTCTGAATCCTGTTACCTAACTGGGTTATGTGTAAAAAAACAAAAAGAATTATAACATATAATATCATATTAACAAATAATGGATTCTTTCTTTCTTCTGAGAGAATGGTGTAATTCCCATTATCAGTTCATTCATAAGCAGTTACTGTCATTGACAAAGAACACAATCTTTAGACTTTAAGATTGATGAAAAAAAAAGTTTGACATAAAGAGTCCTGATAAACTAAAACCTAGGTGAACATGCTTTCTAATAATGTACCACGCCTGTTACCAAAAAGGTCTCCCTTTTTTTCCCCACTCTTCCAGGAACGAGGAACAGGGACTATCTGACCATTTTGATTCATACACATTCAAATTCCATACAAACTTAAATAATTCTTTTGACTGTGCAAAGCTGCTTTGGGACAATGCCAATTGTTAAAAGCGCTATACAAATAAAATTGAATTGAATTGAATTGAACTAGTGTTTGCGTAGAGGAAACATACCGAGACCATTCTGTCCACCCACAGCGTAGATCCTTGAGTTGACCACCACCAGACCGTGGTTCTTCCTGGCCTCCCTCATACCGCATAGCACCCTCCATCTCAAAGGAGAGAACACAGGTTAATCATCAGCCATTGTTAACATTACTGCATTCCAAGAGCCTGTTTTAGATTCAGACAGAGCTGTGTCTATAAGCTCATGTTAATAATGCCCCGAAATAGTATTGATTCATCTTCTATACAACTTGAGCTTACACGAGGGGCGTTCAAGTCAAACCAGGACTTTTGATTGTGCAGAATAACAGAACACACTTACGAGAGTAAAAACTCCATTTATTTCTCGCTATAATCCCCTGCTACACTAATGCACTTATCCCAGCGTTTCACTAGTGCTTGGATACCATCAAGGAGAAGGAATGTTTTCTTACTGTAGTTTGCTAGAGCGATAATCACTGCCTGCTTCATGTCTGAAACACTGGCCTACCAGGAACTCTTTTAATGGCCCAAACATGTGGAAATGGCTTGGAGCGAGGTCAGGACTGTACATGGGTATGTGTCAATAATTTCATTGATTGCATGAAGTGGTCAACAAGTTATTTGAAGATTTTTAAGGATCAGGTGTTCCACACGCTTAATGTTCAAGGGATCGCCTGCTGTGGGCTTTGAGCCACCTCGGGTGTGATGATAATACAGAGCCATACAGGCTTCTTTAAAAAATGTAAAACATTTAAAGACAAAAAAATTCTTTAAAACCAGTCAAATTTTTCATCACTGTACTGTGCTTGAAGTATTCTGTAAATGTCAAAAGGTTTTATACCTTCATTCACGAATAAGTCTAGGTTTGACTTGAACATCCCTCCTATGAACAGTTATGTTGGAAAAAGTAATGCAATAATTAGCATTCTTGATTGGACATGATTGGTTTAAAGATTTGTGGACAAATTTATAATACAAATTGATCTCATGTATAATGTGAGCTGAATTGTAATTGAAGTACAGACAGCATATTTAAAAATCCCAAGCCATATAATTACAGTAAGCCATTCAAAATAACTGGACCATTCCGAAATCACACCTCTCTCTTATCAGAGGCCAATAGGTTGAAGCAGGCATGTCAAATGAAATAAAACATACTCATGCATGAAGTCCTCAGAGCCTTGAATCTGCACTATGAGGTCAGTGTGTGAGAGAGGTGTCCTTACTCCTCTGTGTTATGGTCATACACTTCACAATTGTTGAGAACTCTGCCGGATACGTTATTCCCCAGGCTGCCTCCGCATACGTAGATCAGACCGTAAGCCTCCACCGAGCCGTGGCTGCAGCGGGGCTGGAGCATGCTGGGTTTGTTCTGCCACGTCTCTGTCCGAGTGTCATAGCACTCAAATAGGTTCAATGCAGAGCTCCCTTTGACATGTACACACATACACACATATACACACAACACATTAGACAGGCTTTACAATCTTTACCAATGTTAGTGTTTAATTTGATTAAGCAATAATATGCTACAGTATGTGCAATCTATATACTGTATCTTTTGCTATGAGGACATGAGCAAAGCGAAGAGAAAACAGATTACAGACATCAAGTAAAATGATAATTTTTTCAAATAAGCACAAAATATACATAAACTTAAGATAACCTTGTTACCCATATACTTAAAAAAATCATTGTATATAGTACAAGAGTATAAATTTATTTATGTGTATAAAGCTATAATAAAGGTTATCTGCAATGGAGGTCTGAGAGAAATGAATGATTTCTTGCAAAAAACATTTGTCACTTTACAGTATCAAATAATAAGATCAGATTATGCCTTTGGATTTGCTACTGTGTTAGACATTTTATTTATCCTACAATAATGTTCAATTACTTGTACAGTGTTCAAGTCAAGCTGGGACATTTGATTGCGCAGAATAACAGAACAGTTATGAGAGTAAATACTCCATTTATTTCTATATAATCCTCTGCACCACTAATACATTTATCCCATTATTTCACTAGTGCAAGATAGAAAGTTTTCTCATTTCACTGAAGCTATGATCCGTATGGCTGCTTCTGAAACACTGGCCTCCTAAGAACTCCTTTAATGGCCCAAACATGTTCAAAGTGAGGTCAGGGGGATGTATGGGGGATGGTGGCATTAATTCCCAGCCGAGTTCCTATAACGTGTTATAACAAGTGGTGTTAGTGAATGATTGTGTGTACAGTTCCCACAGACAGATGTGTCTCTTCCGCAAGTTAGCAATACTGTAAGTTATCTGTTGATTTTTAAGGATCAGGCATTCCTCTTACAGAATGTTAATGGTAACGACTGCAGTGGGTACCCGGATCATCATTTAAGAATGTACCTCATCACTGTACTGTACAATCTTCTGTAAGTGTTTTGTGCCTTCATTAACGATAAATTCAATCATAAATCTCTGTTTGACTTGAACACCCTTAGTACAGTTTATCAGCATTAGGCTTGTTTTTTACTTCCTCCATGAACTCACCAACTTCCGAGCCACCCGAAGTGTAGATCTTGCCCTTGGATGCACAGGCTGCCAGACTGTCTCTGGGGTTTGGGGGCCCCAGTTTGGAGTACCAGCTGTCCTTCACCACATTATAACAGTCCATTCTTTTAATAGGGAAAAGCTGTGATCCTCCGAGGATGTACACGACGTTGTCCCAGAAAACAGCTGCTGCATCTCGCCGTTTCTCAAAGGGACAGCGGATATCGGTCCAGCTGTAGTCCTGAAAAATGGCCATAAAGAACGAACAGGCACATGAGGCAACGTTAATACTGTATCACTGCAATTCACATCTTTGCTCCACATTAAATGACATAGTTGTAGAGGTGCCAAAGTTGCTTTTTTTCCACAGATGTTTGGCCAAGCAGCAAGAAAGAGCAAGTCTAATACATTCAAAGAGACCAGCTCCTCAATTTGTTTTAAGAACCCGCAGGCACATCCGCTTTTATTAGCTCATTGCTCAATTCAATCCACCAGATAAAGAAAGAGTGAAGTGAAAGTAACCACTATCGTAACCAAAGGTGTCTTTCAACATCCTATGTCCCTTCTGTGAACTGCCTTTTTTTTACCCAGTTATTCTTAATTGTGTTTTTTCTGCCTACTGGTTTACCTGTGTAAGCTATAGCACTAGGCATAGGTACAGCACTTTTCTTTATGTCTATACACGTTAGTAACAGATTTGCACCTTGGGGTTAAAGTAGCGGCAGGACTGTGGCTGTGAGCCACCGAACAGTGCGATGCGGAAATCATGTTTCTTGCGCCGTGGACGACTGCTCTCACCCAGTTCCTCTCTATCCTCAGGAGACAGGAGATGGTAACGCATTCCACCTGATACACACACATACACACGTGCAGGTGCACAAACAAGAACCAAGAATCTGTAATCACCTCTAACACATTTAAAGTATTTCCAATAATAGAACCGCTGCTATTAAAAATGAATAAATGCTTTTAATTTTCTAATTATTTTTTAATGCTTTAATGATCCGCGCAGTTAAAGCGACTCACAGATAACCATTTTGAGGCACTCCGGATTGTCCTGGATGAGAGGCTCGGCCTGCACGGTCTTACTCAGGAAGTTTTTGGAGACGAGCGGGAAGCGAACTTTGCTCAGTATGTCCACGATGTACTTTTGCCGATTCAACACGTCATACTTTAACCACCGAACTGCGGCATCATAGATCTGAAGGAGAACAGACATGTCAATTCTACAGACATCTAGCTATAAAAGGGATCTGCCCCCTCAAGGGGTAGCGGATAGTGGAAAATCTTCCTCACCTGGTCTTCAGCTTTGACAGTCAGCGTGTCCTGGTGCAGCAGATGTGTGACCTGCTTCACGTCCAGCTGCAGGAACTCATCCAGTTTGTACACGTCTGTAAAGTGCTGATGGATGAACTCGTCTGCGGCAGCCTTCAGCTCAGGACAGTGAAGGCACTCAGCCAATGCACTGATACCTGTAGGTTTAATTTTAAGACACTTTAAAACGCTTCTTTGCTCTCCCTGATCTACTTGGTGTGTTTGACAAGGGATTGTACCCTACACATCAGACTCCATCCATCCATCTAGGGACCCCTGTTGTCCCACTAGGGACCGTGGAGCTTTCTTGCCACTGGTGACCATTGTATTTATTCCCATTTGTACAACCTTGGTAGGACCTCCAGTCAACGGTCACACACTACGGGCAATTTGGAAACGCCAGTTAGCCTAATCTGCATGTCTTTGGACTGTGGGTGGAAACCAGAGAACCCGGAGGAAACCCACCAACATGCAAACTCCATGCACACAGCCCCAACAGGGGAATCAAACCCGAGACCTGGAGGTGCAAGGCGACAGTGCTAACCACTAAGCCACCGAGCTGCCACATAGCGCACTAGCTTTTAATTTAACACTATTTGGGATTTATCTCTGGAACCCAGAAGGTAACAAAGCTGATATTCTAAAGCAGAATACGTCCACCACCTCCATGGTTTATTCTACTTTCACCTCTTTTAATTACACTAACTGTCAGTCGCCAGCTCTGCCAGTCATGGTTGTGTTGGCGGAGCAAAATGATGGGTTAAATAAACAAACAAATCAATTAATAATCTGTTGATAATATATGGTGTTTGTGGAACTGTTGTATAAAAGCAATAACACAGGCTGTGCTGTTGTGCTGAATATCAGCACTCCCTCTCGTGTGATATTGCTTAATAGTAACTGATTGCAAAATGTTGCAGTATACAAAGTATAAATACTTTGGGATGTGCTTTTCCTCGGGAGAAAAAACTAAATGTTTATTCCTTACATATATTTCGTAATGTTTCGTACATTTCGGATCGCAACAATTTTACATTTTCCCTAGAATCAAATGGCTTACTTTATTCAATGCTAGTATCTGCTTACTACAGTACGTCTTACCGAGGCAGTTAGTCGCGTCCACTTGCTCTTTCAGAAAATCCACACACATTTTCTTGACTGGTTCTACCTGGTACTGGTTAGCAGCATTCAGTAGAGACTGGACATTGTTGCTGTTGACAGAGATGCTTTAAAAAAAAAGAAAAAAAAAAAGAATATGCTTATTAAATCCAAAGTGTATACTTTCAATATAGAAAATAAAAAAAGCTGTTCCAAAATTTGAGAAACTTCTAGCACATATAGCAATTGTGCATGATAATGCATTCTGCATTTTCAGCCAACTGCAATAGTATTGGCACGCTCGAATAGAAAGAAATTATATGTGATTATATAAAACGGTCATCTACTGCACTATAATTTGTTGGTGTGTGTTGATTTGTGACTTTTGTGTGTGATTTTCTTATGTGTGATTTTCTTAAAGCTGAATGGGGGAATTGCTGTTTTTATTTCTTTCCATTTTCCCTCCTTCTATGTAAATCATTAGACTTTGGTCTTTTTATAAACCTGTGGTCTAAACGTAGAAAAAAAAAACTATGTTAGAATATAAATAACAATATAAATCTAAGTCTTTTTAACTTTGGTAGAAAATACAGCTAGAGCAGGGGCTCTTGTTCTTATTCAAGTAATCTGTCAATAATTTTAATTCTTTAAAATTGCACCTTAAATACATTTAATATCTCCACCTGTATTTGTTATTAATTTTCATGCAGCAAGCCAGGAATTCTGAAATTAACTCCAGCTACCATGTTCGTAAGGCAGATTACGAATAATATATTGTTATTACCGAGCGGTGTAGACAAATTCCACCAGCAGCTCGATAATCTCAGGCTCTGCACCTCCGAGCTCCACCTCATGGTTTGTCGACTCCATCATATTGGCTGTGGCAGAGACTGAAACGTTACCATTCATATTTCATGTATTTCTTTTCTGGCTTCTGACCCAAACCAGTTAAACTGTCCAGCTGCATTTATTCACATCACAACAATAAGTTCCATTAATAACGAATGCATTAGCATTACAGTACAAAAATCACAAGGACTTACTGGTAAACATGAGGTTGAAGAAGTGACTCGCGGCAGCCAGGACCACTCTGTGTGCGAGGATGTGTTTGCCCTGTACCACCAGTATAACATCACACAAGATTCCCTGAACAGCAAAAGTGACAGCTTGCTTTTAGCTGTATGTTTCAGTTAAACTGGTTCATTTTTAAAGCTGTATGGATGTCTCTATTGCCATTATACTGCAATATGACTTGCAACGTATTGTACATTTTCTCTTATATATTGTTATATTTATATATTCTGTATTACTTTTATAAGTTTTTTTT
>JAOVVA010000030.1:4798641-4811711 GCA_028565275.1 Leiocassis micropogon | reverse complement strand
TGTGACACAATAACAGTAATATTTCAAACATTTTGCAGGCTGCCGTTTGGAGAAACCAGAGAATAAAGAATAAACCAAAATAACCCAACCAGGTGTTCATTTGTAAATGACCCACTACATCTCATTTGACCCAACATAGAGCAACCCAACAAAGTGTTTAAAGTACCCGAAATAACCCAGAATTTTAACCCAGCATAAATCAACCCCACAATGTGTTTACAAAAACAACCCAGCATTTTTTAGTGTACAGTATGATAGTAACACTTCATATCCAGTAAATGCCATGTCCATCTCATCTATGATAAGTGTATGTAGTACAGTATATACAAACAGGTGAGAAATAAAAGGAACACACGGTGGCTCTGTTATGCTGTGAAGTGCATTTGTTTATTTTATTGGCTGGTTTGGATCCAGCTTCATAGCAAATCAATAGCAAAGTTCTTCTGACTGATCCCCTTTATCCAGTGGTGAAACTTTCTATCCCGATATGAATGGTCTCTTCGAGGATGACCAGGCAGTTTATAAATATAAATCATGCTATTATACATGGAAACCAGTGTAACAAAAAAAAGTTACACAATCTAATATTTTGTTGGACCACCTTTTACTTTGATTAAAGTCATGGCATTATGCAATGTCACATCGTTTATTGCAGTCATTACTTACTCTCCAATGTCTCATGATGGGAGAGTCGGACCCCTGCGTAAAGCCTGAAGCAATCCCATATCACAGGTTGTTTAGTCCCAAACCCTTAAGTTATTGTACATTCACTGTTACACATAGTGTTTTTTTTTATGATTTGATTTTACTAAGCGTTTAAAAGATTTAAGTGATTTCCCATCACGATCATTCAGGACAGTTTTCCATTGTTCTATTTTTTTGTAGTTTCAGCAATCTCCTTATTTGTTTCTTTTCATGATGCAGGACAATAATTTGACCCTTCGGAAACAGAGTAACATATTTGTCATGACCTCAGGATATGTCTTCTGACAAGGTTTGTAGTTAAGAAATGAGCAGCTACTCACTGGATCAGTTACTGTATGAGTAAATGACTTGTTGCCAGCGGAACCATATTAATCACTGCTTAGTTAAATGCAGGTGGTGACTTTTTTTTTTTTTTGGCTGGGTCATGCATTCCAAGAACATTTTTGTTTTACATTTTTACAGTATATTTATTATTTCATATATTATGGTATAAAATGCTATGCGCTATTGCATTTAACGGTGGAAACTGTACTTTTTCTTTTTTTTTCTGAGTGCACACAAGTTAATTCTTCCCTGTATAATAAATGACATGCAGTCATTATTTTTCAGTGATGTTCTTATGATCATTAGATTCACAGCAAAAGTTCAGATTAAGGATTTTTAGGATTAGGATCTTTTTTTATCTAAACATAACTGTGTTGTTTGCTCTTGAAGATTAGATTTACTCAAAGATTACTCAAAGATTCATATTCATGGGCTTAATCTAAATGTAAAATGAAAGGTGCAATTGCAGCTGCAGTGGGGGAAGAGAGAGACAGAGACAGAGACAGAGAAAGAGCGAGAGAGAGAGAGAGAGAGAGAGAGAGAGAGAGAGAAAGAACGAGAGATTTCTGTGTTTTATCTCTCAGTAAAATGAGAACAGGATTCTTTGAGCAGAAGCAGATTTGCAATCTTTTTCAGGAGGACCGTGTTGCCATGGAAGGCTTGCACTATGTCCTTGGTTTTTTTATTTTATGTATGGTTACTCATCACTTGGAAACAACAATGTAATACTGACACATTTTTCTCACACATTATGTAACAGTTGTTCTTCACTATAAATCAGAAAGCTAAGCAAACACCACATTTCTGTCAATCCAGCCTAAATGAAATAAACTATTAATACTTGTTCATCTTTTTCATTCTTTTCTAATTTGTCTGTGCACTAGCAAAGGAGGATTAGCGCCATGAAGAATGTAATTAGGGGAAAATTAAACAGGTGCTCACAGGGCTTGCATGGCATTTGAGTAGGAGGTAACCCTTAACTTACAGAATGCACTTTTTTTTTTTTGCACGTGACCTTAAATCCATTACATAATGATCATCAGAATATGGGAATAATTACTACTGCAGCTTGCCTACTTATGCAAAAGAAAAGTTGAGCTGATCTGTATCTAGATCATAGTGATTGTACAACTCTACTGCTGTGGCTCATCTTGCCCTCTGGGGCTGCCTGATTCATACTGATGCTTGTTTTCAGCAACTTATGACTCACCTTCTGCTATTGTGGAAAGTCCCACATGGAAACCACAAAGATCTGCCTTTGCCAGAAACAGTTTATGCCGAAAACTCTTAAATCAAAAAGACTTGTATTTTTAAGTGTTTCAAGCAAATATCAAACACAGTCACCAAGATCAAAATATTAGAACGATCCACATTGAATAAATGTATCCTAATTACAACCCTAGGTGTGAACTACATCAATTGCTAATTTCTTTATCTCCTTAATGTTATCTTTTCATTCTTCCTGAAAGCGCTCACTCCAATTAGATGTTTAATTTGACTGGGAACCAGAAAAGTATAATTATTTTCATTGTACAAACCAGTCTCTAGTTGTAAACCTGGTGGGTACTGTAATGTCCTGTATATACTGTATGTGAAAAAAACAGGCTTTTGTGTCATTATTGTTAATGACTGCCATGATGATAAAAACCAGTTGAAATCCTTTCATTCACACCAAAAATGTTATGTCCCCGCAACATGGAGTGAAAAATACCAGGTCAGAAGGTCATCAGATCTCAAGGTGATTTTGCTCATTGTAATCATGTGGCATACTGTAACTAATACATCACTGACAGGCTGCATGAATCTATAGGTTGGAATGAAGTCAGCCCTAGCCACAATTTGAGTTTTTAAAAAACTATACTGATTTTATGTGCATTGATCAATTTGATGTGGATGCCAAGAAACTGTACTGTGGCTGACCCTGGGTTTGAATGAGCAAGACCTACAGTATAAGTGCATATTCGGCATAGTTATTTTAACTATGGAAAAACTAACTTCTTCTCGCACCTTATGACACCATAGCTATACAGGATGTGATAATCAATGTATCTGTCTCTTGCACAGCAGTAATATAATAAAGCTGAAGTTCAGCTGGAAATTGTACTATAGAGCACTTTCTGGGAGGAAGGCCAACAAAGCAATCTAAAGTTTATCTTAGATAAAGGATAAGCAGGAGTCACATTTCACTTCCCTATTTGACGTCTATTGACATCTATGAGGTTTTATCTTATCCAGGTCATTCGGAACGTCTAGAATTATTAATCTTATGTGACTGGATTTCACTAGATGATCATTTTTCTTCATGACTCAGTTTCCCCAATGACACAGAAGGTAAAAGGGTTTAAATGGGAAATTATTTTTTTGGAATATAATTAGGTGTCAGCATCAGCCATTATCGTAAGGACTAAGAGTACCATGGATCGATGGTTTCAGTGTTTCAAATGGCCTAACAGACCAACCTATTTTTTCTCCATTAATAATAAATAATCATTAAAGATTAACTGTACATTCAACATATTAAACTCTAATTACTATTATGATTATTATAGGGATTTGTCATACCCTGTATAATAGAGTAATGATGACTTTAGGAGAAGAAAAACATCCTCACCTTTACGCATTCTTATAGTTTTGCTTATTGATTAGTTTTGCTAGATTTAGCAATTCATAAGTCTCAAATCTAAAAAGCCAAAGAAATAGCCTGTCCAGCTCACATGCCACCATATTCTTATATTTATTGTGACAAAAATGTGAACCATTCTAAACTAAAAAATTTTCCACTTGCATGAAAATGCCCTTGTAATGCTCTTGTGTAAAATTTGTCTGCGAGCTGATAAAATTGAGTGTGTCTAGATAATACATTTATAAAACTATTAGAAGTTTGAACGTCTATTTCAAATCATGTAGTTAAAGAAAGGTACAACACTTAGGCTTTACAATTCTACATATAACAGATCAACCATGTGTACATTAATTCAGACTGTAAATGAATAGAGGTGTGAGTGTACTACATGGTGCATAGTGAATCTATATTGAATACTGAACGAAAGATTGAAAGTTGAATTTAAATCTTAGAAAGGCTGGTAACCTTCAACTTACCCTCTCAGTTGTAAGCTGCTTTGGATAAAAGTGCATGGCAAATGAATACGTGTAAACACCTCTGAGACAATATCGAGCTAATAACCAGAACTAAGATGACATCAAGGATTTGCAAAATGGATAACGGTGTACTGTATGTGTGTGCTTAATAGAATATTAAAATGGAGGAAAAAAAATGTATGGCTTCTCAGTAGAATTGGTCGACTTAGATGAAAAGTAAAAACCTGTCAAAGATTATAATTCTACAATAACACTGGTCCACAGTGGACAAAATTATGTTATTCCAAAGGAATTTCACCTGATTATAAAAATGAAATCCATTTCGTTGTGTCACATACAATTTGAATTAAAATTATGTTTTTGTACTTGTAGAGCACAATTTAGCACTGCTGGGATCAGTATAATTATTTGATTCGTTGACTGGGTGGCACGTGGTTAGCACTGTCGCCTTGCACCTCCTGGCTCCGGGTTCCATTTGGTTCAGTCTGTGTGCATGGGGTTTGCATGTTTTCCCTGTGCTTGGTGGGTTTCCTCCGGGTACTCTGTGCTCCCTGTGCTCTGTGGGTTTCCTCCCACAGTCCAAAGCGTTGCAGATTAGCCTTATTGTCATTCCCAAATTGCCCATAGTGTGTGAATGAGTGTGTGTGCCCTGTGATGTGTTGGCTCCCCGTTCAGGGTGTACCTCGTCTCATGCCCTAAGTATCCTGGGATATACAACCTCACCTGGACGACTGAGAATGATCATGAATGACATGGCAAAATGTATAATTTTTTGCCCCCAGAACAGTTAGTTAGTTTAATCAATTCTGAAGTAGAATAAGTGAAACTATAACTTATGATATTTAGAGGACTGCCCTCCACCTCCATGGTTTATTCTATTCGCCTTTTGGCTACATAGTCCTGGCAAGAATTTAAATCTACTTTCACCCATGCTTATTATGTCATAGATCCGTGGTTCTCAACACTAGTCCTGGATCAACACCGCCCTGCATATTTGAATGTTTTCCCTGCTCTACCACACACACTTTAATTAAGAAAAGACTGTTAATAATTTGGCCATTGATTAGGGAAGTACCAGAGCTTGACTACAAGTAAAAATGAGTGAGAAAATGTTTTTTAGATGCAACTTATTATAGATTACTGTAACCTATTGACCGAATTAGCCAATTGTAGGAAATGCAGTTGTCTCTTGAAAAGCTTACATAATAAAATAATTCTGATTCAACCAAGGTGTTCAGCAAGTAAAAGTATACAAATGCCAGTCAGTTATACTTACTGTACAAGACAATTTATTTTTTGCAAATTTGGTCACCAGTGTAATAAGTCCAAGTTCTGTATAAAACCATGTTCTGAGATAAAAATGGTGGTATACTGTATGCTGATGAATGGACAGGGACTTATTGAAGACATCTGGTTCTGGTCTCCAATGAAAGAATAATGTTTTGAGCCTTACAGTTTTACCACATTTTTGTATATAATCTGAGTTCCTATTGTAGGTCTTCTTCCAGCTGTGAGCCCCTAGAGTTCTCACCATCTGTTACCCAATAGCACTTTGTCTCTTTCGAAGGCTGGGAGTAAAAACTACATGCAGGCTGAGATCCAGAGAATTTAATGCACTGGACTGAATAAGCACAACACCGTACACTTCCTGATCCTCCACTACTGCGCTAAGCCGTTTGGAATATTAAAGAGCTGCTGCTAAGTAGACTCAGGGGTCCTTTTCCAGAAATTTGCAACCCAAAAATGATGAACTGCACATGACTAATTGGGGACTATTATACCAGAAATGATCATGAATATTAATACCAACCCAGTGGTTCTCAAATGTAATCCTTGAGACCTGAATTTGGCGTATTTTTTGATTTACTTTTCTCTATCACCACTGCTAAGCTTGATAATTATTGGAGGCTATTAGCCATGCAAGCTGGAATAGAGTAATTAGAAAACACAGCATCACAGTTGAGCACTGGTACGGACTGCATAAGAAAACAAAAATATGTCCCTCAGTTTACATTTTGTGTCTTTCTCCGCTGATCGTTTTTCACAGATTTTGATTGTGGTAAGATACATTATGGAACATTAGCTTCGGGTGCACACACAAATTTATTTCTACAATTTTTCATCAGTACAGACTCACTTCCTGACTGAGCCAATGTGTTTACTCTTTCAGTCATAATTAGGTTAGATCCATCTAACTCGCTTGGTGATGGATTTCGGCATTTCAAATCGTTCATGCATTGCCTTGATTTAGGAAGCTTTTCCCTTTGTTATATACAATATTAATCATTTTCTCAATCTCAAGTAGGAGCAGCAGCTTCATTTTTCAAACAGAGAACTATCTAAATAAATGAGACTATGGTTAAGCATACTGTGTCATATCATGAATAAATTAAGACTAGTGTATACTGTACATGAAGTGCAGATTTTTGTTTGCATGAAGTGGCTAAACTGCATATTCTATTTAATTTAGAATAGAGACATTAATGTCCTTTTTTTAATTAATTGAAGATCGATATTATTATTATTATTATTTGTAGTAGTATTAACAATGAATGAATAAACATATGAATACATATCCATACGTGCTTCATGATCACCTTGAGTGCATTACTTTTTGCTAGTAGTTAGAGTTTTTTTTTTTTATGAGTGAACATTTAAGTAGCTTACAAATGTACATTTGGCTAAAGTAAGATTATTTTAGAAAGATTAGTCAAGTTTTTACATGATATAGAATTATAAGCATAGTGGGCATATTTTTCTTTAAACTTTTATCTGTTAGAAATGAAAGACAGTAGGGCTGTTACCCTAGCAGTAATTTAACACTCATACCCTTATTTTACCTTTATACACTTAGAGATGTTATTACTGGGTGTGCAGTTTTTGGTTTATATTATCTCAGTTACCAGATACATATCTAGATACAACACCCAAACCTAGAAACAGATTAACACTAACACTGTGTATACCGTACATGCAATGCATATGAATTTGTTTTACTGTATTACTGTACAGTGTAAATAATTAGATATATTTCCAATATATTCTTTAAAATCTAGAGCAATCTTTTAACCCTCTAAAGCATAAGTCAAAAGTGACCATAGTGAAACATTTATTTTAATATTGTATTTTTGTGTGTGATGCATATAATCAGTCAATATTTTACGAAATTCCTCTACAAGGTTGTTTTATTTAAAACACCACAAACAATACTGTAATATGTATTTTTTTTACGACAATATATTTTTGTATCAGTACCCTGTGTTCTTAATGAAATTTAATAGAAACCTTTAATTAGTTTATATATTTCTAGTTAGGGGAACAATTTATTTTGGTTATTATATGGAAGTACCACAAATTACCATCACCACTATATTACCACTATAAATTACTATAAATACCATAAAGCCTATTTTCATAGCCTTATGGAGGATGAATTTCCACAGGTTCCCATTTGATGTTTCTGACCTTAAAGAATCTTTGTAGAACCTTTTATTTAAGCGCTTTCATTTAATACCAAAATAACTTTCCAAAAAAATTTTTTTCCTACATTATCTCCAATTTTGGCCACAAAAGGATGAGATCTACAGTATTTTGTTTCTGGTTTCTCTAACGGTTTCTTCCTTATACCAAGGATCTTCCAAGATTTCTATAATATTGCTTTACCTGCTGGTCAAAAGAATATTTCTAAATTCTACAGGTAATACTGTATTTCAAATATTTAAAAAAGTGTAACCATCTGTTCTAAGTGTTTAAGGATAAAACATTTCTCCTGGAGACATTATAACAAATCATCCTTTTAAACACTTTAATTTTTTGTGCAGATCAACTGAGTGTTTCCCTATCGAAAGAAGTTTAAGAAATCTTAAATATTCAAAGAAAAGCCTAAACCTGAAAGAAGCACTTTTAATTCAATCAAAGCACATTGTTTTCCATTACAGGGGTCTTTTCCTACTTTTGTACACTGTCACGGGAAGGTGGCTTAGTGGTTAGCCTTGTCAACTTGCACCTCCAGGGTCCAGGTTCGATTCCCTGCCAGGTTTATTCCCTGCCTCTGTGTTCGTGGAGTTTGAATGTTCTCTCCCACTGTCCAAAGATTTGCAGATTATTGCGATGGATTGGCACCTGTCCAGGGCATACCCTGCCTTGTGCCTTAAGTCTCCTGGAATAGGCCCTGTATACAGGATTAAGAGGTATAGACAATGTGCGAGAGTAAGAGAATGCAAATCACATCATTGGTTTTATTTTATTTTTTTTATTAATGAGCGTTTTCAAATATGTTATTGTTGCTACAATAACAATGGATTAACATGTGTAATTGTTGATAGATGATACAGTATAAGCTTTCTGTGTCGAGTTGTTTATTAAGCATTTTGGAAGGCTTTCCTAGTCCAATTAAGTCAGTGGTAAAGCTGTAACTTTAAGTTTTCTGGCATGGAAAGGTCTTCAGGACTGAGGACATTGTGGTTCGGTTGTACTGTAATATGAAAAGCTGCATTTTCCATCTTTTAATATGAAGAGACAGGACAAAATGTTGTAAGTGATGACAATAACCTATCATATACCATGGACAATCCATGTTAACATGAACATATATTAAAAAGGAAAAGCATTGTTCAATAAAAAAAAATGTAATTGGATGGAAGTTGATGTGTTATCAGAGCAATAAACCTCTTTGGTCCATGATGTTAAAGTAATCAAATTAACTCATCTTCAGGCCACATCACGTCAGCATTTCATTAATTACTTTCCTACAACAGGCACACCCCGTCATGTTTTACTTCTTATGGTAGACTTCTACTGTGAAGGCCTGTTTCTTTTTTCTTTTGGAATTATTCAAATTTCAAAGCATTCCTTAAATGAGGAACTGTTTGATGTCTCATTTCATTTGCAAACATGTACAAAAACCCAAGAGGACACTTTACAGGAGAACGGCTCTTAATTACTGCCATAAATCTAAAGCATAAACAGCCATCCAGGCAGAGATAACAAGCAAAGTGCTGAGTCATAGTCCTTTATCAAGCTCATTCATTCACTCTTTATGTAAAGAGGCTGTAATTGCATAAGCATATGCACATAAGTAACTATGGAGCATAAAGGTTTTCCATATTTAAACATGATTTGCTTAGACTGCACAAGTTAGCTTCTGACAGTTTATTTTAGAACTTAATTTCTAGTTCCTGCAGTAATTTCTTTTGTAAAAATTACCTTCGCCTGCTGGTAGGCCAGAAATATGTTCCGCATATCTGTGCTCTATAATTTGTCCTTTTTGGACGATAACCATGAGGTATGACGTGGTGCTGCACGATCAGGGATTAAAAATAGGTCCTATCCGAAGAGAGTAATTTTAGAGTAATTTATTATTCAGAGCTAGCTAAAACTATTAATATGCAACCAAGCTTCAAATAGTGAGCCAACCACATCAGCGAGACAGCAGCATTCATGTAGTCCCGTATTGATGCTTTTAGTGAACCACTGACAATTCGGCTCTCGTCTCACTTCAAACGCCATTCAGTCCTGACTGCCCCCTCATCAGCATTCACTACATGGTTTATTCATGATCATTTATTGTGCATTTAAGAACCACTATTACTACCGAATGCAAATTTCCACATGATTTCCTGATGAGACTGGTTCATAAAAATGGAAATTCTGTCGTATGAAGATGACCATTACACAGTGTATGTGGCTTGCTAAACACAATCTACCAGAATGATTTTTGTAGGGTCATCCAGAAGCTCTCTGACTGCACAAGTACACTAAACAGTTTGCATTTATGTAAAATAACAGGGTAAGTCAATAAGACATTAGTGTCCTTAATAAACTTTTTTTTGCACTTTTGAACACTTTATAAACACAGTACAAGATAAATGGAGACCATTCCCCCCCCAAAGCCAGAGTCTTTTTTTTTATTTTTTATTATTTATTAGTATTTCATTTTCTCCTCTACATGCACTTCTAATGTGATGTACCATTAGTGGTATTCAGTGTTCAGGTCTTCAAAATCAGTTACTATTTTAAAACAGAAGACAGGTTGATGCTTACCAGGTAGAAAAACTATACCGGGAAAATAAAAGTGTAAAACAGGCATGGAATAAAATCACTCTGCGATCTGTTTCTTTCTTCCACTCTTATCTGGCGGAAACGAAGCCGAAGCCATTAACTCCGCATGCCACTCAACAATTTGTCTTCAGACTTCTCCCTTCGCGCTTGTGTAGAAAACATTCCGAAAGAAGAACGTTTCCATTTCCCCAAGACCCGGCATGCATGAATCAGCTGAGTTTAAATCAGAAACGACAAAACGTATGGCTGACGTTCGAACGGGATATTGAAAGACGAGTTATTTCAGGCACTTATAAAAATCTTCCGAGTCCTTGGCTACACCGTGCTTCATTGTGGATTATGCATTGTACAACGGTTCCTGTCACTTTTAAGCACTACACGGTGTGTGAGTATATATGGAACTTCTTCTGCAAGACAGAGCAACAGACATTCAACAACAATGCTTTAAAGGGATCTCCATCTGCTGTCGTCTTTACGCAAGTGTCAATTCTAAAAACACAGTATAGAACTGTAAACACACAATCAGTTAGGATTTTTATTGAAAGGGTTATGCTTAAAGCACCTTGTGGCTAAAACTCTCCCAGAAAATTAGAAATTAATTAAATTAAATTAATCAATTTTTTTGTTGTTGTAGGTGAGGTGGAACCATCAATAGTAAATCTTTTATACTTTTAACTATTTTTCTCATAGTAACATGGATATACTACACAGATCAACCATAACATTAAGACACGAAACATTAAGCCCAATATAAATGACTTTGGGGTGTGCTGTGGTGTCGGGCACCGAGACATTAGCGGCAGTTCCTTTAGGTGCTTGGGTTGCTGTTTGGGGACACCAGACTTGGATCAGTCTTGTTTGTGGATGCTTGGAGGGATTTAGATCCGGGGAATTTGGAGGCTGGGTCGGCCCTGTGAGCTCCAAATTCGCCCCGGGCTATGGTACGCTGGGTGTTCTGGTGCTTTTCCATCGTGGCCAGTATTGTTCTGCTTTCCTGTGGGATTTGGCCAAATTGGTTGACCTTTGGTCCTTTGGGTGAGCCTTGGGATGCCCATGATATAACTGGTGATCAATGTTACTGATGTCACCTGTTAGTGGTCATAATGCTAAGGCTGATCGGTGTACACTTTAAAATGATTTGTGCTACATAAATGGACCGCTATTAGTTTTAGAATAAAGCGTCAAAAGGTACACTACTATTGCACAATTTATTTTTTTGCTCAAACTGGATCTGTCGCTCATGACATTTGCTTTACATTTGTAATTGCATACCAGTCCTCCAACACACAGCATATCAATTCCGTATGATTCACATGTCACATCGACCAAAGTCATATTTGTGACACATTCCATCATAACAAAAGCAACAAATGACCAAGCTAGTAGCCCAAACCTGCATCAGTTTGCTTTGGAGATCAGCAGCTGCACATGATCAGGTCGAGAAGGCAAATACAAAAAAGCCAAATGCCCAGCTGTTTTTGCAGCCATTACTGGGACTGCTCTGCCAAGCGATATGTGGGCACGGGAAAGGAGCCAGCAATGATGGGACCGCGCTCTGGAGGGATTCACAGAGTATTTATACGAGAGAGTGTTTCTTGGGCAATGTAGCCACATTCATTTTTGGCTGTGCTTTTCCTTTTCTTAAACAACTCTTAATTTCTTAAACAAAACTTTATTTATTTCCCTAAAAATCCTTAAATATATCACTGATTTCTTCATCCTTCCACTGAATGTAATCATTGCCGTGACTAGGCATTAACGAAAACTAAAGCATGTGCATTAGAAAAAGGTCACATGATCATTCTCGTTCATGTTGCATGGCCACATTCATGGATATGTATCAGATCTAGGACTACATATGAATGTGGCTTGGGTCTAATTTGAAAACATTACATTAAACTTTTAGGAAAATCTGTATCACATGAGCAGCAAATCTGATTCGTGTCACTTCAACCTGGTGAGTTGAACCATAATTAAAAAAAGATGTACCTTAGAGAGTGTACCACCAAAGCAGTTACCAAAGTGAAAATTTAATTGGCTTTTTATCTTAGAGTGTAGCAAGGAGGGACATGAATTATGAATTATTTTTCAATTCGTCCTAATCATCTTCTCCTATACCTGCTACTATCTCAGGATTGTATCATTTGTTGCTTCCTGTTTTTGTGGACCACTGAGGTGGCAGTGAGTACGCCCTATCAGGAGAATAACAGCTGGAGACTGACATCTGCAGTTAATTGTTCACATTTGGCTGGTTAAATTACTGTACGCACATGATGATGTTACGGAGACTGACCGCACTGCCCTCATCGTTCCTCTTATGACATCCCATAATTACTACGCAGGTCTCACCTCCGGAACGCGGAAGCAATATGGAAATTGGTATCTGAGCCGGAGGTTTCAATTTTTCCATTTCATTTCATGGAAACACATCACTCATTCCAGACTCTTTGTTCATAATATTGATGGCTAATATGAAGTTGATGATGGCTGTTGTATACACGAGGGTTATTAGAGACACCAATAATGAGCCTGACTGCCAGCCTGTGAAGACCCAAGACAAAAATATTGACTCTGTGTCACTGCTTAGGCTCTCTGGAGCCCGAAGAAATCAACATTGACACTCTAAGATTACACTTTTCAACAAGCACAGATTAACAACAGTGAGGTAATGGAGATTACGTAAACATGACCTTTTTCAGAAGGTTGGAAGAAACGTCCAATTTCAGTTTCCGAAGCACTGTGGCCTTTCTTCTTTGATTATCAATTAGCTAAGAAAGTCTATGGAGTTTAAAGGGAATCAAATGTTTTTCATGCGTTTTTTAAAACCACATCCTGAACAATTGTGTGTGTGTGTGTGTATGTGTGTGTGTGTATGTGTATAT
>JAOVVA010000030.1:4783699-4798614 GCA_028565275.1 Leiocassis micropogon | reverse complement strand
CACACACTTAATAAGATTTTGGGGTTTTAAAAGTCATCTTGACATTTAAACCTGAGATCAGAATACCAAAAAACCTGTACCGGTCATAAAGGTGTTTAACAACTGTTTATAGATGTGGGTTGATTATAATATGGATTATTGGTGCATTTTACCAGCTGGAAAATAAAGCCCACATTCCAATGTCTGAAGCAGGACATTTACACCATCTCCTTCGTAACGAGCTAGTGATTATTATACTAATGCCACTTTTGAAGTTAAAATCTCTTGTGGACACAGGAAGAGTTAGGAAAAGTATTACAAATCTGACCTAAGTACTCTGTAACAGTAATGCACAACTGGAAAAAAGTGAAGACACATCTTAAGTATTAGACTACATCTATGGTTGGTGTCTTAGCTTGAATAAGACTAAATTGCTCTCTGGGATGAGAAGGTTCACCCCTGTGTTTTTTCTCCACCCGCTCAGTCAAGGCCCTATTGGCGTAAACAATGACGTCACATAACGGTGCTGATGTCCTCTGGTTCGTCTGGCTTACTGGGTTTACTTGGTAGAGACTTGAGGTACTCCAGGTGGCGCCGCGCATCCTCCTGGTTCTGCCTGACATAGTATACGACATAGGAGATGACCATGGCGAACCAGCCGAACATGGTCACCAGCATGGCGTAGTCGGTGGTGCGTCTGGCCAGGTTGCACAAATCGGTGTCTACTGCCAGGAATGGACGTCCCTCCTGGTCCCTCAGCTCAGAGCTGCGGCATAGGACGCGCGCTGCTGCTTCATGATTGTGCGCCATGCCTCCTAGTGCCTGCTGCAAAGCACAGTCGCAGTGCCATGGGTTGTCATGGACCAGTACACGTGCCTTCAGCCGTGCAAAAGCATCCTTGTGCACGCTCACGATGCGGTTGTGTGACAAGTCGAGAAGCTCCAGCGATGCCTCCAGGCCAACAAATGCACTCTCGCCTAGCGTCTCCACTGAATTATGGGACAAGTTCAGCCTGCGTAACATCCGTAGGTCCTGGAAGGCGCGCTCGGGCACAGCATGAATTTGGTTGTGATCCAGTTGGAGGAGCACCGTATCTGCAGGCAGGTCCGATGGGATCTCCTTGAGCTCCGCAAGGCTGCAAGTTACGTTGAGGCCATAAGGTGGGTACTCGCCCCGTTGACACACACATCCTTTGGGACACATGCTGGCTGATGGGAAGCAGAGGGCCATGAGCACCAGGCTCTGCAGCAGGAGGCACATGGGGATGGAGCGTGAGAGCCACAGGTCCAGCGGAGTCATGCTGGACACAGGTCAGCATAATCCCCCTGCTGACAGCTAGCCGGACCAATCATGCCAGCCCCATCGCGGCCCATGCGGTCCCGCCGAGCCACGGCACTTTCATTCTCCACTCAGGCCTGTGTGTGAAAGAAATGACACATTAAAATATCAAAATTGAAAGTGCAGTGAATTCTCAAGACACCTTTCATCAGTTTGCATGACATTGGCAGCAAATTTTTTTTGCTGTATGTTAATTGCTGGCAGCCGTTTCTATCTTGAGGAATAACTGGTTGCTATGGATTTTCTGCAGAGCCTTCATAGTGTAATATGGCCACACAAACTACATAGCTAGCTACAGATCATGTGTTTAAGCAAAGTCTATATTTGCTCATTTTAAGTACAAAATAGAAGCATTAAAAAAATGTATACAAAAATGCATTGGAATGAAACGGTCCACTGGTGTCAGCAAACAATCTAAAAGTGATGTCATTCATTTCTTGGCCATCTTTTGGGGTTCAAGCACTAAAACTTTTTGAGCCAAAAAAAAAAACACAAATAATGCTTTACAGTATGGGGGAAAAGGACACACTGCTGTCCCTCACTTACTGTATATGATTTTCTTGCATATACTACTGTACTTACATTTACTTACATTACACTATGCATAAAATTTGTGTTGCTTGCCTGACCAAAGTATATAATCAAAACTCCCTCTGCTTTCTCTTCCTAAAAAATGTCACCTCTCAAGTGATTTCCGTCTGCTTCGTCATACCATATCAGTGCCGTTGAAAATGCAGGGTTATGTGTACAGAGATGTAAAGGAACATCATTAGACAAAGAAGAATAACAAATATGCATCATGCCCTTGTATGACTTTTTAACATTTATCCATCACCCAACTCAGATTTCTCATTTTTCCGTATGATTGCATCAACCTGAAATGACAGATTCATGTTTTCTGCTGTTGGGCAGGAGAAGCAATGTGAATATGCTTGAGCCAAAAGAAAACAACAACTTGGGTGACAGGTGTGAGTATAGAAGTGTTTCCCTGCTCAGTGGAGACACATACACACATATCCAATCACATAGGAACATCAGTCCTAAAGCAGCCTGAGCACAAACAGAAAAACAACTACTATACATAAGAATTTGTTTATTGATCTACAGTAACACTGCACGCTACCTTCACTGTTTAAAATTTTTACATTTTATGTTAAGAAATTAATATACTTAATTAGGTAATATAGTTAATATAATTAATTATTTTTATCTTTGCTGTTGGTTCTGAATTCACTTGCTTTATAATGCAGTCTTGGGTTACATATCCTAATTACACTTACATATGCTTATTTAAACACTGTTATTAAGTAGATGTGAAGCTACAGTACTGTGCAAAAGTCTTGAGCCACCACTTATTTCTTGCTTTTCATTTAATTTAAATGATTTAGATTGATGTGAACAAATGTTTCACTCTGACAGGCTACAAAAAGCCTAAAGATCCAATTAAAAAAACTGGCCATTTATATACAGTAACAACCTGAGCAGCAACCTCATTTCCCCTCTCATCTGTTACAACCACTTAGCAATCAGCATTACCAGTATACTAATCACCTGTCCGATCATCTGCACCTGTTTCTCACTGGTTCATGTCTAATGTTAGATGATTTTAATTTCTGAATGATTCGAAGGTCACTGTGTGGCTTAATAAACAAAAAAAAACAGTCATTTAAAACTGGTCAGGAACTGGACTAAAAATAAGAACCAAAAAAGCTTGGAGAACTTTTCCTCAAGACTACATTAAAAAATACAAGAAATCCAGGGCCTCCAAGAGGCGCAGTGGTAAAGTGCTCGCCCTATCATCCGGAGATCGCTGGTTCGATCCCCGGGTGATGCTGTAACCTCTCACAGCCGGAGGCCTCCACAAAAATAGCAAAATTTAAATAAAAATACAAGAAATCCTTGCAAAATATGAAGAAATGAGGAGTGACTCAAGACTTTATGTACTGTATGTGTGTATGTACAGTATGAACATCATGTTTAACTTCATTCAATTCTAGTTTATTAATAATATACAACTTAAAAAAAAACAGACGTTGTGCAGTGTGTACATGCAAATATTTACATGTTTACCAGTCAAAAAGATATGCGCTTACAATTTTTCACAATATACCTCAGAATACCATTACCAGTCACTGTGCAGTGAACCACTATCTACATGCAGTAATGATATGCAAATATATACAGGTTTAAAAGTAAAATATTGCACTGAAAATAATGGTAAAATTCTATGGTAAAAGATTAAAGGTAGCACGTTTTGACTCTTAGGTAGCATGCTTCAACATAACGGCTCGATCACAGGCAAATCACAGGTTTATTAATAATGAACTAAGAAAGAAATAATACTATGGCGCAGGTTTCTTTAAGGACACATTTATTTATTGTTATTTATGGTCTCCATTGTCAGTGCTTTGTAATGGTCAGGAAATTTACCAGTTCTGTGAAATCTTCAGGACACAAGAGTTTGCACCTTGTACATGTTCGGTAGCAAGTTTTTTTTTCTTTTTCTCTAATTAACTACTAGAGAGAGATGATAAAGAAAAGGTGATTAAAAGACTGTTTATAGATGTTAAGATTTATAACAGGTACTATTTTGTTTTTACATTAAATATAACTAAAGAGATTTAAAAGTATGATATATGAGAGGGGTATCACAAGGTTTTGAGATTAGCTCTGTTTACAAGCTCTGTTTCTCGCCGTACGTCCTGCCTCAGACGCCATAAAACCAGGCAGTAGAATTAGCTATTGACAGTCTGGACCCTGGGGACGAATTCTCAATGCCACAAATGTTGAAAGAGGTGACGAGCACTTGTTCGAGCTGCAGACCTGCCTCGACTTTTTCGGTCGTAGAAATGATGGGCTCTTTTACTGTGAAGACTTGTTCCGTCTCACGGTCGTACTCATACGCCCAAGTTTTGTCACCGGTAATGATCCTCGACATGAAAGATGGATCATCCACCGCACACTGACAGAGTTCTTGGCAGACTTCTTTATGCTCCTGGGTCAGCAGCGTCGGGAAACGGGGCATGTTCCAATCACACGTGAGGATTGCCTGGACTGTTCTGTATGACACATTGACAATGGCTACAAAGTTGTGGATTTAAAAACATTTACTTTTTTTTCTTTCTGCTTATGAATAAAGTAAATGGGAAATACAGTGGGGTAAAAAAGTATTTAGTCAGCCACCAATTGTGTTATTGTGGCTGGGTCTTTCAGCATGACAATGATCCCAAACACACCGCCCGGGCAACGAAAGAGTGGCTTCGTAAGAAGCATTTCAAGGTCCTGGAGTGGCCTCGCCAGTCTCCAGATCTCAACCCCATTGAAAGTCTTTGGAGGGAGTTGAAAGTCTGTGTTGCCTAGCGACAGCCCCAAAACATCAACTGGAATGGGCCAAAATACCAGTAACAGTGTGTGAAAAACTTGTGAACAAAGGGTATTGAGATGAAATTTTGTTATTGACCAAATGCTTATTTTCCACCATAATTTACAAATAAATTCTTTAAAAATCCTACAATGTGATTCTCTGGATTTTTTCCCCTTATTTTGTCTCTCATAGTTGAGGTTTACCTATGAGGAAAATTACAGGCCTCGCTCATCTTTTTAAGTGGGAGAACTTGCACAATTGGTGGCTGACTAAATACTTTTTTGCCCCACTGTACACATTTTTTTCTCTACAAAATGTGACCTGGGTAATGAAATGTTCAGATGTACCCATTTTACAGAACAGTCCAGGTTGATTCAATGCTGATTAGCTGATAGAGAACTTTCTAGAAATTGTAAGGATTTCAAGAATTCTCCAGAACATTGTAGAACTTTTAAGAGAGTTAAAATATTTTTTCAAGAACCTTTTAGAATTTTCTAGAACTAACCATAGTCTGGCACACTGCCTGGCCAAAAAAAGGTTACCAACTACATTTAACTAATCAAATAGTTACCATCCTTCCAATGGATAATTACTGCAGTGATTAATATGGTTCAACTGGCAACAAGTTATTTAACCCTAACCGATGCAGTGAGATCACTTCTCAATTTCTTAACTACACAACCATGTCAGAAGACATAACCTGTGGTCTTTCAATAAATGAGGTCAGCTGACTACCTGAATATACAGAACGAACAGGTTTTTTCCAGCAATTGATTTTTTTCTTCCCTGATAGCACAAGCATATTCCAAGATGACAATGCCAGGATTCATCTGGCTTAAATTATGAAAGAATGGTTGAGAGAGCATAAGACATCATTTTCACACATGGATTCTCCACCACAGAGTCCAGAGAAGGTTTTACGCAGAGGTCCGACTCTCCCATCATCGATGCAAGAAAATGAAGAGAAATTAATGCAAATCTCGACAGAAATAAATGTTGTGACACTGCATAAGCCTATTGAAATTATGCCACGGTCATAATTAAAGCAAAATTCGTTGCAATAAAATATTACTGTACAAACCCTGTACAGAATAAGTGGTATAGAAGATGGATGAATTCATTCATTCATCTTCTATACCGCTTATTCTGTACAGGGTCACGGGCTGGAGCACACTCTAATATCTCACCACTTCAGTTTAGTTTTAGCTGCCTAAGTGAGAACATAGACAAATCAGAATTTATCACAGTTGGCACCAAGAAGCTGCAAGCATTCTCCAGACAGATTCTGCTATGTACTGTATGTGGCCAATTTGTCAAGACAAGAGTGAAAATGTACTCTGTGACAGCACCTGCTAAAATGGGTGATTCCTACAAGATGTACTTTGGCATGCCTGTCGGGGATCATGACAAACCCGGGCACCTCCATATACTGTATACTGGGCTTTGAACATTGATACAGAGGAGCGTACTGTATAACAAAAACATGATGGAAGACTATATTTGGAAGCTGATACTGTATGTGAAAGAGAGTTAGATTACACTCACAAATGTCAAAAAACCAACTCACCTACATTTTTGTATGAATTTATTATGAATATATGTCAATTTTGATTCCTATTTGATTTTTTCAAACTTTATGTAAATGAAAACGTACCGATTTGCCAGTTGTTATTACAGGATAGCAGCATAGAAAATAGTATAATTTCTAAATTTCTTTATCAAAGTGACAAAAGCAAAGTTTGAAGAGAGCAATGGCCATTTCTATACTATTACAACATACGTAAGCAATTATAATACATGCTATGAAATAACATACTACCCTGGAACAATATTGACATAGTAAATTATGCAAAAAAAGTGTTACATAGTGTTATTTTGCTACAGTAACATGGCCTATTATGTTTTTGTACAATATGTTTTTATACTTTTGTATTCTGCACAAAATATAAAAGGATTAGCTTTTAGGAATTTTAACTAGTGAAGTAGTTAAAAAAAATCTGTTAATCTAAAGAATTAGATAAAAAAAATCTAGTGAAAAAGTTTTACTTATTTTAAAGGGTGGGTCTTAATTTTGGAATATGTTTCTAGGGCAGCATCGATTATACGTAAACATAATTTTTTTTAAACGCGCTTATGAGTGTGCAATTAAATTTCGTGGGCACATCTAGTTTTACATAAAAGCCTCTTAAACATTTCTGGCCCTGAAATTAGCTCTGCCACCAGACAGAACATACAACTCATAGAAAAGTGACACATGAATTGTGTGTTGTTTGAACTAAAGATAATGATGAAAGCCCCGTTGATTTATTACATTTTGCTGCTCACCTTACAGAATTTAGCTTAAAAAATGACAGACTTCTTTAAACTGTGAGTTTAAAATTCATCCAAATATTTGCAAACACTGGAGATTTTCAGTCTATTCTAAGCCTCTGTGTATTACAATAAATAAAACAGTGTCGCCACTTTCTTTAATGCTCAATTCCACCCAAAAGACCTGGTGCTAAACTTTATCTGTCTGGAGTCACCAGTGTGTAGGTGTGTTTCTGGCAGGGTTGTGTTTGTTTGGATCAAGTCAAGTCATCTACAGTCGACTGATCCAAACCGACACTCTGGCGCCTGCTCAGAATCAGATGCTGGTGTGTGGAGATGAGCCATATACAATCGATTCCTGTTTTAAAATAACCTCTCTCTAAGTGCTTTCATAAATCCCAAAATAAAATCATGCATATTAAAATAAGTACATTATATCCGAATCCTAGCCTATCCATCCTGAAGTAGTCATTCGTTTGGAAACCAAGAGTCTGAAACATTTTGAAGAACGCATTAGAGGAGCATCACATTACATGACTTGCTTTCCTTTCATTATGTTTCCACTGCACAGAATTTCCATAAACTCATCATTATAAATTTGTGATAAAGATGATAATGAAGGAAATAATAAAAAAAAAGAACTTATTATTCCACCAACATAATGATTTTATAACACAATTAATATCTTCAGATTTGTCTTTGGTGAGACAATAAGTAAATAAGAAAATAAGTAAATAACATTGATTACAGTAAGTAATTACAATTATTTGAGATTGTGTTGATTAATTATTTGATTCCATAATCATATGCTTCAGTAAAGATATACTGGATGTAAGTCAGTTTTTTTCTTGAAGAACTTTTTTATATCAGAATCTGCACCATCATATTAAAAGCATTATTCTTTAGAAAATGCTATTTTTATGAACTGTAGGTTTATGAAATGTGTCATTTGAATTATGTTTTGCAATAAAACACAATATACCATTAGAATAGTTATTATAATAAGAGTTTATTATAAATTTACTATCAGGATATTTTCAATAAACTTGTATTATTATAACTATTTTTTTATAATATAATGTATAAAAATATAGTATAAAAATGTGTAACCACTTCAGGAAAAGAAAAAGTTAATTATATTTTATTACAGAATTTATTGCTATATATTTCTACAGTGTTTACAGTATACGTTTATATTATGTTACGATGACAATATTATATTTATATAATATACATCATACTGTGTATACATTTCTGCATAGTTTTTGCTAGTGTATAATATTTTTATTTATTTAACCATGCAACTTCAGTAATATCTTTTACTTATTACTTTATTTTCTTTTTTATTTCATTTTTTTAAATAAAAAAAAAATATTTTTTTGTTTACAATATAGGGAAATTTACTTCATTTAATTTACTTATGGCTGGAAGTACAATATTACACTATTGTTATTTTTTTTATTATTATTATTTTTTTTAATACAAGTCAATATAAAAGCTACAGTACATTTTCATAAACATAAACTATATTATGCTGATAAGGAGAGAATGTGAAAAGCATGTTCATCAGAAGGAATTCTTATCCAAATATGTGTCTTATACTGTATGTATAAAGAATATATTTAGGTTGTTCTGTGTTATATTTGAATACTGAATGTGTTTTAGAAATACCCAGTACTATCCTGCCAACCTAAAATAATATTTGCAACTTACAGCCAAACAGGGTATCCATTAAAATAAATCATCTGTTGGTTCCAGCTTTATTTCCACACTTGAGAAAGCTAAAATTGCCTGTGTGTGCTTTGGTGAGTGTGCATGTATTATATGTGTCTGTTAGACACAATCTGTGAGTGTGAATGTGTGAGAGTGTGTATCTGCTAGAGGTCCCTGTGGGCCAGCTCAGCCCCAGTCCCAGGCCAATATGGTGTTATTTGTTCAGCTGGTACCCTGTTTTATCAGACATGCAGCCTGCTGTGACTTCTATTTGGATGTGGTTTTGGTGTGTTCTTGCCTATGTAAGCTGCAACCTAAAAATCATAATATGCAATAAATAAATAAATAAATAAATAAATAAATAAATGAATGACTAAATAAATAAATAGACCAGTGTGGTTTCATAAGGAAGGATAGCTTCATACTGATAGAGTTAAACAGGAGGTCTATAATGTGCTGTACAATGAACCCAAAAGCAGGTTATAATAAACCATTAGCTTGATGATGCATTAAAATCTTGTAACAAAGCAGTATTTGTTTAGTGCAAAGCATTTTCAATTTCATTAAATCTTATTTTGTAGAGAAAAAAAATGGTTTAAAAATGATTTTATTGCACAAATATGAAGAAACTAGTCATGAGGTTCAATGTTGCTCCAACTCATTAACCAGCACAAGATGGGGCTGTCACTGGTGTATTAAAAGACACAGGAGGTGAAAAACATAACACCACTGCAACATTGGGCGATTTTGGGTATGCTGCCATCATTTTGATATTATAAACACCCAATGCAATAGAAAGACACTTTTTTTCTGAATCAGCAAGAAAATCGATAGAACTGATATAAAATCTCACCTGATTAGGATCTTCCAATTGGCCAAAACAACTACCTATTCTTAGGGACTATACTATTTTTTTCTTTTTTACTAAGGCATCTGATCGGTCTGTTGTAAAAGTGTGTTTTCTTCTTTTTCACTTGTTTAGTGAATTACTGGACGGCTGGGTGATCACATAATCAAGCGCATTTTATTTTAACGCCAAATAAAGGCAAAATTAAACTATAATTTTTGCAGCACAGAAATCATAATCACTCCCATAGTGAATTGCGGCAGAAAGATTGGAGGAATAAATGAATCACTAATTAAACAGAATGAGAGACAATGTATACGCTCAGTATAAAAATAGACAGACTCTTATGGCTTTGGTGCACCAAAGCAAACTGAATGGTATTTGGATTAGGATTTGTCCTATGTAATCAATCATTTTGGCTAATTCTGACATCCAATGTGAATTTTAGTCTTTTGACAGAAATACATAATAATGTAACACATTTAGATTGCTGGCAATTTTTCTGCTTTAGTAAATGAATATAAAAAGTTGATTCTATTTTTCCCTCCAAATTGTGCTTAGTATTAGCTCTCTTGTAGGCTTTCCATGCCTCATTGACCCGCAGACACTTTCTATAACAGTATGCATAACTACAACGCATAACTTACAAGTACAGTTCTTGTAATAAATGTAAATGTTGGTATATACAAAATTGTTGAAACAGCGGATTTTTACTATCTAATTTGTAATATTTCCATTTCATTTTATTTATTACATTGCACGAATAATTTAGTATCATTTTCAGACTGAAATGTTTTACCTCATAATTTTCATCAATAAAATGACCAGTGTAAGGAATTATCTATAGATGATAGCATCAAAAAAATGTTTATACTTTCAACAACAGAACACAATACAAAATAATTAGATATTTGCAGGTCAAGTCCAGCTTTTAACCATAAAACCGTTACTTTCACACTGTTTTAATTAACAATTACGTTACTAATGCTTCAGTTTTTGTACTGAGCATAACATCTCTTTAAATCGTTATTGACTCGTGTAACATGTGCTAACATGTACTAAAAGGAAAACTAGAATAGAAAAGTAAAAATGCAAATGCAAAGTAATTCGTACTCACATAAAGAATCGTTTTGAGGCTACGAAATGTTTTTTTTTTTAAAGAAAGCTAATACTGAGCTATAATTAACACTAAAATTCCTTTGCCATACTTTAAACTCCAGTGAACTCTAGATGGTTGTGCATGTCCATTATTCACTCTTACAGCAACATACCTAATCATCATCCATTTTTTCCCATATGGATATTTAATACTTAGTAGACTTAGCATTTGACTGACCATCTGAAGGAGCATAGGTTAAGTTAAAACACAGAATTGACAATAAAGTTACACGTTTTCAAGCATGGTCAATAGTCCTGATGAATCGTGGTCGGGTGTAACACTAACTTTGAACTTATCTCAGTTATCTCCAGCCTTAAACCTTGTTGGATTTGTGATGCCCTAAGAGGTGCAGGGAAGCTTTATTACCTGAGTAGTGCACTTTAAAAGGGAAGCCGGGAGCCATTTCAGATTTGGTCTCCTACAATTAAATTTCTTCACTGCATGAAAGCATATTCAAGATGACCCTTATTACATAATTGCAATATTCCAATGCATTCTGAGTGATTTAGAATAAAGTTCACAATCAGACAAAAATACAGAGAGATAAAACAGACTAATGAGTGATTTCCCCCCTCTGGTACAGTTCAGATGAGCACAGATGCTAATTTGGCTGGGTTAAAATGGATTTTGGCAATGATCATCACCACCATCACCATCACCACCACCACGATCCCTCATATGATATCACAGTCCTGGCGTACACAAATAACGCGATTTCGTTTAATTATTGTGTAATGCATGCTCGCTACATGTACATGCATGGAGAAATCTTCATGCATTGCAATTAGACACATGCACACAATGCACAGACAGACATCTGAGCAACAGGCGACATGCGTTTCCTCACCTGCAATAAAACAGGAATCGGTCGCCGCGTGCATTCCGCTGACATATTTAGGAGAATGATGAAGAGGGGGGAAAAAAAGAAGTCCTTAAGGGAAGCACGGTCGTATCCTGGTGTGAGAGAGGAGGCCCGCGGTTTATTCACATATTTGAATGTGTTTGTTGACGCTCATGCACGGCGTCGCCAGGGAGAGAAAAGGGAGGGGCGCCCGTGATCCGAGCGGCGCGCGCTTGAAAAGAACCGACGGGCGCGTGCGTTGCCCGACTCACTTTTGTCTCGACACCCTTTAACGTGACACCGCCGCCGTGGTTTGTGTGTATGTGCGTGCGTGTAGGTTCACGCCCAACGAGTCCCGGATCTCAGCTCGATACGGGGTTCTCACCGAGGTTCCAGAGAGAGAAAAAAAAAAAAGAAAAACGAATCAAATCACTGATCATCACCCAGGCGTCTTCACAGCTCGCGCATCCCATCTGATCGAAGTGCCAGCGCATGTGCCAACCCGGATCATGAAGTCACGTGACACAGTGATGGCTTTGACATTATGACTTCTGCACCTTTTCCCCTAGAATATTAGCATGCTTTATGATAAACCAAAAAACAACAACACTATTTTAATATTACCATCTATCCATCCATCTAGGAACCTTTTTTTAGTCCAAGGAAGGTGATTATTTATATACGTTTTACAACCGTGTTAGGACCTCCAGTCAACATTCACACACGCTTTCTTTGGACTGTGGGAGAAAACCGGAGTATGTGGAGGAAACCCACCAAGCAAGAATATGCAAACTCCATGCACACAGACCCCAAGGCAGGAATTGAACCCCACCATTGGAGGTTCAAGGCGACAGTTCTAACTACTAAGCCACCGTGCCAGCATTTTAATGCTTATATCATATTAACGCAATTTTTTCAAGCGTAACATTTCATATTCTATGAAACAAGTCAAGTCTCTTCTTGTAACGTAATACAAGGCTCAAAATGCATGCAAAGGATACTGAACACTCGTCCATACACAATATGTCAAGCTCCTTTATATTGTTATAAAAAATAATTTTTTTTCCACATCTTCTCATTTCAAATTCAATCTTGTGCTTGGATTACTGTCTGTGTGGAGTTCTGCAGTGTGTTGCAGTGGGTTTCCTTCAGGGTTCACCAGGTTCCTCTCACCTTCCAAAAACATGCACTTATGTTTGATGCACACAGACATAGTGTCCAGTCATGGATTTGGTGAAGGTGCTTTGAGACAATGATCATTGTTAAAAGCGCTATATAAATAAATTTTAATTGAGTTGAATTGGATTGTCCTTCCATCTAGAGTTAATTCCTACCACTTAGTCAGTATTCCCTGGATGGGCTCCAGAAGATGAAGATGAACAAATGAATAACTAAAATGATGATAACAAAATGAATAGGCCACTATGGAACACTAAAATAATAGCTAACTAAGATTATGACAAAAGGCTTTTAATTGTGAACAACCTACAGGCAGTGAAGAATATACAAAAACTTTCAAGATTCATTTCCATTTATTAATAAAATATTCATAAGATGCCTTAATACATTTGCTTTATATATAGTGTGTATAATCATTTAGGTTGAACATTTTAATCATGATGCATCTATTTTATGTAATTATTTCCACCATGCCTTATAATCATGCCAACACTTTTGGACTTGATTCTGCAGTTCAGAAAATGATACTTTAGTATGTTTCATTACATAACTGTTTGTATTATAGATCACAATAAAGGCATTTTAATCCTTTTTCAATGTGCAGGGTACACTGCCAGAGAAGAGGCTTACTCCCTGCAAGAATGGAAAAAAATGGAGCATGCTTTCTGTTGCCATTTAACCAAGAAGGCGTACCATGGATAACCCATGTAGTCTAATCAACCATCTTTACAAGAACATGATTACGTTTGCCCTTCAGCAGAATTCCACTGAGAACAACAGCCTATTCATAACAATGGTCACATAACAGCCTTGAGGGCTAGTTAGAGTTAAAGCTCTCAGCTTCTTTTATGACAGATGAGATCTATCACTGTTTAAAGGACTCTGGTTGCCAATGTTCACAGTAATAAATGAGACACATGGCACAGCAGTATAACATGACTCTCCAACAATCTCTCACCAATTCCTCAACAATGTCTCAACAATTTATCTTTTTTCTTTAAATGACTGTTAATATTAAACTAATTTAGTGGCAATTATTCACTTTCCTTCATTTCTAGAAAAGATACATGTTTCCATCTACTTGGAGTATAATAAAATATGTTATTATGGGACCCCCAATAACTAAGACATGAGTGATTTTTTAGTAATTCTTTTTGTGATTAATAAATGAACAGTATCAATACAAATATACCCATGATTGCAGTTCACACTATAAGCACAGTCTGTTTGGATAAAACATCTCTGTGCACATCTTTTTTTTTTTTTGTCTAAAAAGTGTCAGGATTTGAAAGATGTTAATTGAGGGAGTGTTGTCGAGGCACAGCCCTCGTCTCTAAGATATCACAGCAGCATTGATATTCAGTATTCCAGAACAACCTTGAGTGTGACATTGCTTTTTTACAACAGTTCCACAAAACAGAATATGATTTGTTTGTTTACTTAACAAGGCGGTAGGGTGGCTAAGTGGTTAGCACTGTCGCCTTGCACCTCCAGGATCGGGATTTAAATTCTGGCCAGGTTTGATTCCCGCCTCTGCATGCATGGAGTTTGCATTTTCTCCCCATGCTTGGTTGGATTTCCTTTGGGTACTCCGGTTTCCTCCCACAGTCCAAAGACATGCAGGTTAGGCTGATTGGTGTTTCAAAATTGCCCCTGTAGTGTGTGAATGTTTGTGTGTATGAATGTGTGCCTTGTGCCCCAAGTATTCTGGGATAGGCTCGAGCCTTTAGTTATCATGGGAGAAAGTCTTTCAGGTAATATGTACCCAAAAGTGGGTGGTGGACAGTCCTGAGAAACTTAGATTTCCATGAGATTGACTTCATAATTCCATTAATTCTGCTTTAGAATAACAGCTTCCAACGAATTCTGGGGTTAAATCCAAACCGTTAAATGGCAAGTTAGTATGCTATGTAGGGTGTAACAGTCCCTTCTTCCTTAATCAGGAGTTAGAGAGGGAATTGGGATGCAGCCTTGTGCTAGTTCACCCTAGTTAGCTTTGTCATATTATTTGTGTTCATATTATCTGTGAACAGGACAAGGAATTTAAAGTGTTTTTCAAGGGCCTTGTTCACATGGGCGTTACATTTTTGGATAAACGAACGCGCTCCGAACGTCCTAGACGTTTATGTTGCGTTTTGTAGTGGTGCTCGATTGACTTCTACACTGGCGTTCGTTTGGCTCTGTC
>JAOVVA010000030.1:4771090-4781355 GCA_028565275.1 Leiocassis micropogon | reverse complement strand
TTATTTGGATTTTTACAACATTATTGTTGAAATATACAGTCCTGAAAAAGGGGCGTTTCTTTTTTTGCTGAGTATATATATATATATATATATATATATGGAAATAACTTGTTTTGTAGACTTTACACAGCATTAACAATATAATAAATGGATAAAACTACTTGACTGTTTGTCCTCTTTAAGTTAACAAATATTTTTAAGTTTGGGAAATACAGTAGCTGATAAAACTTTCAAGTGGTGTCTTTTTCCATCTATAATACATTCACAGCTTAAAATTATATAGCTAAAGCTTTATGAAAGATAATTTTCTCCAGAGTCAAATAGCTGTGTTGTCAAGAGCACCTTGAAACCTGACCATGAGTGGGTGATGCAAATTTTGGCTTGCATGAATCAGGAAGTGTGATATTTACCTAGTTTATTTATTCACTCTTTACATTTAATCATATGTTTGCATACAGTATACAAACATTGCCTGCTGGAATAAACACTGCTGAGGATATGATGGATGTGGAGCCTACTTTGAACTCAATACATTTCCTCTACTGATCGAAATAGCTCTGACACAGGACACAAGATGTAATGAAAAAAACAGCTTTCATGATTAGACCAGTACTGTACTTGCCTGTTATTTTCTTTCCAGTTCCTTTCATCCATCTCAGATACACTACATCCAATACACTCACAAACACAAACACATGTATATACATTATGACATGGGATCCTTACAGGCTGGATGAGTATTTGACAAAGTAAATAAAGGTCTAGGCCTCATAAAGCTCATTCTGCAGCACACAATAATAAGACATTACATTACACCGAAACAATTACGTTGCACATAAGTACATAGCATTTCATCATACTGTCATTATTTGACACAGTTAATTCATCAAATGGATTTACTGCAGCCCTTAATGCAATTCTTACACTTTAAAGTATTTTTCAGTGTCATTTGGCTTCTGGAGAAAGCAAATTTTACACTGCCATTTAACCATATTTCAATGTATATATGCAAATAAAACTGAGTTTTCAGCAGAATGTCAGGCAAATAATTAATTATAGTTTATATGAATGATGAAGCAGTTCGGATTTTCTATATAGTTAGTCATATAGAAATGTCACAACAAATAAAACACACTGACACAGTGACTCAGTTATAGTGAAGAACCTTAAACTTCACAAAAATAAATTTCCAAGAAAAGGGCACACCTAAAGATGTCCTCTGATACTTTGAGGGGCTTAGTATGGCTAAATTGAAAGACAGTGTCTTATGAATTTGTGTGTGCCCCCCCTATTAATTTTAAAAAGGGGAAAAAACTGGCTGGCCTCCGAGTGGTGCAGTGGGAAGATCACTAGTCTGATGCGGAGAACACTAGTTTGATTCCTGGGTGATGCTGTAACCTCTCGCAGCCGGAGGCCTGGAGAGAGCTGATTGGCCGAGCTCTCACAGAGGGGAGGGATGACAGGTACTTTGCGCTCTTACATCAATCATGGCTTCACAGCCAGTCATGGGCGTCTGTGAGCTCATGAAAGCTCTGAATATGTTCATCGCCCCCAACGGTACATGAGCAAGCAGTTCGAAAAAGATGTGGCTGGAAGTCTTCAGCCCTCCCTGACTGGTAATAGTAGCCTTAATTGGGAAATGCACCAATGAAGGGTGGGAATTAGATACGACTTAAAATTAGGAACAAAAAATCGGGGGAAAAAAACAACAAAAACATAGAGTCTGTTAAAAAGGACTGCATAATAGAAACTTCATTTGGAGATATTACACAATATGAAATATACACCAATCAGTCACAACATTAAATCTACTGAGATGTCAAGTTAATAACACTGATTATCTTGTCACATGGGCACCTATCATGGGGTGGGATAGTTTGGGCAACAAGTGAACAGTCAGTGCTCAAAATTGTCTGAAAATTTTCTTCATCAAATTTTTTTGACATCAAATTTGTGACAAAATAGTGGACTTTCAGCGATAGCTAGGAATTATTTTGTTTGCACTAACAAGCATTTGTTTTTTCATGGTTTGGCCAAAAGTTGTTATTTGTTTAAAATTAACTAGCTACTGTAATGCAGCAGCAATGATTATGTATCTAGGATATAAGGGTATATTTGGTATACAGTATATAAAGGTATATTGAATAGCAAATAGTACCCTATATTTGGGTACTTTTTTGGTGTATGTTTTTATGCTGAGATTCCCTTATACAAAGAGGCAGCTACCTCTGATACCAATTGTATTTTAGCTACAGTATTTCCACAATTACAAGCAAAACTATTTTCGATAGTGCAAGTTGATGAGATAAATAAATAAATAAAGCTCTCTCTCATGCACCCAGAAGGTGGTTAGTAGACTGTCACATGGATCACTAAAAGAAAAAGGACATTTATACAGCCCTGGTGCCTGATTTGATAGTTATTGATCACATTGGACCTCCGGGTTTCATGTCGCAACAATAAGCAATCAATACTTGCAGCCGTGAGACAAAAATCCATCTGAGCTGCTTTCTCCCTGAGATCCTGGTATCACTGATGTCACCTCCCTCTGCCTGTATGAAGCCTAGCATATTTTTAAAGTGGTTTTAGAAAAAGAAATTTCCTGACAAGTGATGGACAACACCGTATTACAATGTCTTGCATGAAGCCTGCTGAATATTAATTGAACAGGCACTGGGTAATGCATCTGTCTTCAGATTGAGTATTTAAATGCTGTTTCATCATCAGTGGGCAATTACACGACCATTCTGCCCTCATAAAAAAGTACCTCCTCATGGCCATCCTTAGCACCATTAAATAAGCTTTAGCGACACTTGTGAGCCCACATGTGGAACCTAGTGGACGATCTCCAGGCAGAACAAGGTGCTTATCTATTTGACTGAGGTCACCAGAGATTCTGATTGAGCTAACCCAGACCTATCTGTCCTTGATATGATTTTGTTATGAGTTCATGATTCATGAGTCAATGTTCATGAGTCCTTGAGTGTGTTGCTGCAGCTGGGCCACTGCTTTCATGCTCAAAGCATCTTATTAAATTTGACATCCTCATGAGTAGCAGAAGCTGCTGGATCCAGACCTTCCTACACGCCTTCGATTCTGTCTGAAGCTTACAGTCATAGATTTATAGAGAAGAACAGCACAGGAACACTGAGACCACACACTGAGCAGAGGGTGCAATAATGCACCTGATGAAAATAGGACAAAATAAAATATACTACAAAGGGAACATTTGAGCATACTGTATTTTTCAGTTGAGAAGTTTACAACGTTGAAATAATAAAAAATTATTAAAATACAGGAAATTAAAAATACAGGCAAATAATAATAAACAATGCATTGATTGGATGCAGTCTGATTCAAACTGTGGTTACTCTGACCACTCAATAAGGGCATATCATGAAGTGTTTTATTTTTGTTATTCCTACAGTAATTAGTCAGTTAACACACATACACAAATGCTAAAATACTATGTGATTTTTTTCTTACACCAGTGTTTGTGGCTATGAAAAACTTCATCATTGTTGTCTATCCTGCTATATCCTGTATACAGAGTCGCAGGGGGCCTTAAAGTAGGGTACATGGCGGGGTACACCCTGGACAGGGAGCCAATCCAACACAGAGCACACTCACACCCACACATAGACTGATTCACACACTACAGACAATTTTGGAATCCCAATTAGCCTAATCTGCATGTCTTTGGAGTGTGGGAGAAAACACACAAAGGACAGACCAAGGGCACACTGACACACAGACTCATTCACACACTACAGACAATTTTGGAATCCCAATTAGCCTAATCTGCATGTACAGTATTTTGACCGTGGGAGAAAAGACACAAAGGACAGACCAAGGGCACACTGACACACAGACTCATTCACACACTACAGACAATTTTGGAATCCCAATTAGCCTAATCTGCATGTCTTTGGACTGTGGGAGGAAACACACCAAGGACAGACCAATGCACACAGACCTGAGGCAGGAATTGAACCCAGACCCTGGAGGTGCCAGCTGACAATGCTAACCACTAAGCCACCATGGCAAATTGCAACTTATTATCATAAATATAAGGATCATATACGGTGCATCCGGAAAGTATTCACAGCGCATCACTTTCCACATTTTGTTATGTCACAGTCTTATTCTAAAATGGATTAAATTAATTTTCTACACACAACACCCATAATGACAACATGAAAAAGTTTTGCAAATTTATAAAAAATAAAAAAAAATTGAGAAAGCACATGTACATACTGTAAGTATTCACAGCCTTTGCAAAATTGAGCTCAGGCGCATCCTGTTTCCCCTGATCATCTTTGAGTGTCTGTAGACCTCCGAGACAGGATTGTCTTGAGGCACAAATCTGGGGAAGGTTACAGGGAAAATTTCTGCTGCTTTGAAGGTCCCAATGAGCACAGTGGCCTCCATCATCCGTAAGTGGAAGAAGTTTGAAACCACCAGGACTCTTCCTAGAGCTGGCTGTGAAGGCTGTGAATACTTATGTACATATGCTTTCCAAAGCTACATGTACTTATGTACATGTGCCTTTCCAAAGCATGTCCAATCAACTGAATTTACCACTTGGTGGACTCCAATTAAGCTGCAAAAACATCTCACGGATGATCAGGGGAAACAGGATCAATTTTGCAATTTTGCAAAGGCTGTGAATACTTATGTACATGTGCTTTCTATTTTTTTTTTATTTTTAATAAATTTGCAAAATGTTGTCATTATGGGGTGTTGTGTGTAGAATTCTGAGGAAAAAAAAGAATTGAATCCATTTTAGAATAAGGCTGTGACATAACAAAATGTGGAAAAAGTCATGCGCTGTGAATACTTTCCGGATGCACTGTAGATAAGCTCATGTGATTATAAGATTACAATTATCTCATAATATTTTAATTAGACAACAGGATTTAGCATTTAAAGCAGGATATTACTGATGGTAACGAATGCTACAGCTTTCTTTTCTTGATTGTTTTTTTTTTTTTTACGTATGTATCAATGTAAAGTGTATCATGGCCCCCAAATGCAGCAAAAATATTGTTTTACATGAAGACTATAACATCTTACAACCTCTGTATATTTAACAAATTTAATGTTAAGGAAAGTACATACTGTAAGACAAGTTAATACCTGTTCTACCCTACATGATACTAGCTACAAAAAAGTTTGTTTGCCTCACCAGCCTCTCGTTCTTCTCTCTTGAAAGTGAAAAAAGAAGCTTGTCATGTTACAGAGAAACCACAAAGCACAAAGCCGTTTGTTCAAGTTCTCAGAAAAGATGAAACCTTATTGCTTGACCTCTCAAGGTTCAAAGCACTGACAATACAGGCTCCTTCCAAATTGCCAAAAATACCTTAAAAATACCATTGCTCAAATAAACCATCACAGCCATTTTAAAGTCTTTTTAAAAAAATGTTTAGGTTGAGCACCCAGCGTACAGTAAATTTCATATTTAAGTTGTTGCTATAGCAACAGTAGCATTATTATTATTATTAGGAATGCATTTATATAAATAGACTATGATCTTACCATTCAACAATCTTTGAAAACGAATTAAATCATTTCGATTTGAGAATCTGACAGTGCTGTGATATTAAACAAAAAGAATACTGTTCAAAAATAAATTAGAGGTTGATCCTTACAGTATATCTGGCTATTTCTTTTCTGGTGGCTTTAGAAATTTAATTTAATCCTGCAGCCAAAATCCTATCAGATCACTTCTGAACATCCTACGCTTAAAGCAGGAATAGATGCAATTCAACTCATTGCATTCTGCTTTTTCATCAAAATGATTCGGAGATAAACTGATCATCAAAGAAATGAGATTTAACCGTTTAAGGTCTAAGGAGCCATCGGCAGCTGCAGTGTTTCATTCTGCAGTGTCACATATTGTTAGTGTATGAAACCCTGATGCTGCATTAGCTGCTGCTGTTAGCTTCTACAACACATCAAGGCTCCTATCAGATTTGCTCCTAAGCCAGTGTCGGTGGTACTAAACAGTCTGCACAAATCTGTGGGCACTTTTAATTCAGCTCGCAGTGGGAGCAATCTGTAAAGTCACTCTAAACACAGATCGATATCGTTGATGTCTAGGTTTCCAGTGCGGCATCTAACTTTCCTATCTATGCTTGTAACTGCATACTGATTAGTTTCAATGTAAATGTTCAATGATTTATGAGCTGAATAATGGAATAATATACTGGTACTTTAAGGAGGATAAAGTGGCTTCCTGGGTAATTGCTATCTTAGCAGGTCTTCTATTATTTTACTATAAGAACAATGTCATGGGTGACCGGGCTGTGCATTGGGAAGCATTTCTGGTGTACAGGCTCCCTGGCTTCAGGCTGAGTTTGGGTTATTCTCATGTGCCTACACATGTGTACAGAGTGCCCTACAATGGACTGGTGTCCGACTCATGTTGCAGTCCACCTTCACATGCAATTTTCACATGATGGTAAAAAGCAAGCAAGAAAACAAACAAACAAACAAACAAATATATGACAATTTATTATAATAGTGCTATATTCATAAAATACAAAATATAAGACTCTTTACCTAATAATAAAATTTAGCTTTACCTTGATGCCAACTCTTGATTTTCTTTTTTGATTCTGATCATACAGAAAACTACTGTATAATATTTAGTATATAACAAACATAATAAATAACCTAAAGGTAGATCCTTGATCTTCATATGAAACTGACTTTGAAAGAGCTCAAAAGGTCATAGATAGTGTAGATACATAGTTAGTTCACAGTTTGAGCAATGAAATATACCCATTGCATCATGGACGAAACACTATATATGTGATAACCTGGTTATTCAGCTGAATTCATTTTATTGCCACATGAGTCTAAACCTGACAAACTGAAGCAACCCCAGAACATAACACCGCCTCTAGAGGCTTGTACAGTGGCCACAATGCATGATAGTGTATCGCTTTATGAGTCTCTCTTCTTGCCCTGATGTGCCCATAACACTGGGATAGGGTCAATCTGAACTCATCATACATTATGTCCTTTTTCCATTGCTACAAAGTCCATTCCTTATGCTCCCCACCGAAGGAAGTGGTTTTCTTATGGCCGCACCACTTTTTAGTCCCAATCCTGAATTCTCATCACATTATATTTGTGAAAGTGTTCTTACTTTCTTTAATAAGCTTTGTTTACTTTCACTAAAAATCATTATTTCTACTGTACATTTTTTGATGCAACTTCAACAAGCTCACGGTCAGTCATGATTTTTTGTCTGACCATATTTCTTCCACAAAGATTATGATTCAGCCCAATCCTTACAGGTTTTAATGCTGTTTTGGGCAGTTCTTAACCCAATTCCAGTAATTTTAATGTTTTGTTTAATGGATGCAGGCCAATAATTTGATCCTTTCGAAATTTGCCACTTTAGACAATTTGGCACAACATTCTGGTAACAAACTAGTTTTCTTTAACAAATAGTGTAAAATGTGTATACAGTACACGATCAGTACATACACTGCATAATCCTTGCCTTTTTTTAACAGTGTTTCTGTGGAGGTTACACTTATCTGTTCTTACCCATGCTACTTTTTATAGACCAATTCTCCTCTTATAGGTCGTTCTTCATTTGTATCCCATGTCTTATTCATAAAATATGTGAAGGCTGACAGAGATGGGCACTGGCTGTGGAGCTTCCGCTGCCTGCACCATTGTTCACATGCACTATGGAAATCACAGCTCCATCCCTGTTGGCAGCCAGGAAATAGAATTTCCTTGAAACAGCGATTTATTTCAGCATTATGCAGCATTTTCAGCCTGTCAAAATCCCAACAGTATTTTAACCCAATTGCTAAACAAAGTAATTACCCACAATTATATTAAAGCAAGGGATTAGGAATGACTTCTGGAAGGCACCCAGCAGTCATTGGAGCCTCCTACACAAGTATGAGGTTGTTCATCTGATTACAGATGACAATTCCAGGCAACAAGATCATTTTGTCATGTCCAAGATAGCTCTTGGCTAGTAGACACATTTGTTCTTAACAGGTTTACTTAAGAAAATCTTCTCCTACCTATGTTTCATAAGCTTGTACTAAACTTACTTGTTTTAAACATGATGCAGTAAAACATTACTAGTTATTTCTCAAGTTCACAAAATTTGAAACATCTTTTTTCGGACATGATTCTCATCGAGGCTCAATATGAGCTAAAGGTTTGAAATGGGCTAAGAGATGATTCCTGCTTACAGCAATATGCATTATTATGTTAAATGTGGTTCTGAACTATATCGCAGGTGAAAATAGCCCATCACATTTACACTGTCGCTGCAGAAGAGCTATTTTCTTCAATCTTATGATCGTCCGGCTACAGAGACCCATCACGATGCAATAAATGTCGCCTGAGGACAATTTGCTCTCAGTCACCAGACAATAACAAATGATCACATTAGAGCAAGGTACCTAATTTTCCTGTGCATGGCTGTTAGAAGGAGATTATGAATAGCAGGCAAACTCAAAGAACACAGTCTTCTAAACTTTGGCAGTTTAACTTCAGAACCATTTACAAAATAATTAGTTAAATGTGTCTATTAGATTCTGTATACAGAAACAGATTTCAGGTAGGGTTGTGGATGTTTTATTAAAATTATCAACAGCCTGGTAGTATGATCCAAGAAGGTAATTCTAGAGTCTGTTGGTGCCCTAGAAAAAAACTCCCACCACTCCACCCAGCATCTATCACCATTATCTTATAAATAATAAATATGTTTGTCAGCCCTCAGGGGTCCCTTCTGGTCTGGGGCCCCAAATAGTTGCCTGCATTACCTGTTGACAAGCAGTGCCTCTGGTGATGCAGTCTAAAGAGAAATAAATAATACCCTTCTGGCATTCTGGATCATTTCCAACAGCGGCATCTCCTGAAGGGTTTTACTCCCCTAGAGCACACTAATTTTCCATAACTAACATTTTTTCTATCTATTGCAATTGTGGTAAGCAGTTTCCATATACTGTACCTATCATGAACATGAATATTATAGCAATAATTGGCTTGCAATCATTTCTCTCTTCTGGTCTTTCCCTGGCACAGAACCAGTGTAAAACATACATGTTGAACCCCAGGAATATGTTCACAGTATGTCACAGGTTTTGTAAAATTAACAGATGCCTTAAAATTACATACCAGGTCAAAAATATACACACCAATATCGATTTTAATTCAGCTGAATAGCCCAAAAATTCTTTTCATTTACTCTGCCTGAGGTCTTTCAACATTCTGTGACAACAGCCGGAAGTTTCTCTGTGCCAAAATTAAAGCTGACATAACTAATTTGGTGAACCAACACACAGTACAATGGAAAAGTCCAAGCTCAGTGCCGGATGGCGGATTTACACCAATCAGAAATGTCTCTTAGAGACATTTCTGAACAACTGCAGATTTCAAGATCAGTTCAAACAATTCAAGTGAAACCTTAGCATGTACAGTTTGTGAAGTATAAAAATGTATCTATTTTGCAAAGATCTGGAAGTCGACACAAACTTGCAACCTCAAGTAAGAGCAAATTGGTTTAGATGGTCATGGAAAACCAGGAACTACCAAGGCACAGGCCTGACATGAACTGGAAACAGCTGGAACACTAGTGTCACTGTCCACAGTCAAGTAAGACTGAAAGACTGCTCTTCAAGAAAGAAGCCCCCGCCCTAAAATCAACACCTTCAAGTTTGACTTGAAGTTTGCAGCTGACTGAATGGACATGGAGAAAACATTTTAAACAGAGATATATTTACATACAAGTACAGGTAAGGTATTCATCCCTGAGAACATTTGACAAATCGTTGAGCATGGTGATGGTAGCATCATGGTTTAGGACAATTTTATTGCTAGCGGAACTGATGCATTGCACAAAGTGCAAAAATTCAATTAAACCCTATCATGAAGAGCAGTCAAATATTCACCCAGCTTGTTGAAGCTTGTTGATGGCTACCAAAAGGATCTGGTAAAAGTAAAACAAGTTAATTCACATCAACTGGAGATTTCTAGCTGTATTACAGTTAGAGTTGCTGTGGAAAATTAGACATTAATCTTTATTTATTATGAACGAATAAATGAATGAATGAATGAATGAATGAATAACAAAACGATCAAAATGGTGAAATCCATTTCTTATATCCCGCTTCTGGTTGGAGATCTCATCACATGGATGCCCCATGTGTCTCTTTGAGATGCGTCTCGTGTCTGGGGATGGTTCTCTCTACCTAGAAGACGGTTCTGGCCTCGACTGGTGT
>JAOVVA010000030.1:4758023-4770990 GCA_028565275.1 Leiocassis micropogon | reverse complement strand
TTTGATTGTGTAAAGCTGCTTTGGGACAATGCCAATTGTTAAAAGCGCTATACAAATAAAATTGAATTGAATTGAAGTGAATATGCCAACATTCTCTTTTTATAACTGTCTTTAAACTCTTGAATTCCATAAACAGGTTTTGATCCCTTCAACTGTAGTATATATTTACAGTGTAATAGAATAACATCACACTAAAGCCTCTTGCACATTTAAGTCCTATTTAAATACAGTATAACTGGTTTCTATTTAGATTTGATTTGGGTGTTTTTTAAACTGCATTTATATTTTGCTGGCGTTAGGTGTTAATAGTGTGGAGTGAGTCAAGTTTAACAAAGTTCAGCTATTTTTGTTCTTTTGCCAAATACACACCCTGACTAACTGCAGTGAACCACTTTGGTCTTTTTAACTGTGATTCATTCTCTGACCAACTGCTGATTCTTACTTTCATTTCTCTCATTGTGGCTTCATTAGAGCATTAAACATATCCTTGAATGATAAAAAAGTAAACAGCTTTCCGATATGTTATCAATGACTTTGTGTGGACCATAAACCACCTGCTGTATGCGCTTGGCAGGAAATTGCTTCATATGTTCACAAGTGCTTGAACTCGGCCCATTTAATCCAGCGCCGAATGTAATGGCCTCCAGAGGATGTCACAACTGGCTGTTGGCACTATTGTTTGCTTGAAGAGGACAGATTCTCAGTAGGGACAGTTCTGTGTCTCAGCTGTTGTGAAACGTCCAGACATTCCTCTGGGAGGATGTGTCAGATTGATGTCTAATGCTTTTTAATACTCTTTAATACCTCATAGGTAATGGTGGAGGGACTGAGTAGAAACAACTTAATAGTTCTTCTGTATACAGTATTACCATCTAAATCCCTTTTATTAATAGTTAATGGAAACTTGTGAATATCTCAGTAAGTACTGCTAAAGTAATAGGCTGGTGGTTTATTGAGAATAAATAATCCTTTATGTTACCTGGAGAAATACTAATTAGTCATTTACTCATACAAAAGTATACAGACACCAAATATGCAATAAATCTATATACCTGTATGAGATACAGTGTTCTTTCTATAGGAGTAAGTGATCATCTAGATCATGTACTGCAAAATAAAACACACAATCACTTGTTAACATAATGACTAGTTAGACAGTAGTTCTCCAGGAGGTAAATAAGAATTGGTAATTATTGCATAATATTCATAATAGCCTAATAAACCATTACTTTATTATCACCTGATGTCAAATTATGTTCTATTAATTTACGCTTAATTGTAGTGACTAAGATGAAGTGTACACTGATGAAGAAGTGTTACAGATTAACATATTATTAATGCACATTAAAGGAGACTAAAACAATAACACTTTGTATCCGTCAGCACTCTCTCAGCATGCCATATGAACTCTGGCACTGACAGTTCCATAACCTCAACTACACCACATGAACTTCACATAAAAAGGAAATGAAAATGCCGCAATTTAAATCAGAAAATAACCAGGAAGCTGAAAAAATATTGCACTTCCTATTGGCATCTGTATTGGCATCCATTTAAACCACATTATCTGTGCTTTGTGAAAGAAAAAAAAAATCACCAGTATTGTAATGTACAAATGTAATATACAAACACATTGCATTTGGGATACTTGAGGGCAGGCCTGGCATGAGCGTTTCGTCAGCCCAGGTGCAAGTTAAAGCTCACCCAATCTCCACATAAAGAGGGAGGCATGGGTGCCCTGGAATATTAAAAAATATGTGCATGCATTAAAAACTTGTGCCTTGAACCCAGCAAAGCTTGTGACTACATCCTCATACTTTCAATGGACAACAAAGCCAGTGCAGAGAGTCTTTCCTGGGACTCCATTTTAATATGCTAAAACAATTCAATTTTTCAATAATATTTTATATTATTCCTCCTGCAATTTTACCAACCTTTAGGTTAACACCATCTGAGGATGGACCATAATGACAGCCATAGCCTTGTACAGTAGCACTAAAATGGGACGTGGGGTAGGAGGGTGTTTTTATGAATTCTCCAATGGCAGTTAGATATTTTTAAAAGAATTCACCCTTAACCAACAGAGCAACTGGAAATGAAACAAAACACAGCAGCATGGATCAAAAATTATGGTTCCTGAGTCGGCCAGGAAAGCACTGAATTCAGACACAACACAGTGACCTTGCATAAAAACCATCATTGATGCAATGCAGTTTATGCGGTCCTCGAAGCCCTGACCTATGACTACTCTGTATGAGTACATTTAAACCATAATTGCAAAATCAACAACATATGTGAACAGATATAAAGGACAGATATACAAACCAAATTCTGATTGGCATTTACTATATGACTTTCGCTCAGAAAACACAACAGAGTGACACCTTCAGTGTTCGGCTCAGTGTGCCCTGACTTCATTAAAGTCAGCTCGGATCAGGCTCCTGTCTGATGGAGATTAACGCACAGAGGTAATTGGGTGATGTTTACCAAGCTGGGGACTTCACAAAGCACTTTCAGCTTTCCTAGTGGTCGATAGCATTTCATCTGAACCCTCTAATGACAAAACTGAACGTATGCCATGGAGGAAAGGTCAAGAACGTGAGCACCATGTGTCAACTCAGCCATCGAATCTACAGCAGTCTTAAGTCAGAGAGAGAGGGCAATTCTTCTGCAATACACATGCTCAATATAATAGCTTATAATGTAATAATGTAATGTCACAGATAAGCACAAGCATATATAACAATACCATGGATACAAGTGTAGTCAATATTTGGACTTTTTGCCTTGTTTTTTTTTTTTTGAACAGTGTTTGTTCAATACAGTTGATTTCCTGTCATGAGTAATGATAAAACTTAGTTGATAAAAGTGTTGTTTCAGATACAGAATTAAGACAGTTTCATGTGATTGGATAAGATGTGATTCTGGTTCATGCTTGAAAAACCCAACCAGTTGAATTATGGTCAGTTTTTTTTTATACATTCATCAGTAAGTTCTGGATCAACATTTTCGATCACATCACAGGCTAGAGAGCTGAATAATATTAACTGAAAGCACAAAGAGAACTACAATCTCAAAGTACAAACTGATTCAATAACAGCTATCTATAGAGACAGTTGCCATGGTATTATCAATATTATTTTAAATATATATGTACATATCAGTTATAGGTATATAGTATAAAGGTTTACAGTAAGTGCTTGTATGATGACAATTCATCATACAAGTTCACAATCCAAGCTCACTTAATAACCCTTAGTCTGTACACTGGAGACAGGACACAGAGCACAAACTGAAGGAGAGCAAAAGACATACCGAAAGTGTGTGAATGTGTGTGTCATGTGTGAGAGTGAGAGTAATTTCTATTTTTAGAGCCTGGTGATAAACCCTGCTACCCAGTGGGACAGGATGTGTTGCCATGGTGAGCAGAACTCAGCTTGAACGTTTTCTAATTGGCAAAGATGATGCGGTATATGTAGAATTGTAAAAATAGTCGTATCTAGTAATAGGCGGCATAGCTAGCTTTAAATGCTAATTTAATAGCTCTGAAAAAAAAGCTCTGATTGATTAGCTACCAAGGTTTCTTCCAAATGCTATTGAATAGCCTAAAGCACGTTTCATTAACTATTCCCATCCATACACACGTATGAAAATGCTGGACTGAGAAGGGAGCATCACAAAATTATCACCTTGTCAGATGTTGTCCATTTCCCCATATGGACATGGTAGAATAGAGTTGACAAATCGTGCTGAAACAGATCGACTGTTAAATTTTTACAATTCAAGTCCTGGAATGTCCTGAAGAAAAACTACATAGATGTGATATATACCCTGGTCAATCAGATGTTCAGGACATCAGCTGAATTCATTTATTTGCCACATAATGTTGCTGAGCTCGGACCTGACCATCTGAATCACTAACACATAACACTGCCTCTAGAGACTCGTACATTGGGCTCGATGTGTGCCAGCGCTTCATATGCTTCCCGTCTTATCCTGCTTAAATATTTATATCATCACATGTTAAATGTTAGCCTATAACATGCTTTGAATAATAAGACTGAAAAAACATTATGTGGTCTTATTTTCAATATATACTGTAGCTATTCTGTTTCTGTTACCCACTCTTGCCTCAAATAATTGGATAATAACAAGTAACCAAATGTGGTCTTCAGAGGTGGGTAGTAACGAGTTACATTTACTTCGTTACATTTACTTGAGTAACTTAAAAAAAAAAATTACTTCTATGAGTGGTTTTACTGCACCATACTTTTTACTTTTACTAGTAGATGTAGATGTGTAAAGGAGAAACGCTACTCTTACTCCGCTACACTCGGCTACACTCGACTCGTTACTTTTCTAACCATTTATTCTACACAAGTAGCCGGTAGATCTACTGTAGCACATGACTGTTTCACCAATCAGACGCAGCAACAATAATCACATAACTCCGTTTGACCAATTAGCCGCAGGAACAATAACCACATGTAGTCACATGACCACACCCAAACCAGCAGCATAGCGGGAAAAAAAATATTCAGCATGTATCCCTGGCATCATATATAAAGCATGTTTCGCTTGCAAAAGAATAGCTTTATACTGCAGTGTCTTCTCTATCTGCCAAAACAGTCAGACACTTCAGCATAAAAAAGCTCAACTTCTAAACTGAGGAAACATGTCGCAATAATTTTAGCTGTTTCATTAAATGTTGCGATGTTGGCATATATAATTATTATAATTATAGTATAATATACACATAATATAATACATATACCATATACATATAATATAATATGCTGTGTATATACATACACACACAGTACAACGTGTATATATAAATCATATATAAATCATGTATGAATGTATAAATGAAGCATTACGAAGAAAAAGTTACTCAGTACTTGAGTAGTCTTGTCACTGAATACTTTTTTCCTCTTACTTGAGTAATATTTTGATTGACTACTTTTTTTACTTCTACTTAAATAGTATTATTTTGAAGTACAGTTACTAATATAAATATTTCAATCCTTACCTTAGGTGACACCTTTCAGTCGATTATTAGGTGGACATTAACTGATGCTTTTCACCTGGATCTGCAATTTTTTTTAATGCATTGTGCTGCTGCCATATCATTGATTTATTGGATAATGGCATGGATCAATAGTGTGCAGCCATTATGGTGGCAGGTAAATGTAGGCTGAATACTCACTCAAGTTTTGAAAGGTATAAAAAAAGCTGGAGCAATAATAAAGGCTATAAAGGGATATAGATCATACATGGAAGGTTAAAACCAACATTGTCCCACTTGTGAGAGAGAGGGCTATAACCTCTAATCTGACAGAAGGGCTTCCATACAGTATATTATATAGAAAATTCATCTACAATATGGATACTTTATAATGATCACTACACTGCTGTCTTCCTCCTCCTTTCTGCTTTCACAACTTAATACTGCTCGTCATCTTTTAGAAATATAACATATTGCAACCTGCGTCTGCAATCCTATTAAGAACGTAGATAAAAAAAATACAACAGCATGGATTTCAAATGCATTATACAGTGCAAACTGTCCATCTTAAATAGGCTATCTAAAAATAGTGACCGTTCATACATTCTGTATTATGTGCTTAGAAGATCAATTGCAAATATGCAGAAAATACCTGGACTGGTCATGATATATATGAAGGGAAAAGGCATGCATAGAAAATATTCTCTTTAAACAGCTCTTATTAAAAGGTTCATTTCTAAAAATGAAGGTAAAGGTACTGATCCTGACCTGAGTCAGGAAATAGCACCCTGCATCTCATCAAAGCATAACAGTCTGACGGGAATAAATGAAAAAAGAATGAATAATTGATTTCTTCATTAGAGAAATAAGACATCTGCTTTGAGCTTTATGACATTAATAAAATGCTAATGTTTCTAAAAATGGTCTTGATTCATCATAGCTTCCTCTTGAATGTTCTCTAATATTCTCTGTTCCTCCCAGAAGGGCCTGTTAGGTCTCCCTCTCCTATTAAGCATCTTACTCACAACCCATTTGCAGAATGGGAGCATATGGAACATCGACAGGATGTACATTCTAATCCAGCTTTTACTCACTTTCAAATCACACCTAAACAATGATTTATTTTAGGTGCTTATCAGGCCTTTCTTCCCATATGGCTCCATGGTGGTGACACTGTGTTAATAAATTCTGATTCCAGTTTGATTCATTTGAGTTTATGAGGAACTGAAACACAATGTCTCATAAGAAGGTGTGACTCAGTATCCATCAGTCAGTTCAATTTAATTCATTTCTAGAGGACATTTAAAATGACTAAAATGTTGAACACTGGAGATGAGTTTAAATAAAAAAAGGGGAGGATCGTCAATACAGCACAAAGCAGCAAAAAATAAAACACACTGAAAGATCAAAAATACAAAGAATAACCCCCTTATTAGAATTATTAAATAGACACTGACTGTAAAAACCAAGAGATTAAATACACTCGTATACCATTAATCAGTAGATCGAAGTCCCTGAAGTGTAAGTACTGATCATGTCACTGATGTACTGTGGAGCAGAACTAACAGTAATTTACTTTGACATAAAGTAAATTAGGATGCTCACTAAGCATAAGCTTTAAGGAAAGATCTGCACTTTTTTCCTTACATTTTCAAGCCGAGAACCAATGCATTATCCCTGGCCATATAGTAAATTTAATACTTAAATACAAAATAAGTATTTTATATATATAGGATTATAAGTATTCACCCTCTTAACCTTTTTCATGTTTCAAATGTTACAACCTAGAATTGAAACGGACTTTTAACAGTTTTTTTTAGCATTTCATTTACACAATACATTGAGCATTTAAAGATACTGAATATTTTTGCTGTGACCGCTGGTTGCAATGAAGAATGCAAATCATCTGGGATTTGTCTCTATCAGGTTTGTTACAATGGGTACTGACATTTTCCTTGCCAAATTGCTCAAGCTCTGTCAGATTGGATTAAGGGAATTCATGAGCAGGAGTTTCCAGGTACTGCTATCCTGTAGATCCACATTCAGATTGAGGTTTGTGCTTTGACTGTGACGTTCTAACACACTCAGGTCCAGTCCAGTGTCTTTTTGCAAATATCATTGTGGTCATTGTCATGACAGGGGAAGATGGACCTCTGCCCCAGGTCTCTTGCAGATCTTGTCCTCAACCCAGTTTTCCAGTTCCTCGTAAAAAGGATCCCGATAACATGATGTTACCAGCACCGGTGAAGTTCTCAGGGGTAATTCATTTGTTCATCTTTTGGGACAAGGTGAAGCTGTACATTATCTCAGAAAGTTTAATACACACTCATTAACATCTATGGATAATTAAGCATCACCCATCCCCCTACTGTCACGTTTTTTATAGACAGAAGGAAACCGCAGAACCCTGATGAGACTATGTGAATTTTCACATACAGTCCTGTTCCAATGTTAGTACCCACACTTTTAATTCTGTGTGTTTTTATTTTGTGTAAAAACATCATAAAAATAATCTAATCATAGTTGCTCTTAGAATTAGGCAAATACAAATTAGTGATTAACAACATGTTTTTCCCTGTGGTATTTTTTATAACAACAATGGAGCCAAAATAAAACCCACACATGGGCAATACTAATTACCCCTTACTGCTTCCACAGGATTTAAGAGGGTAAGTTGGAACCATGCAACTTGAAGTGAAAGCAAATCAATCACCAGCGATTGATTAATTGTTCCCAGCAGGTGTGCAGACCTCAGGCAGTTTGCTGGTCTGCAGCGTACAGGTGTGTGTTAACACACTTTCCTAGAAGTGGACGTCTCAACACATTTAATACGTGGTCAGAAAGTGTAGTGCTCAGAGACATTAAAAAAAAAAAAAACGACAACCAAGAGCTACATCTCAAACCCTACAAGCTTATCCTTGCATGCTAAATGTTAACGTCCAAAGCAGTACAATTAGAAGAAGACTGAACAAGTATGGTTTGTTTGCTAGGGTTGTCAGGATTAAGCCTCTTCTGTCTAAAAAGAACATGGAAGAACGTTGAGGTTCACAAAGCTACATCTGAACAAACCCCAAAACGTCTGGAACAATGTCCTATCAAAAATGTCCTTGAACAGATGAGAACAAAGTGGAGTTGTTTTGGCCCAAACAGCATTTCAGCAGAAACACCTCATACCCACTGTCAAGCACGTGTTGGAGGGGTGATGATTTGGGCTTGTTTTGCAGCAATGGAACCTGGGCACCTTGCAGTCGTTGAGTTTTCCATGAACTGCTCTGTATACCAGGGTATTTTGGAGGCAAATGTGAGGCCATCTGTATGACAGATTACTTGGATGAAATTGGATCATGCAACAGGACAATAATCAGAATCACACCAGTAAATCTACATCAGAATTCCTGAAAAATAAAATATATATTTATAAATATATAAACAGATAAAGTTTTCTTTATGTGGTCTAAGGTTTTTATTTACGCTATGAGGAAATGTGAAATATGAACCTACACAACCACATAAACAGGGTGCATCTAAAACCACAAAGGCAATACTATTCTATAAAGTGCCAGCTATTTGTACATACTACTTAGTAAACCATAATCATATTTGGGATAATACAGATGGCGGTACTTAAAGTGAATGAAACAGTCTGGAGAAAAGATAAAATGCATTCCTGCTGCAAAGAGGTATTTAAATAACCCTTCAATTATTCCACCAACCACACACATCTCAAAAATCTCTAGAATACATCACCTTTCCGAGACTGCTCTTTCAGCTTTTTATATTTAGAAAATTGTTCAGTTTATTTGGAACGCTATTATAAAACACGGCTCAGTATGACTATTATTGTCTGACTGTCTCGCAGTTTCGTGATATTAAATAATAATTCTGCAAATTAATGCTTAAGGTAAAACAGCAAGAGATAACAAAAGCATGGTTTGAGAAAAGATGTCTGCTTGTATTGATATGCACAATGCCTCCTGCTTTTGTTTAGAAGGCTATTAGCATGCTAATGAATGTTAATGAATATTGAGAGTTTGAATATTAAAGACTATGAGTTGATGGAGGCAGAAAAACACTTACATAAATTGGCAAAGATTTCTGATTTAAAACCATGTCTTGAACACTCATGAATAATATCTTGCTTGAAAATAATAAAATACACAACTCACAATATATTTGTATCTGGGATTAAATGTATTCAGTTTATTCATTGATAAGTTATCCACTGGTCACTTGCCCACCCCAGGGAACTCATTACCCACGACCACTCCATTTCTTTTGTCTGAAAACCAGAGAATCTCACAGCGCCATGACTAGGATCAAACATTTAGTGGTCAACAAAACTATACCAGTTGCTGTTTTCCAATCTTATCCTTCCATTAAAAACTCAACTTCCACTCCTGTTAGACTGGTATGTTTTTTTTAAGTTCAATGATTTAAGTAAATCATTTACAAGACCTGCCTCCAAAGATAGGATTTTTTAAACAAAAATGCTCATGTATTTCTTTAAAAAAATAAAAAAATTAATTGACGTACTGTGCAAAAGTCTTGAGTCTCCCATCATTTCTTTAGTTTTTGCTGCCAGACTTTCTTGCATTTTTAACCTGGTCTTGAGAAATAGCTCTCCAGACTTTGTGAATGACTTTTTGGCTCTCATTTTCGGCATAGTCCCTGTACCTGTACCTGTGTCACGGCATACCACCAGAGGGCGCCATCTTGAGACTCCATTTTGTTTCCTTTCTAAGTTAAACTCTGTTTCCCAGAGTGCACCTCGGTCAGGTGATTGGAGCGCTCACCTGAACCGAGGTGACTCATTAGTTTCATTATAAGTAGTTGTGAGTTTCATTGATCCTTTGTCGTGCATCTGTTTAGTTATCTTTATGTGAATATGCCTTGTCTCTGCGTAATGTCTTTCCCCCCTTTACTCCTGGTCTGTTGTGTCTTTATTTTGTTAGGTAAATGGTTGTGTCTTCCTTGTGTTCCTATGTCCTGCCAGTTACCCTAGTTCCTATGCTGTTTTGTTTAAATTGCTATTAGTGTATAATCCTGGTCGGTTTATCTCCTGGTCAGCTCTGGTGTGTTTAGGTTCTGTGTATTGTTAGCTCCTGTTTGGAAGAGTTCCAAGTTGGTAAAGGTACTGTACGGTTTCTGTTCAGTTCAGTTACGATGTTATGTTTTACTAAAAGTCGGTGCTTTATGCCGAATACCTATGTTTCTGGTTATGGAAAATTTATAGTATTACTGTTTTGGTTTCCTTAGTTCCTGTTTGTTTTGTTTAATGAATCATAGATCTTTTGGTTGCCCCTAGCTTCAGAGTTTACTATTTCTTAGTTTCATTATATGAAGGTCTTTATTTATGTTCTGTTTTCTATTATTAAAAGACTCTCTCCATGTAACTCACCTCTGCTATTTTTTTTTTAATAGTTTTCTTTGCAGCCTGCCTATGTTTCCTAATTTTGTCTACATAATTTCATATTTAATGGCACAAGACTTTTTCACGGTATTCCATTTCATTATTTTTCTTTGTAAATGAAAGAACTGATATTTTTGTTTGTATATTACAGCACATTTAAATAAAAATGGTATCTCCAACAAAGAGCAAAGTGAACATTCTATTTAGTCTCAGAAAAAGATGTTAAGTACAGTAATCAAGCAGTGTGCATGTAAACTTTTCTAACGTCTACATTTTAACTAAGACAAACTAGCATTAGCTTGTCACCCTAAGCACATGGTGTTTATCATACTTTGTACATATGCATAAAAAGAACCTCCAAACCTTCCAAAGGTACAAGATCTGGACCTCATAGCTGTGTCCTCGTAGCTATGCTTGAACAGGGCAAGTGCGTCATTAATACACAATGCGAAACAGGTCCTAGCATGCCACCCTGAGGGACACCACAAGCAAACATACATGCGTCAGAGATTGTCCTGTACACATGAATCATGCCAGTAAGCTTTGTAGGAAAGAAGATTGTCATGATAGTGTTTTATGGCATCAACCTTATGAACAGACAATGTATTAATGGCCCAACATGATATATGGAGACAACTTCAGTATTTTTAGTGGAGGACTATTTGAACAAGAAACCTCTCACTCACTCCTGGGATCTAATACATTCACCCCACTTAACCTACTCATCTCTCAAGAGTCCAAATTTTCTTTTGCATTTACTCAGTGTGCATTGTGCATTAAATGTGCATCATAAACACACACACACACAATTTATCCATGCAGGTGATCACATACTATTTAGTTGAATAACAAACCTAGTCTAATCAAACATGTTTTAAGTAAGCATTCTCAAAGAAAGCATCCCACAAATTTAAATCTTTATTCATTATCCATAACCACTTTAACATGCTGTAAGTTCACCTGAGTCATGGTCCTCAAATGGCTACAATGGTTTCTAGCAAATAGAAAGTTTTCAGTCATGATTGGTGATTTCTCTTCTTCCGGTGCTTCTCTGTCCTGTGGGGTGCCACAGGGTTCTATTCTTGGCAATATCCTTTTTCCGCTGTAAATACTTCCTCTGCGGTCAATATTTAAGCAGTATAATCTTTCTTTTCACTGTTATGCAGATGATTTACAAATTTATATGCCTATAAAGCCAAAGGACAGCAATGCACTCCAACTGAGTGCATTTTGTTTGGAACCACAGCCATTCACCTTGGAGATCTTACCTCATACATGAAACCAGTGGTTAGATATCTGGGGGTTATATTCGACAGCAGCTTGAAATTCGATAAACAGATTAATTCTGTAGTTAAAGCATGCTTTTTCCTACTTCGCCTGCTGGCTAAAATGAAGCCTTTTCTATCATGCAGCGACCTTGAAAAGGCGATACATGCTTTTATCAGTTTCAGATTGGATTACTGTAATGCACTTTATGTTGGTGTTAATCAGTCCTCTCTCTCTTGACCTTCAGTTAGTACAAAACGCTGCTGCTCGTCTCTTAACCGATTCCTCCAAACGTGATCACATAACTCCCATCCTCTACTCTCTCCACTGACTTCCGGTATGAATCGATTTTAAATTATTGCTTTTGTTTTTAAAGCCCTACGTTTAACAGATCTTTTAATACCCTGGCAGAGCAGTCTGATCATCTGGTCACCTTCTTTTGGTGATCAGGCATTTGCTGTAGGCCTCTTTAAAATCCAAATTAAAGCACTTATTTAACAATTAAGCACTTATTTACACTAACTTTTTCGTTTATAGTAGGTACTGTAGATAATATACAGTTTAAACCTTGGATAATTAGTTCCGGAAGGACGCTTGCATGTCAAAACACTCGTAAATCAAAGTGAATTTCCCCATACGAAATAATGGAAATCTCCCTGAGATTGTAATAGGAAGAAACCTTGAGAGGAACCGGACTCAACAGGGAACCCATCCTCATTTGGGTGAACGGATAGCAGGGATTGATCTGCATCATACTGTGTGAGACTGGAAGTTCAGTATAACAGGAGATGTGTTTAAGTTAAAATTGAGTCCAGTTCATTATTGGAGGCTCAGGTAGACTGTAGGAAACTCCAGTCCTGAACTATCGAGCAAATGAAGTCACAAGTCCTCAGGGAACAGCTGTCTGCATCAGCTGAGGACAGGACCAAAAAGTGGAACCGTCACCACATGCATCCCAGGCAGACCACACGGGGCATCCATGTGACGAGATCTCCGACCAGAAGCAGGACGAGTCAGACAGCTCCAGGGGGCAGAGGGAGTCTGGATCACTGGCAAGTCTTTAGTGACATGTGTAGCTCGACAGAGATACAGGTAGAGGGAAAGACAGAGAGAGAGAGAGAGAGAGAGAGAGAGAGAGAGAGAGAGAAGAGAGAGAGGAGAGAGCAGAAGAGAAGAAGAGATGGCAGTTAGGTAGGGTCACAGTCAAACAATGTATAAGGTGAATGTATATTTAGTGCAGAGTGCAAGCAGGGACTCCGGCAGGACTAACTATGACAGCATAA
>JAOVVA010000030.1:4738928-4757923 GCA_028565275.1 Leiocassis micropogon | reverse complement strand
GAAGTGGTTGTGGATTCTCTGGGCGTGTGCGCGCTTCGCCTCTCTGATGGCCCGAGAAAGTTTGGCCCTTGCTCTTCCTGCTTTGAAGGCAGAGTCTCAGGTCCTCAGTAGTGCACACACTTCCACAGCTCTATCTACAGCAATAACATTATGACCACCAGATTGAGTATATTGAGTAATATTGAGTATGTCCCCCTTTGCCAACAAAACACTTTTTACACAAAACCTTTTACAGGAACCACCATTAACCTTTTCCCCAATTTGAGCTCCAGTAGCTGTTCTATTGGATCCTACTACACGGGCCGGCCTTTACTCCCCATGTGCATCAGTGAGCCTTGTCCACCCACAATCCTGTTGCCAGTTCACCGGTTCTCCTTCCTTGGATCACTTTTGGTATTTATTAGGCAGCAAGTGAATCTTTTTTCCCGAAGTTGATGTGTTGGAAACAATGGGGAAGCATTAGGATTTGAGTGACTTTGACAAGAGCCAAACTGTGATGGCTAGTGGACTGGGTCGGAGCAACTCCAAAACTGCAGCTCGAGTAGGATGTTCCTGGTATGCAGTTGTCCTGACATACACTACCAAAGTAATCCAAGGAAAAAAAACTGGTGACCGGGTCATGGGCAGCTAAGGCTTACTGATGGACATGGGGAGTAAAGGAAGGCCCATGTAGTCTGATCGAATAAAAGTGCTAGTGTAGATCAATTTGATAAAAAGATTAATGCTGGTTGTGATTTAAAGGTTTCACTGTTTTGGTGGCAAAAAGGGGGATTTACTCAATATTAGGCAGGTGGTGTTATGGTTGATTGGTGTATATGCTCTTGCCAACCTCAATGGTATTTTCCTGATTTGGTCTCGTTTTTCAGATTTATTTATTTAAATGATTGGTTAATTTCTAGTAAAAACCTCTCCTAATTATGAGTATTAGAGACAGAAGTAGATGTACAATACACAATAGAGCCCTGAGAGATCTCACACAAGATATTTTTGCTTTCAAAAAAGATATTTTTGCTTTTTTGTGTGTATGGATTGTATCAGTAAGATAAAATGCTAAATGCTAATCAACATCCAGACTTGAGCAATATACTCTAATAAAAATACATATATATACTTTTTTATGCACATGGCAGTGTAATATGATTAATTTATTAAGACATGACCAAAACGTTTAAAAGAAATATATTATAACATATATAACAAGTTACCATAAATCTTAGTTTTCAAAATGTGTCTGTTAATGTTCCAGCTCTCATGCATTCTGTCTTGCCTTAAATGAATTAATTTCACTGCTCTTTCAAATACACTTTTTCACTCTGTGTGGTTTTAAACATAAATGAGCTACTGCCCCACTTGCATAAGTGCATATTTGTAGCCAGCCACAGGTGTTCCCAGAAAACAATGAAGTCAAGATGAAGAACTGGCTATGCAATGTCATAATGTCATTCCAGGTGGGAAATTTGCGCCTCCAGGGTACAGTTTCGATTGTCGATATTTCAACAGTAAATAAAGTGTGTGTATTATGAAATCCCACCTGGGATGACCACCTATCCCTACTTTTTCACAGATCACAATAGTATGGCATATCATTTAGATGAGGGCTTTGTCCAGGAAGGAGTAGTGAGGTGCAGGGCAGCAGAAACTGGGTTCACGCCACCAAATGTGTGCAACAAAAAAAAAACTAACTATGCATCCCTGAAAATACTACACAGGGCTGAGTTTTCAGGTAACCACTAGGTGGCAATGTCTTTCATTTATTTATTCATAAACATCTTTATTTATAAACATCCAGGTGGTGACATAATTGGAATGACAGTGTCAGAATGCTACTTGTGTATTTTAGGCTTGTAAAAGCTCTCATTCAGTCACATCCAGTGACACTCATTCACACACCTAGGGGCAATTTATCTTAGCCAGTCCAGCTACAAAGCCACAAGCTTAATATGAACAGAAACTAACAGTAACCTGAACCAGAGGTGCTGAAGCCACCCTTGTAGCAGGACATTTCTACTAGTCTATGCTCTGTTTTATTGACATGTTATGAGAAGGTAAAATAGATCAGGTTTCCCATAGTGGGCACTGCAGCCCTCTTGAGGACTGTGAAGGTTTGACATTTGGGCCGAAAGATAAATAAAATGTTTTAATTTTCAATTTCGAAAATTAAAGATCAAATTTTTTTTGAAGATTCCTTTATTTCAAGATTTAGAAATTCCTATAAAATAGTTGCTCATGTTCATGAATTAAGTATGTGCATTAAAGTATCAAAGTCTTGTGTGTTGACTTGGTTTAGGTAAGATTTCAAATGGGGCCATGGCGTCGTTAGATATGGAAATGGCTTAAGATAATGATGAGAGTAAGAATTTTCTTAGGCAAAACAATTCTAGTTAAAAGTCTGTCACACACGATCAATGAGAGAGAAAAAAGTAATGCATTCATTCACTTTCAAGGTTCTAAATAAAATGATTAAAAAAATATATATTCCTCACGTTAAACATCAAGGAAGTGCTAAAGTTTACTTTTATAGTTAAAAAAAAAAACTTCAATTTATTAAAACAGAAAATATATTCATTGGAATACTGCAACTGTTAAATAATATTGGAAATATTGGATACTGGATAAGTGATAACACCGCATTTAGATAGAGATGGACATGCAAACTATTTAAATATAATAAATCACAATTCATATCTTAGCATACACTATTTGACATTTCATCTTTATCATATGCAAACCTGTGCACTCTACTTATTATACCCTATAGTCATAAATCACTCATACATGCAGTTATGCAGAAAAAGGACCAAATGAAAAAGGAGGCGCATCATCGATGATTCTTTTAGTGATTCTTTAAAGGTGCATTCAATACAGTGTTCCTGAATAATTCTACATTTCAAGGCTTGTGCATATATACAGATGTTATGTACAGTTCTTAGAAAATGAAACTAATAAAAATAATCAGCTTTTTTTAATAGCAGCAAAAGAAACTATTTTAAAGGAATATATACAACTTTCAAAATAAACTAGGCATATAGTACACTGCAGATATTCTACTCTCCTCCATACATTTTGTCTGTCATAAGATTAAACAGCCACTTACTTTTTTAAATGAACACAGAACGAATACACAATCATAATGAGGCAATTAAACAAGATGATTTCGTAATCACATAATTTGAACTAAATATAATGATAATCATTGACTTAAGTGTCATTTGTTTAAAATTAACGTCTGTAAACTAGGAAATGTAGACAGCTTAAGTTCTGACTTTTTCTACACAGACACACACTCTCTCTCACACACACACAGACACAACATATGCTCATAACTCTGATCTTTTCCATCACATATTTCAGTTTGCATTAACAACAGTAAATAATATATCTCTCTGTAATTAGACTTTCATCTTTAAATAAAGCTTCATATTTTGTATAACGTGAAAGAGCTTAAAAATAAATATCCACAGTTTTTTCTTTTGCAAGGTTATTCTTAAAACTCTGTGTGGGCAGCGTTCTAGACAAAGACTAAGCATCGTCTTGAACCAACTTGCACTTTTAAAAATGTAACCCCACCAAAAATCCTTAGTAGTCCAAGTCTTTGCATAATCCCAGTCAGGGACGACAGCCCGTGTGCAAGTTCTTTGCAATATCAGATCTTTTGCTCATCATTAAACAATAGTTACATTCACACAACTTAAACATGCCTCCTGATGAAGCAAAGCCAACCAAACCAAGTCCAACCCAGCATTCCTTCATCCAGGTCTTTACCAAACACCTTATTGGATCATGAAAAAAATGAACACAGCACACTTCAAGTATTTAAAATAAATTGAGACCTGTCCACTGACGAAAGCCAAGTCTCTAATATTTTTACATAATGAGTACATATCAGTAACACTTTCTATGAAGGCCATATTTATATCCATATCTGTATCTATCATATCTATGTTATGGCAAATTTTCAAGGCATTACACTGTACTTATTAATTTTATAATATAAAAAATATTTGGATTTTTTACATTATTGTTAATACAGTGCATTAAATGTAGTGTACATAACATATGGTTGAGAAATTCAGCTTGCATATTATGTACTTTTTCCAATGTTTGTTTTCTTAAACATTTACTGTATTTTAATTTGTGTTGGAGTAATTTAGATTTTTTTGATAAAATTATCTCTATTTTAAAGAAACTCAAGATTCTCATTATTATTAGAGATATAATTAAAAACAAATACAGTACTAAATTTGAAATAGAGAGATAGAGATAGTAAAAACACAAAAATATAGAGAGAAAGCTTTTGGGACAAATAAATTAACTTTACTCGGCCTGGGTGCGGTTGTGGTAGTTTAAATCAGTTTAGTAGTTTGTTAATATTTTGTGACGTACAACTTAATAAACTTACAAATTAAAGATAAAAATCCATCAAAAACATACTACTATGTCTAGTTGACACAAACTTGAATAATGTAGATGAAGTTGAAGATCTTTTTTTTTCCTGGTTCATACAGTATAAGAAATAGTTTAGGCCATGTCTATTTTATGTTTTTCATTAAATTAAGTTATTTAGAGTATTTTTATAGCTAAATAGATACAGATACAGAAAGTGTCTTTGTACACAAATAATACTTAGAATGCCTTATTTTAACAAATCAATGTTAATAAAAATGCCTAATAAATGCATCATAACAGGTTATTTACATGTTGCACATTACTATAGAGGCTATATGGCCTTCATAAAACGTATTGCATTTTTAGTATATAGGATACAACATCCTCATGCACTAGGTAGAAAAATTCTGCACTCGAACGTTCTGAGGCAAGTAACATTATTATTGCAACAATGTCTGATTTGTCTGAAAATAAGCCTTGTGTGTATATAGTATATAGTATTTATAGTATTTTTTTTCCTTCAAGTTTGGTTTATCATTTTTCATGACTAAGTTTTAATACTGTATAAAGATAGATTTAAGTACAAATCTGCTTCAAGGGAAACAGAAATATTGTCAACATGCTTCAAAGTGTCTTACATGCGAAACAGCAACATGGAAGTAAATATCGTGTCTTGTGAGAATCCCAATATCATCCTGGCATAAGGTCATGCCCGCTATGGTCATCCAGCCTTGTGTAAGTTAGACATCTTAAACCAGGTCACTTTACACCACATTGAACAAACCCAGAAGTCCAGCTGGAAAGATTAAGTTATAAACCACCCCAGTGTCTACATTACAAGTGTATTGCACGGCTTTAGAGTAAACTGGAACTGAACCGGAGGCCATGGAGGAGTCAGGGTGCCATAGATGCGGCGTCAAGGTGCGGAAGGATCGAAGGATCTTCCAACATGTAGCACTGAAGGAGAATGTAAACATCACTACTACTGATGGTGCAGCACTCCAGTCCCAAGCACCCTCCATTCAATAAAGCAGAAGAAAAAAAGCCGGAAAACTAAACTAAAAACTATCTTTTTTTAAGAAGTGAATTCGCTGCACAGTTCAAGTTGTGCCAAAAAGTGAAGACTGAAATGAAACACTGAAATGCTCCTCGAGAACCTATCCGATCACCTCAAACCCCACGTCCAGGCACTCAAACAACACGACCACTGAGCTGACTCCGATCCTGTTCCATCTGAAAACTGAACTGAAAGATACGCTGGGCATCTTTCACTCTTTTCACTTATTTACTCCTTTTGGTACATGCTATAAAAAGACTGAATTGCAGCATTAAAATTTGTCGCAATGTTATTTGTTAAGCAGTAAAGCGTATCCATCAATGGATTTCGATATGTATTTAAACTGAAACAATTTTTATATGCACTGCTCATAGGTCATAAAACCCTGATAAATGTAGGAAATCATCTTTAAAGGAGACCAAATCCACGCACACTATAGAAAGGTAAGCCAAATACGGAAACAAGGATTTGTATTTTTTTTTTTGGGGTGTTTTGCATGAAGCCGCAAGGACATGACAGTTTTAACATTTTATAAACAAGGATTAAATATTACTTTATGTAAATGTACTTGGGAAACTTTTTTGAACAGGAGGCCATAAAACCAACCCAACAAACATGAGGAAACTATTATCAACAGAAACAAAACCTAGATGTGATTATCTTACACAATTTCTATTTTGATTAGATTAGATTAGATTAAATTAAATGATTATTTCTTGCACTAAGAGGGAAAGTACAGAAGGATCTTTGATGAATGATGCTTAAATAAAGAAATTTATATATAGAGAAGGAGAGAGAACCAAACACAATGCCCTTATCATTTTGAGTGTCCCACACTCCCTGGTGGCCCTGAGGATCAAGAATGCCAATGCCACCTTGCAAAGCACATAAACAAACAAATCACAATCTGCACCACTCCCGTGTGAAAGCTGAACAGTGCTGGGATGGAGGGAATGTGAGCTCCGAAATCACTCGGCTTCATCACAGCGTTGATTCGCTCTCCACGTTGCAGGTCGTGGTGGTGGTGCCTTTGCGTGTGAGCTTCAGGACACTGGGCTTCTCGGTGCTGTTGTCATTCTCTGCGTTGCTGGAATTGGTAAGAGCTTTGTTCTGCTCACTCTTCTCCCCATCACCGTCTCCTGGATAGATGACCAGGAAGCAGGCAGACAGGAAACCAAGGAAGGAGCCACAGGATGCGACCATGGGGATAACACGCACACTGCCGACTGCATCCACCACTGCGCCCAATGCTGACGCCACGATGATCTGAGAGATGTACACTTGGCATGATAGGATTGCACAGTCGATGCCGAAGCCTCTCTTTGAGTTACCAGGGCTGTGATGGATATACTGTGAAAACAGTAAAAAAAAAAAAATCATAGCTAATGAATTATGTTGTCTAAGCCATGTTTGTTCCTTAATGAAAAAAAATCTGGAAATGTACAGTGTAAAATCATTACAGCTTTGAAAAGGACTAGGGAGGATTCATTTTCCATCAGACTAGAAAGACTGGCCTTTGGTCCCCACAGCCTACAGATGAGCCTGTATATAACTGTATATACCAATAAATAATCAATATTATTCTTGATGCACCTGATGGTGGTGTTTGTGTTGTGGCTGCTCAGTATACTGTATATATCACAAGTTTTTTTTTGCCACCTCACTATTCTGAAATGCTCCACTCACACTCACATCACAGAAAAAGTCACCAAGATCACATTTTCTCTCCATTCTGATGTTGTCATCTCACCTTTTTGATCTCATGGTACTGGCCCAGTAGAGCATATGGACAGTAGGAGATGCTCATGGAGATGATACCCATACTGCTGATCATCACCATGGCTACATAGACATTGGGGAAGATGGCCATGACGGCTGTGCCGATAGAGAAGCCCAGGGTGCCAAGAATGTAAATGACCCTTATGCTGAGGTCAAAGTTGTCCAGGTACTTTTGGAGTAAAGCTTTACAAGAGAAAAGGAACAGATTTTTTTATTTGCTTCTTTAGTTCTATTAGCTTCTTTTTGAGTTTTATCTATGCTCTGATTGGTCAGAAGTCACATACTATATATTTTAGTCTAACAATGTAAAAAGTAGCAAGATCCCAGAATCCTTTCTAATCTCCTACAGAGAGATGATATTGTTAGATTGGATTACACAGACCTGAGCAGACAGCAGCAGTAGCAGCGTAGATTACCAGGCCCCAGCAGCCCATCTGCACCCCTTTATGGTAGTTCTGCAGCTCGGTGGAGTTTGAAGGAGCCTAAGAGCACAAACACAGGGATTCACCACAGTTAACAATAAATATATAACCCGGTGATGGACATCAACAAAATAGACTAAATTTTTACAGAAAGCATTCCGGATGCGTTTGTTATGGTTCCAGATATTTTATGATTTTTTATTTTTTTTTGCAAAAAAAATGCTGACCAATATAAAAAAAAAATCCATGATTTGCATCAATGTTAAGTGTATAACAACATAGTGTGCCATATTGTTCAATCTAATCAATTTGATCTTCATCTTCAAACAATATATTAGGCAGACTGATTGATGAAGTTGTTTTTTTTCCTCTTAAATGTAATCAATGTTTTAAATTAGTCACACCTGCATCTGAATAAAACCTTTCCCTTTATCTCTATGACGATTACAAGAAAAAAACACCTTCTCCACAACACATTTCGGTAATGAATTCATCATTCAAAAATGTCTGAGATACAGAGAGCTGCATGACTTGGTCAGCACTGCTGCATTTTTATGACAATTTTTCTATTTCAAAACAAGAGTACAGATGAAAAGATTAAGGCAAAAAGACTTAGGAAGAAAACATTTCATTTCTAAACATTTTGGAGCTAGTTTAAGATCTTTTGTGGTGCAGGGTTTTGAGATGTAGTTTTGGCGTAAGCTTTGCTGAGACATGATCCATGCTACTCTTAAGTGCCACTGTCATTCTACGATTTGTTAATATGTTGCTAAGAGATTAAATGGATCATACAGCAACTGCGTAATTATTAGATTTTAATGATGGGAGTGCGAGCATGCCACCTTTTCCCAGAGGGAGTCTCCTCTACAGGCCCCTGGCTACAGAGCGTCACTCCTCCACTGTAATCTCAGGATGATATTGTGAACATATGATTGTACTTGTATTGCACTGAATTTTGAATGTGAACCTTTGGAAGTCTTTACACCCTGCATGAAGACCTTACATTTGTGCTATCCTTTATCATCTCACCGTGGGGTCACCCTCGTAGATGACCTGTCCCATGAAGTCAGTATAGAACACAGCTTCAGCGATGATGGAGAACCAGGTGAGCAGGTGACAAAGACACAGACACAGTAACTCTTTGGGCATTTTTAGCATGGACATCCATAGAAGGCGTACAGTAGTCTCCATTTCACCCTCCTCACTTTCAGTGTCTCCACTGGATGTCGTGTTACCGCTTTGGTGCCGATCCCTGTGCCGCTGACCCCTCCTCTGGCGCTGCTGCATCTCGTAAATGTCATTCATGCTCCGTGATGGTTTAATAAGCACGGCGGCGTTGGCGCGCCTGTAACGGTAGCGGTGTGAGCCAAGACGTCCGTAATAGGAGAAAGTACAAGACGCCTGGCGGTAGAAAGTATGGCGCCGACGCCGAATGGAAGCTCCAGCACTTGAGGGTTTGTGCACACTTGTTGGAAGTGGCTGGGAATGTCTGGTGGTATCACTGTGCCTGGCTGGCTGGGTATTGGGGGCTTTGGATTCTGCATGGAGTGGCATCTCTTCACCCTCTGGTTCATGCACTAAGGATGAGAGGAGGCTGAGGCTGAAGCGCCCATGTGGGAAATCTTGGCTGCTATGATACGATGATAAGCGCTCATGAAAAATAGAAGGCTCTATCTGGCGTAAGAAGAGTGCCTCATGTTCCAGTGTGCCATCCGCCATGGCTAGCACTGAATCACTCTTACTGCGCACCAGCTCCACATCCAGGAAGTCCAGCTCTGGCTCAACTGAGTGGGCTTCACGCTCATAGGGCTCATCTTCAGGAATCAGATCCAGCTGCTGCGATGTTGGAAGACCAATCAGGCCATTCATTTTGACTGAGGCTCTCCCATCAGCCTCTTCATCCAGCCGTTCCTGCTGCGGGATATACTGTTCCTCCTCAATGCTGAAGAGGTGCAGGGTCACTGAGACGATGAATATTGCTGCAGCAAACACGAACAGGATTTGTTCCTGGGACTTAAAAGCCTGACCAAGGGCGGTGTTTGTCCAGTCAAGACCACCAAGTGCATAGCCCACAGCACCTCCCAGTCCTAAAAAAATATGTATATATATATATAATGGTTAGTAGGTTATTGTGGTTTACATCCTTAATAATTTCGCACAGTGGTGGCATACAGAATATTGGTAGTACCTGATCATCCTCCTACTGAACTCTTACCTCTCATGATATTTTAACCTTTTACAATAAGAGTCATGAATCACCAGCTTAGTTTTTTTCTTCACAACTTTACTTTCGTGCAAAAATCTAAGTTGTTTCATTATAGTTTTCTTTGCTCATGTTGAATACAATATATTATACAAGAAATAAAGCATTTGAAGCCATAATGTTACAAGACAAAAAATACATAATGCGATGACATGATAAGATAAGGTCCAGTGCTAAACATTGGTGCATTATTTTCCTACAGTAGTACATTCTGGTGTGTTTTATTACTTTTATACCAGCAATTTGCCGACCCTAACAATTATGTATTTAAAACAGTTTACTATTTATATAATAATTACATTTATTGTAGTGATGGATCATTTTAGTGACACGGTTCTTTGAATCTTGTTTATCAAAATGAACAAATCTTATTTTGAGTCATTTAGTTCATTTTGTTCTTTTGATCAGATATAAAAAATGTTAAAATTTCAATAAACAGACCCCCAACATGTCTACATACACAAATTTTGGCTATAGTTCCAGTAATGGAAATATTACAATGCAGCTAAGGACATATTATGATAAACAGAATGAGCAGATCACCTCTCATATCTTCTGGTCCGAATCTTTTGTTCTTTTATCTCATGACTCTCAGAGGTTATGCAGTGCATTACACAGGAAACAGAATTGAACGGTTCTTCTCGTGAGTCTTCTAGTCCTAATCTTCATTCTTTTGAATCTATTGCACTGCATAGTGTCTATGGGATTCACGTGACAAAAGAAACGAACGATTCGAACCAAAAGACTCTAGTAGGTAAATACTCGTTTCTGTTTCCTGTACATAACCTACAGAGATTTTGCGAGGCTTTGTGCATACGCGCCCAGTAGAAAATGAACGAATCACACTCGGAGACTACTCGTTCTTCCGAGGCACGTTAAAGACTCATTCAAAGAGAACAAATGGTTCATGAACGACACATCACTAATTTAATGTTGTCCAGTGTTCGCAAAACAAGTCCCTGTTATCACTCACGTTATAGCAGCTATAAACTTATCAGCTGTTCTCGTTTTTAGAACTGAAACTGTTGTCAGAGCTGCTGTTATAGAACATTTGTGAGTCCTCCAAGAAAGAAATGTGTCACCTGAACACTGAACGTGTTGTTTCTGTAAAATGATACAGCATTCACATCTATGCATCCTAATAAAGGTGAAGGTTTTGTCAAATTCCCATGGATGGTTTAAGATGGAAGAGAAGAAGCGTGTCAAGAAGCGAGATGAGTGGAGATGGATGACGTTAACGTCAATGAGAGTTATCACTAAGTGCAAGCTATGCTTTGGAAAGAGGCGACACAAATATGAAGAACAGCTTCTGATAATCAGAGTCAAGAATTCAACAGCAGTTCGATTATGGGTACAATGTCACTTTGGGTAAGTGTTCCCTTTTCACCACATCATATATTCAGTGCTAGTCCCAATAAAACAGAAATAGTAGAGCCTGAAAAACTGCTTATGATTGGTCAACATGTCTTGTGCACACTGCAGCCTACACATGGGAACATTTTGTCCTTTTATTTATCTTTCCATACGGTATGTACAGTGTGGCTTCAGCTGAAAAAAGGTGTTAATGTATAAATGATACACCTGATGAGAAAGTGATGATGTGGAAAGCTGAAAGACAATTTGTCTTTAGATGTTTGTTTAGCTGAGTGTATACAGTATGTTATGTACCTGCTGAGAAAGCGTGGATGTTGAGAGCCATGTCCTGCTCCTCTGTGTCAGCCACATCCAGTAGATATGCTCTGATGGGCCCCTCAGCTGCATCAGCGCAGAAGTCCAGCACCACCACTCCAAGCACGGTCAGCACAATGCCTATAGGCTGCCTGTTGGGCACGTCTCCTACAGCCAAACCTGAGACGCAGCACAACACACACATAGACACACACACTGACATGTGAATCAGAGCACACAAGACATCAAGTCATATCTGCAGGAACCACTGGCTTGAGTTATCAACCTATGTAAATGAACTACTGCAAGACAAAAAATTAATAAATAAACAATAAAAATAGTAAAATAAATAAATCCTCACTCAAGTTTTTTTTTTTTTATGAGGGAAAATCCTGCTATTATTGAAAAGCATGTCATTATTTACAAAAGATATTTTATTATTAGAAAAAAAAGCATCTCATTACTATAACAGAACACTGTGAGAAAAGCATCTCGATACTACAAGAAAACAGAGAGTTGAAATAGACATCCAGACATGCTGTGAAATAGACATCCAGAAGCGGTCTAACTCTGATGTTTGAGCCGTAAGCACTGTAAAACATTCCCTCCCTGACAATAGAGCGGCACACAGCAAGCTAATGCTGGAGACAGGAGACAGGAAGTTGTTCCAGATAGCTAATAAAAGGTAAAAAAGGGGCACAACAGGAAATATTTCCCTGTGAACTGGTTCCTAGTCCTTTCCCATGTCACTAAGGAGGACAGGGTTTACAGTCAAATTACATTATTTCTCTTCATTACAAAACTGTTCTAAAGAGTTACCTTAAGGTCACACTCTCAGACAAGTCAGGTCACATTACAAATCATAAATCAGCGTAAACTAATGAATGCTTATTTTAAAGTACATGACACTGAAATTGTAAAAATAAAAAAAAAGTAAAAATTGTGATTTTAAAATGTAGCCTGAACAGATTTCCACAACTTTATTCTCTTTAAAACACAGTAAAAACTGTTTCGATATGAGCTCTTGAGTTTGTTACTTTTTTTTATACATAAGGGAACTAAGTATAGTCACAAGCTCCAAATCATATTATTAGCATGAAGTCATATATCATAATATTATAGTCATAATATAAGTTAAAACAAATAAGACTAGACATTCAATAAGGACAAAAAAAATGGTGCCCTATAAAAAGAGAAGCAGTTTGTGTGTGTGTGTGTGTGTGTGTGTGTGTGTGTGTGTGTGTGTGTGTGTGTGTGTGTGTGTGTGTGTGAGAATGTAACATTTACACGCACATACGCTCACACGGACACACGCGCATGGACACGCATGAGCATGCACGGACACACATGGACACAAGCGATCGACTTGTTGCTTAGTAGCCATGCTTGTTAAGCAGGTTTAGACAATACTACTGCCCAGGATTATAGGGTTACTGATTATACAATTTGGAGTGTGGGAGGGATATGTACATTTTAAGAAAAATAAATGCTCCATATTTAACGAATTAAAATGAAGTGTATCTATCAAGTGCAGTACTTGTGTACATTGTGTTTGGGTACATGTAATCATTATCATCAACACTTGATAGAGCAGATACAGTTAGCAATAGTGCATTCATTTTTGTTTTAGTCTGTTGGGTTAATAATGACTCTAAAACTGATTAAAGTTAAAACAAACCGCAATAATTATGTGAAACGCATGTGGTTAAAGTGTCAGGTGCTTTGTTCCATGCAGATAGAAACTGTGGTTTTTAAGAAAGGCATGACATAGCTCTCAGAAACAGGAAGTAAGTCTGGAAAAGTACAATTGCAAAACTTTTAACATTTTCCTTTCGGTTCTTGTTCTTACTAATACTACTTACGAGTACTAATTTCAATATAAATTTAAAACATGCAATTAAATGGGGTCAATGTTAGTTCACCACTTCTTGGTGTATTTCTTGTGTTGCTGTACATTTATGCATTATGAGGCTCCATCAGGACACACCTTCCCCATCCAGGGGCTCACCTATTAGAGATCCGTTGAGGAAGAGTGCTACGCCGAGGAGCACACCCACACACAGTGCTAGGATGAAGGGCCGGCGGCGACCCCAGCGCAAAGTGCAGCGGTCGCTGGCTGATCCTATCAAAGGAGTAAACATGAGTCCCAGGATGGGGCTCAGGAACCACACCAGGCTGTAGTACTGTTCTGGAAGACCTGTGGGAAGAGGAGGTTAATACAAGTCAGAGACATGCATTCAGATTATATCTGAGCATTAAATGTGGATGTAACCCATGTTGAAAATCAGGTTCAGGACACAAAACCAGTGTTTAGTAGTAGTTTCATGTACAGTAAACAGCAGCATGTACTTGTATAATATTTCCATGTATGTATTATGAATTTAAAGTACAATATTAAAATGGCAAAATGATACTATTGCAACATAAATAACATTCAACAAAATCACCTACTGTACAATACTGCCTTGACCTATTTATTTGGAATTGAATTTTAACACTTGGTGACCTAAAATAGTATCAAATAAAGGTTGGTAAGGTACAGTAAGTCACTCTGCTATGAACCGATGGTCTAATTTTACTACATTTGTTATTTATTGTAAATAGGCCACTTATGCAAGTCTGATTAGATGCTGACTGCATTTCGTTGACTTTGTACAAGTATTTTGCACAATGACTATACACTTGAATCTAATTTTATCACCTATTAACACCTATTAATATCAAACCTGAGTGTTTTAAACAGGGCACATATTATATCCACTAATCATTTTGACTTTTCAAAATGAATAATGTGTTAGTCTACATACATTGCACCTGTAATATAAAGTACCTGAACATATTAAAAATTAGAAAGAAAAAAAAAAATCATATAACTATCGTATTTATTTTGGATATTTTGTGGAGCATTAAAAAAAGAAAAATCAAGTAATCAGAATATTTCCCATTAAAATACCATTGCACTCAGGTCACAATATTTAATAGCACTGTCTTATATTTTCACAACAGTAAACTACTAGTAATTAAGCTTCTTACTTACATGAAAGCTAAAACTGAATGAATGTGTAACCTTTTTCAAAATATACCTGTACAAGCTAATCCTTTTAAATATCCATAATTAGTGATGTGGTTAGGTGAAAAAAAGAAGAAGAAAAAAAATACAGTAAAGAGGTTAAAATTACAATGCAACCTGCATAGTGGTTCTCTAAAGATGTACATGTACATAAATACCTGTGTTTATTAACAAATATTGAACTCTATGAGTTTATTTGAATAGGGCAATGGTTGTAAAGACGGCCATACGACTGTGAATGACTATCCTGGAACGCCTGATTATCTTTGATAATTGATAAATGAACATCAACTGCAAATTACAGTAACTAAGCTGGGAGTTATTGCTACATCCACTGTATAGTCCTGACCTCACTCCAAGTCATTTCCACATGTTGGGGCTATTAAAAGAGTTCCTGGGAGGCCAGCGTTTCAGTCATGAAGTAGGCCGTCTGATTATGGCTCTGGCGTACTTTCTACCTGGATGGTATCCAAGTACTAGTGAAACACTAGGATAAGTGCATTAGTATAGCAGGGGATTATATAGAGAAATAAATGCAGTTTTTACTCTTATAACTGTGTTCTGTTATTCTGCACAGATTAAAAGTCCCGGGTTGTCTTGAACGCCCCTTGTTTATTTATTTAACATGTTTATTTAATTTATGTTTATTTAACAGTACACTGAAATCAACATATTACTGATTTAGTCATATTTTAGTGACTTAGTATATTTAGTCATATACATAAAAGGGGTTGCTAACTCGTTACCATGATGGGTGCATATTTTGTACCTTGTAGTGTGTATCTTTTACCTGGTGTACGTTTTACAGTTGTAGGTGTTCCTTAATATTCAAGTGCCTAATTAAATATGATTATAAACCAGTGTGACCTGGTTGTACACGCTATAATATAGGTATGTCATTTCTACTGTAAATATCTTTTTCCACACAAACGCACAACACCAGAGTGGTAACTAATGTATTATAGGAAACAAGATTAGTAATCTTTTAAATTTCTTCCAGTAACCATACAACGCACTTTCTTTGTTTTTGCTTTTTTGTCTTTTAAACAGAAGGAAATTATACACGGACCTGAATAGTAAACTTCATTGAACTTTAAGAACAAACACGTCACCTGAGAAATCATTCATCACGAGCCAAAGCGGTAGACAGGAAGTGAGCTTGGTTCCTCTGTTTCTTACTACAAGAGTTAGTGAATGGGTTTGCTAATGATACAGTTTTTCTAACACAATACAGTAAAATAAATGATTGAATGCTTGTGAAGAAACTTCAAAAGTGTACAATAAGAGATATTGAATGCATTGTGGTTTAAGACCATGTTAAGGTACATAAGAGTAAGAAGAACTTGATTGGGTTAGCTTAAATGAATTCTTTAGTAATTTTGAATCAGTGGTTTATTAATTTGTTCTTTACTTAATCTCAAATATATTAGATTTGTTTGCAAATATTTGCATATATTACATTACAGATGTAGCCAAAAGAGATTAGGTGCAAAAAAACTTCCAGTATTTCTTTAATAACACATTCCATGCCATGCCATGCCATGCCACCCATCATGTGACCATTGCTTAAAACAAGCACAGAAACACTGTATTTACCCACTCACACAGTTCAAACCTTACTATTCGCTCCACGTGTCACGTGTAGTTTGCATAACCTGTTCCTGACCTCTACCAATTAATTCAATGAGCTGCTTTTGTGCGCAAGTTGGCATGGCAACAGTGATTCAGGGGGCACCGTGTAAATGTGTGCACGCGCCGAATTAACGAGTTGCGATCTCCACTGCAACCTCTACCAAACTTAAATAAGAAAGGTTACTTTTGAAAGGAATCGAGGCTGACTAGGAAGACGTAGGAGCGGTGTCATTAAACAGTTTTGACGGTTCTGACAGTGTCGACACATGCCGATAACTGCGCCGGGGCAGGCAGCTAAGGCTGACCTGAAGTATAATCGTTACTGCATGGGGTGTGTATGCTGGCAGGCCATACGAGTAGCGAGGCCAAAATTGACTTTGGTATCTGCAGCCATAGACACACACACACACATACACATACACACACACGCACACGTAAGGGTGCAAGAGCATGTGTAGCAGCATGATAAAGTGAAATAGTGCAGTCCAGAGAGATAATCACACTTGGGAAGTCTATAGGGGTGTGTGTTTATACATGTAGCAAATTAACAGAGATAAATTTTAATTTAGTGGTAGACCTAATCTAGTTTGGAAATGTCAAAAAAATTGTTGACTTGCTTATAATAGACCTAAGGGCAGTTTTTGGAGTGTTAACCTAAGGGGAAAAAAAGGGTTTCTTTCTAATTACACATATACATGTAGCTGTAGGAATATTAAGAGTCATAACCGACCATTGCTACTGGGAAAATTCTCACAGCGTTATGAGAAAACAAGCAGGAATGCGTCCAGGAACTCTATTTATGTTAAGGAGAATTCAAGAAATCAAGAGAAACTTCCTCAAAAAAAAGTTACGAACACTCTGGGTCCAAACGTAATAATGTCAACAATGCCTATTTTTGTGTCTAAAAGCTTAGCTTCAGAGTGATCTAAAACCTTGTTCCACAAGCTCAGGAAAGTGGAAAAGCTCAGGTCTCACGCTCCGTTCCAACGCGCTACTGGAAAGCAGCCAATGCACCTGTCGCAGACTTCCACTTTTAACCACAGAACATTAGTTTTCCCGAAGTAGCCGAGACTTGCAGTGTGTGTATGTTCTCACTGCCAGGATCAACAGACATGAGAGGTCAGTCCTCAGCAGCCTTCTGGAAGATCATGAAAGCATGGAGAAGCATAGAGACGTCTACCATAGAGGAGGTACCTCAGATCCTGCTTAATTCAGTAGCTGAGAACTTCCTGGTCACAAGCATCAAAACTGAAACTCCGTCCACTAAGTCACTTCCTTTTCTGATTAAAAAAAAAACATGTTTTTAATATATGCTCTTTGTCTTTGTTCATGTTCCGCAGAGATTGTGAGATTGTTCATATTCCATAGCGCTTGGGAAAAACGGAATAGGCTGGAATTAGCTGGTGAGCAAGCTGTTTTTTCCTCGAAAAACTGCTCTGAGTAAACATCCAAACAGGAAGATCGCAGATCGTAGTAAATAATGACAGGAGGATTTTTTTCCCCCTGGCGGGTCAAAAATGGCTAACAATACTGAGAGCACGGTGAGTTGCAGGACTCCAGGAAGTAGCGAGAGACATAGCGGCAGACAGAAAGGGAGAGAGGGAAAGAGAGAGAAAGAAAGAGGAGAGGTCTAGTTTACAACACAGCAGATCTTAAACATCCACAATGGGAAGCTTTTATTCATAAATTAATTCATATATATATATATATATATATATATATATAATCTATTATTATTATTATTTTTTTTTTCACAGCTTGGATACTAATGCACCATATGCCATATGATATGCACACACACATACACACTCTGCCAAAGACCACACTGACTAGGAATGCCCCAGTAATTTACTTATGCAAACACATGTACATGAATGTCCACTCAAGTTCCTTACACTTACAGTGAACCTAACTCTTTTTCCATGTACACCCTGTTTAAAAAATTTGTGCAAATACACAGCATTGCACTGCATTGTTTTTTGTGCCTGTTTGTTTGTGTGTGTGTGCGAGAGACAGAAAGAGAGAGAGTGAGACAGAGAAAGCGAGAGTAGTGAAGCCTGAAGCACTCCTTCACCGGACCATTAGACACATTAGCAGCAGGAAACAGGTGGTTTCTCTTTTCCTTTCTCCCTCTCTCTCAGTACACATGCTGTGTCGAGCACTTACACTAAAGTGCCTGAAGCCTCGTCCGAAACAAACTACCGCTCCAGTCATTTATAATATTTATCTTCTCTGTGGAGTTCAAAACGTGCTTCATTGCATGAAACCAGAATTGGTCTGAGGTAGTTACAGGATTTGGTATGCATGTACACTGCTCAGCAATAACATCATGACCACCTGTCTTACATAGAGTAGATCCCCAGCATTAACCTTTTCCTCAATTTGAGCTACAGTAGCTCTTCTATTTGATCGGACTACACAGACCAGCCTCACTCCCCATGTGCATCATTGAGCCTTGGCCATCCATGACCCTGTTGCCACTTCAACAGTTTGCCTTCCTTGGATTACTTTTGGTATGCCCTGACCACTGCAGCCTGGGAACATTCCACAAGAGCTGAAGTTGTGGAGTTGATCTAACCTAGTCATCTACCCAATACAATTTGGCCCACAGGACTATGGTTCTAAGGTCCCAGGTTCAAATCCCACGACCACCAAGTTGCCACTGTTGGGCCCTTGAGCAAGGCCCTTAACCCTCAACTGCTTAGATGTATAATGAGA
>JAOVVA010000030.1:4650859-4661245 GCA_028565275.1 Leiocassis micropogon | reverse complement strand
CCTCTAAATAAATAAAAACGATTTAGAAAATTATTTGGCTCCTCATCTTTTTCTACAAATCCCGCCTTCTGCATTATGATTGGTTCTGCTGCTTTACTGCATGTTAAATGGCAGCCAATCCTCAGCCAAAAACCCAGTGGTGGAAAGTATAGGTAGACTGGTGGAAGAGAATTGTTCTTAGGGAACAGAAGCAAAAGATTTATTCCTGGAAACTCTTCACATCTCCATCAATGAGACAAAAGTTGCGCAGAAAGAATATTTATTCCAATGAGAGAGAAACGATCAGATCAAGTGTTTACATCGCGAATATTTTCGTGTTGAGTGGATTATCAAAGGTTTACACCATCACCTTTCATTCCCACTGAAAATTCATTAACATCAACCCAGATCGGGTGAGACTGTTCAAATTGAGGTGTTTACGTGATGTGTTTTTATTCCCATTGGACTAGTATTCCCATTATTAATGAAATATTAGTCCATGTAAATGCACATAGTGATAATGTGTAATTTTACCTGGATATTTCGCTTGCCTGGTTTGGTGTTGCTTCACATACTGTGTCCAGCCTTTACGCCTTTATACATCATGTGCAATTTGTTTGGACACAGTAAATGAATGCAGCCATCTTGCACATGCATAATTAAAAATAAGTAGAACCCTGTGCTTAAATGTACCTTTAAGCACCAGCTGATTAACTGATACAGCTTTTCAGTTTGGACAGCTTATACTGTACAGTGGAACCTTAGATTACGAGCATAATTTTGTTCCGGAAGTGGGCACGTATTCCAAAACACTCGTAAATCAAAGCAATTTTTCCCATTAGAGATAATGGAAAGGCGAGAGTGTGTGTGTGTGTGTGTGTGTGTGTGTGTGAATGGGCGGTGTCAAATTACGCATGTGCGCACAGATAACGACAGGCTGAAACAGAGAGGGAGAAAAAGGATCTTTAACCTCTCCAATGAGACCTTCTTTTGCTTTACACGTGCGCACACGTGTTATAAGAAACAGTACACATGCGCTGTATACACGTGCTTACAAACACAAAATAAAAGATGTTTTACACACACACGTGGTCACAGTGTTATAGTAAACAGTAGACGCATGCACGGCTGTTGATTATACCAGTGAGAGACACCCACTAAGACCGAGCAGGGGAGACGACTACCCACAATTCCGCAGCGCAAGAGAGAGAAAAAACATTGGTTCAGTTGTGATCACGTGACGCTTGGCATCAAAACAAGAAGCGCATGCGTGATACATGATACTCGGTGCTCGTAAACCAAAACTTTGACATTTTTCAAGTCAAAATTTATTACAAATCTTTGCTCGTCTTGCGGAACACTCGCAAACTGTGTTACTCGCAATCCGAGGTTCCACTGTATATGACTCCAATAGATGTCTTTTTCTATTTTGATACAGGGACGTGTAATAAACTAGATCTAATAGTTTTGTACTGTAAAAGCAGTCTTGTTTTTTTTTCCTGTTTAAACACGCTTTATATATAATCTTAGCATCATCTACTACCTCTAAGAGAGAGTCTTTCTATCATTAGAGCCTCTCGATGTTTACATCATGCTTTGTGTAATAGTCATAATACCAGGAATTACTGCTGTTAGTGAAGTATTTATTTTTGTGCCAGCATGTGTAATGAATCTGTCCCGGTGACCCATCTCTTCCTTTTTAAGCTGATTTGATTACAAAATCTGGTGTCATTTCCCGCTAGGATTTTAAAAGTCGAGTGAATACAGTAACACAGATGCAGATCGACGTCGACTAAATTGCCTAATTCCTAGATCCTCAGTGTAAATTAGATCCCTTAGACGCCTGGGGCGTCTGCACACACCTCTTCTCTCGCTGACGCATCAGCATCTCCACATTTCCCAACAAACCTGTACACCAGAGCTTGTGACTCAGCCCTGCACAGACCCTGTAATTAAGCCAAAGTGAATCACGGAGAAAGAGAGAGAATTAATAGAGACACGAAATTCACTGTGAGATGTTGTTAATGTTAGTCAGAATGCAGGGAGAGACAGAGTGGAGATTCTCTGGTTGGACATGTGGTCTATCCACTGTAAGTCACTGTCTTGCAGGATGACACGTCTTGTCTCTCATTCTGCTCTCTGAAACACTAGAGGCTTTGTGAATGACCTGATCTCTCATCTGCATGACGCCACCTAGAATCTGCTGTGTCTGGTAAACAGCTCCACCACCTTCATCAGTATGTGTGTTACCTGGTATGACAAGAATAATTTTCGCACACACATTGATCACATCAGTCTTTTCCTGCATTTATTTTATTTGGGAATTTGGGCGATGAGGGAATGAGTGATACCCCATGGATCCTATCTCATGTCACTGTTGCAAACATTTCATCAACGTGGTCTACTCACTAGAGCTGTGTAATTTTAATTGATCTTTTGTAGGTCGGTTTTTGATTCAGAAGCAATGCCCATCTTTATATTTATTGAGGCTTTTTGAAACTATTTAAAGCGGCACGGTGGCTTAGTAGTTAGCACTGTCGCCTTGCACCTCCAGGATCTGGGTTTGATTCCTGGCCAGGTTCGATTCCCGCCTCTGTGTGCATGGAGTTTACATGCTCTCCCTGTGCTTGGTGGGTTTCCTCCAGGTGCTCCGGTTTCCTCCCACAATCCAAAGTCATGCAGATTAAGCTAATTGGCATTCCCAAATGGAATGCGAGTGTGGATAGGCTCCTGGGACAGACTCCAGGCCCTCCGTGACCCCGGATAAAGCGGTATAGCGAATGAGTGAGTGAAACTATTTACAAAAATTAAATGATTTTTAAACTGATGAATATCCTAAAATTATATAACTGAAAACGCGAAGTGCTTGAGCCTTCCACAAATACTCATATTTTTGTGAATATTACTTCTACTTCCATTTCTTTTGAGTTTAAGAGTGGACTCGACTGAACTGGAATGTGGCACAGGAGATTTGCAGGAAAATATACAAGACATGACATTTTAACAATCAACAGAACAGAGGTTATACAGCATTTTACTGTTTATTAGATTACTACTTTTAGTAGTTTTTAATACTTCAGAACCTGTAAGAAATAGAGCAGTTTGAAATGAATCCGACAGTACACATTGGTGCTGTTGAGTCTAATCCTAATGAAAATAACAATGCCCAAACCTTGAATTAAATCAAATTGCTTATGATTCACACCTCTACCTCTAATGTAATTTGTAAATGAATGCGTAAGATGCAAGAAAGAGACGTGACTATCATCTCGCTGTTGTAGCCTCATCTAGTGGTAGAGAACTCTACATTTCAGCATAATTTTTAAACAGTCTCACAGTGGTTGCAGAATGTTTTCAGCTAGGACCGATTAAAAGTTTTTTCGCTGCTCTCCAGGATTCAAAACATTGCTGACGTGGTGACGTGAGATTCGAATGTCGAGTCTGAGTCTCTCTGAGACACATGTTCATGTCTGTGCTTAGCTCTGTATGATGGGATCACCCAGTACCCATGTTTTATTAAGTAAATTTCATGGTAACCTTTCCCATGTTGTTAATAATGTTTATATGGAGTAGACACAGTTGCTTTGTTAAAGACGTGAGGGGCCTGTTGTTGTCAATTATATGCACTTCCTTATCTACATGCCCATTTCCCTTTAATTACTATACCTAAAGCCCAGCATTATAAATCTAAATCACCACTGTTCAGTACTTATTCAGTGATCGTGATCTGATATTTGTATAACATACAGTATCTGGGGATTCAGTACCGAAGCCTGTTGAAGTACTTAACTTCTAGTTAAACCTAGTGAATTCCTCAGGGCTCCAGCAGAACTCGGCTCGGTCTCCCCACTGTCTGCTTACATGTCTCCGAGCTGTTTGGCTCTGCTGCTCTTTGCCATGTTACTGACTAAAACACAGCCAGTCGCCACTAGTGGGTGCTGTGGGTTTACTCTACACCCCCGGGCAAGCGCCACAATGTTCTCTATAATCAGAGATCAACTGCCTGCAGTCAGAGGTTCCCTGAAACAGATAAGCAGCAGTCCATGTGCAGTGTTTCTCTGGGTCTCACACTCTGTAAATATCTACTGATGTCGGTCTCAGTGGGAACTAAGAAAGGTTTAGGAATGGAGAAGCGTTAAAGATTCTACCCAGAGTTGTTAAAGGATTTCTTTCCTGTGTGTACGTGTGTGTGTAACTGAATCTGAATGGATGTCGATGGTTGTGTAAGCTTGAGCAAAATGGTTAATCCTGTGGCATGAAAAGATGTAATGTATTAAAACTGAAAATAGGTTTATGCTTTTAATTATGTGAACAAATGTTTGCGCTTCTGATCCAGTTTCTTACAAGGTATTTTCTGTACAAGGTCCATGAGCACCTCTGAAACTGTACTTTTTCTTCTCTTGTCGCTAGATGTGCACGGTTAAACTAAGAAAATGCATTAGACAGTCTTGCAATTACATTTGGCAAATCCTGCCCTCTGTTGTGCCTTGCTCAAAAAAACAGTTTGAGCCTAAATGTGCTGAACAAGCTGTTAATCTTGGACTGAAGTGAGTCCTGAAATGCCTTTTTTTTTCTTAAGTCTGCATCTTTGGGAAAGCACAGATGGATCTGATTTCTGATCTCCAGACACTTCACTACTTTTAGGGCATTTTCACAATAGGCATGATTGATATGTACCGTGCCCAGGAACGATTCTTCCCCCCTCCCCCTCCCCCTCCCCACTCCCGGCATTCACATTATTTTTGTTCTCCGTGCTCGGGTACACTTGGGTATTTACCCGCAAGTAAGATTGGCTTCCATACCTGATCTGATCCATGCCCGAGTACGTCGTTCTGTGTTCGAGATCTCCTCTTCAAGCAGCATCAGGAACAGTTCTCGAGCCTGGAACAGTTGTGTTCTCACTGATGAAAATTAACCAGACTTTGGGGTTAAGTGTTCTCTGAAACGATCCTGGAGCCCTATTGTAAAAAAGACTCTTAGTCTGTTTCATGAATACCTGAATGACCAGATTATCCCATATGGAGTTTTTCCCCCCTGATGGTACGAGCATATTCCAGGAGTCAAATTGTGAAAGTGGTTTTGGGAGCGTGAGGAATCGCTTTCACATACACCACATTAAGCACCGTAATCAAAGCTAAAGGAGGATGAATGAAATATTAGAGTGCGTTTTATTTATTTATTTATTTATTTTGGCCAGGCAGTGCATGATTCTGTTAAAAAAGGAAATGGATAATTGATTTTGTCATAAATCGTGATAACTTGGGACATCTTTAGGTCGATTTGGAGGAATAGATCATGGTGAATGATTTGTGATGTTGATGAAGAGCAGGAGGATGTGTGCATGGATGGTTTGCAGTTTAGTGTAATACTATGATCATTTCCCATTGATTATTGATGTTTTTAATTGTTGTTTTTTTGTTTTATTCCATACATATATGTATTGGCTTGTTTTATGATGTAACTGTGGGTTCATTGAGTTCATCGTTTTGTGCTCAAAAGTTTTGTTCTGCATTTTATTTTTTCTGAGATATGTTTAAATTTGGCATCATCTGTGGACCCTGTTACTGAATACACTCAGCTTCCCCTTGCTATGTACATATTTAATCAGAAACCTACTTATTAAGGAAAATCTCATCTCATCTCGTCTCATCTCATGATGCATCCGCATCAGCCAACTGTATATTTTTTTAGGCATATTTAAAAATATCCTTTCAATTTTTTCCTTTTTCATGACGGTAATAAGTGTGTGAGGTGGCATTCTCTGTCTGAGGCCTTCTCTGTTTCGTTCCAGAGCAGGTCGAGAGAGAGTAGCAGATGTTCGGGCTCTCTGGCACTGTGCCACCCGTCTGTGGCAGCCTGTGTGTAATTAAAGCTCAGCCATGGAGAGGTAAAAACCAGGGCACTTGTGTTGTGGATACCGTCTCTGAAGTTTATACTGCTTAACCGTGCCTCCTTCCTGTTTACTCTGCTCACCTCTCGCTCATCAAATCTTCACGTTTACACTCCGTTTGTGCGCAGCTCACACACTTTTTTGCATGCGATTATGTCACATGTGGAGGTCGATCCACAGATGTCCATGTTGATGTGCTCCAGGATGTTAGCGCTTTCTGTTGATATTTGGACCGTGGATTTGAAATTTATTTATTTTTTTTTAAAGCAAATGAAGATGCTCATAAAAAGGTTGTGAATGCCAGATTAAGATGTTTGGCTGCCTTGTAACATCTGCGCGTTATGATACCGTGGATGTTATTTAGACCAAATGTTTGGCCTCCAGAAACAGTCTGAAGAGTGAGCACCTGTGACTCGGTTCATTAAAGAGCACCGTAGTGAAAAATATCATTTGTTTTGGAAAGATCAGCGTTTCGTTCATTATCATACTGCAAGGAGGCCACAGATCTCCCGCTGCTTGTCTTTCATGTCTTTTAGAGACATGAGTCTACCATCCTCCCCTCTGTCTTGCTGCAGGGTATTGTGGGAAGGCTCCAGGAGATCTGGTGATGAACCAAAGCAGGAGCGTGGCTGATTTCATTTTTGTTGGTCAGTGCAGCTGGTCATATGATGATCTAAGACTGTACCATAACAACTTGATCTGATATTGGGAATTTATCGAATTATACAAGGGCTGTACTGCAAGTGGGCATAAGTTTATGAAAATAATTTTTAACTGTCATCCCATACATCTCCTCTACAAACTGTTCCTCTGCACAAAGGTACTCAACATAGTCTCCATCACAATACATGTCGCAGTTGATGGACCGATTTCTCCATCCTTAACCTTCTTCTTCCACCTGTCCACGTAGCTTTAACACAAGCTTTAACACAAAAGTGTGTGTGTGTTTTTCTTGTCATTGTGTGTGGTTTTGTGTCATTGTAGAGCACGAGCCAGCAAACCTCATGAACTCTGACGTTATCTCTCTTCTGCTCTCTCTCAGACCTCACCTCACTCTGACCGCCTCAGCTTTCTAGATGCTTGCGCAACTAGAAATGATAGAATGATGCCTGATAGAAATGTGTGCGTGTGTGCGCGTGTAGGGGTGCGTGCGTGCGTGCGTGTGTGTGTAGGGGTGTGCGTGTGCGTGTGTAGGGGTGCGTGCGTGCGTGTGTGTGTGTAGGGGTGCGTGCGTGCGTGCGTGTGTGTGTAGGGGTGCGTGCGTGCGCGCGCGCGTTTGTGTAGGGGTGCGTGCGTGCGCGCGTGTAGGGGTGCGTGCGTGTCGTATACTTCACTTCCATTTGTTTCAGAGATGTGTTGTCATGCCTGTGTGTGTTTGCGGTGGGGGTCGGTGATGATGTCGAGCTCATCACTATGTTGGTGGTTACTGATGGTTACCATAGACACCGCCATCACAGATAACGCATCTTTATTATGATTGTCTGACCACAGGCCGAGACAATACCTCAATGTCTGTCTGTCTTTCTCAGTTTCTTTCTCACTCACATATAGACATACAGATGTGTGTGTGTGTGTTACTCCCACTCAAGTCATGACTAAACTGAAAGTGACGGCTTTCAGTAACATTGCGCTCATCCATCTCTCCTCACACGCTGGTGTAAATTAGCATACTCGATCCCTCACTCTCATTGTTTTCTGCCTTTCTATTAACCCTGGGCTCTGCTCCGTTTTTCTCCCCAGAGTCTTTTGGTTCACTCCACCCTCTGTATAATCTCCTCCCTTCCTTCTTTTCGCTCATTCCCCCCCTCTTCTTTTTTTCTTCTTTTCTCCTCCCCCCTCTTTGCTACTGAATGAGCCAGCCGAGCCCCTACACAGCCTCCTCCTCCTCCTCCTTCCCTGCCGTTTTCTCCCCCTTTTCCCTGCTGTTCATTTGCCGCACAAACTCCACCCACACACACACGCGCACACACACACGCGCACACACTCTCTCCATAACCCTCACGTCCATCTGAGACCAAGAGGCTTTTCCAATGGCGGGATTTCTCTGTTAGTGCAGTGTGGAATATATAGAAACGTGGATTCTGTATATGTGCCTGTGTGTGTGAGCACAGACCGGAGTTTAGCATAACACAGAGAGCTGGATTTCTAAGCAGTCAGAGTTCTCACCTTTAATGGAAGGACTATATCACGGTAAGCATTTTCCCCTCCCACTCACCCACTCACCACCGTACTGAAAGGACACATGTGAATCTAGGTGGAAGTGTGACCATAGCTTTTTCGTGTGTGTGTGTGTGTGTGTGTGTCTGCGTGCTGCTTTTTAAGGGAAAGAGAATGAGTCTGTCATTACCAGTGTAAAGGTGATCTTGTGTGGTTTTAAACCATCTCCAGCTCCGATTCTTTTCAGCACGATTCGAATTCTCACCGCAGTAATGTAGATGTGGAAAGGCTTAAAAACGAAGAGGTGATTCGTCTCTCATTTCGCTCATCCATCTGTCCTCCTTTGGCTTGGCGCCATCGAGTGTGTAATATCTACTTTGCCGAAGTGCCGATTGCATCATTATAACCTCAGTGAATAGTAGAGTGTCGCTGTGATAGATAGCCTCTGTGGACCGAGTGGACCGGACGAGTCACGGCATCCTCCTCAGTCCTGCTGAATGTTTAATGCTGCTTTCTATTGGCTCTTTATCACATATCGATCAAGAGCTGTCTTTTTTACAAAACGAGTGTTCTTTTTTTTTTTCCCCTGGTTGTATTGCAGCAGCACTGGCTTCCTGTAGGAATGTAGGTAAGAGACATGAAAGTCTTGCCAGAAGGAGTAAAGTGCTCATTATGAAAGACGCGTTATTCACACACGTTATTTTAAAGACAACACTGTTTAGATGTGTAAGTGCATGGATAATGTGGATCAAAAGAAGATGAGAAATCGTGAGACGTGATAAAGCAATCACTTTAATGTACCTTATGTGACTTTAATATCTGCAAAATACATGCCGTTTTTTTTTTTTGTTTGTTTTTTTGAAGTCAACCTTTGATAGCAATAGTGGTTTACAGACAATTTTGTTCAAGGAGTTGACAAGAAATTCATAGAGTTTACACCGACATTGTGTCCGAGTGATGCAACCTGTGCTGCGCTATTAACAGCTTACTGTGGTTACTGATCTACTGTACAGTAAACCATTAATTTTATATCTGTGCATGCGTATGTGAGTGTACAGGCTCGTGTGCAGTCAGGATCTGAGGCGCAGATCATCAAAGAGTGAAAAAGCAGATTACGGTACCGGATTTTACATACCATACCGATCTGATGTACTGACTTTTTTTTATGCAGTGACGTATAACACACAGGTCCTACACATGAACAGGACACAGCTGGTCTGAAAGCATGGCACAGTTACACCTGTGATGTTTTAAAGTCGATTTATTGATTAAGGCAATATTTGACAGTATTGGATCAGATGATATGTGTGCATGTTAAGTTTGCATGCTTCCCCCAGGTTCTCCGGTTTCCTCCCACAGTTTAAAGACATGCAGATTAGGCTAATTTTGGACACCCTGTCCAAAAGTGTCTCAATAGCTAACACGACAGGATGTGCTCGCCTACGAAGACATGGCTACAGGATAATACTCAAGTCTAACTCTAAAGCCTAGAATTTTTTTTGCAGAATTGGACACGTGTGTGAATGCGTAAGCTTTGTTTTCTCAATAATGTGGACATTTCTGTTAGAAATTGCACCTTCAACACAATGCCTTATAGAAGGCACTGCATTTATTTATGGTCATGCTATCTGCTGTCGCCTAAATGAGGACGGACTCCATCTCGAGTCTGGTTCCTCTCAGAGCGTTTTTCACATGTCGACTCAGGCAGTTTTTTCCTTGCTGCTGTCGCCTCTGGCTTGCTCGTTACTGACAAACTGATGTATGTATAGTTCTGCATTTATTTACATTTATTCACCTTTTTAAATTTATATTTGGAATTTTTATTTCTGTAAAATGTATATATATATTTTTTTTTTCGGTGGTGTCGGTTGTTAAAAGAGCTATGCAAATAAAACTGAATAAAATTAAATTGAATGTACAGTTTTACAAATGCATTTTGATGAGTTCATAATTTTTTTTCTTGGTTGGTTTGTTTATTTGATTAATGCATGTTATTTTTTATTCAACTATAATAATAACTGTTGTAAGATCACTGGGTCACCAAGGCAAAGACTAGGTGATGACGTTCACTTGAACTTGGTCACACTGGTATTTACATTAGCTGGCTCATTCATTCATTCTTTGCATTCATGCGTTACTGATTTGTCTACTTTTACTGTATGGTATGAATGTGTGTGTGCCTGTGCGTGTGTGTGTGCCTGTGCCTGTGCGTGTGCCTGTGCGTGTGCCTGTGCCTGTGCGTGTGCCTGTGCGTGTGCGTGTGCCTGTGCGTGTGCCTGTGCGTGTGCGTGTGCCTGTGCGTGTGCGTGTGCCTGTGCGTGTGCCTGTGCGTGTGCGTGTGCCTGTGCGTGTGCGTGTGC
>JAOVVA010000030.1:4582619-4617835 GCA_028565275.1 Leiocassis micropogon | reverse complement strand
TATTTACACATTAAGTTTACTGAAAGTAAAAACAGTTGAAAGTCAGAGGACGTTTCTTTTTTTGCTGAGTATATATTATTACGATATCTTGGTTTTTATTCGATTTCTATTGAGATTCTGTAAGTATCAGAGTTTTAGAAATATCCCGATTCAGTTACATTTTTTTCAGATTATGTTAAAGTTTTAAGACTTTAGTGTAACTTAGTGGGGGTTTTTTTGTTTTGTTTTTTCTAAGAGCTTCACAACTGAGTTGAACATGATTTAATAAAATGTAGCTTATTCCTTATAACATTAATTTTTTTCACTCATAAACTTATAAAGTACAGTTTTTAAAACTGTACAACCATAATCATTATTTCTAAACAAACTTAGCGAGTACTTCCCTCCTACCATGCAAAATTCCAGTGTGTCAATAGTTTAGAGTGCTCCACCTGTAAGATTAAAAGAAACAGCTACAGTATGTTTTACCATCTCAAATTCCTTCCAAGTCTCAAAACTCGGTCATGCAGCGTCTAAAGTGGGCAAGCGGCTTCTGATGCAACGTTCTAACGTGCATTTTTGTTACACTCCTTGGAAGCTTGTGCACTCGGCACAAAATCGGTCAACTTCCAGACAATTGCAGGTTCAAAGTTGAGTAATTACAAGCTAGCGTAACAAGTGCGCATGTATGTATCGATGCTAAACTATACTCCTGCGCTGTCCAGGTTAATGAACGTGGCTTAACCCTCCTGAAGCTCTAAGCTCTTGAGCCACAATCCCAGAAAGTCTCCCCAAATCCTGGGATCTTGAAGTATTGAATTGATTTAGCCACTCAGTTTCCTGGCTCTGTAGAAGCAAATCAAGTCTGTTTTGGAGCAGATGCTCTATTGATCAGCGGGCTTTCCATCTGCTGGTCGGATTAACATCTTGTTCCTCTTCCTGTGACAGTCCCTGATGGATTCTCACATGTCTCGTATTCATCCGAGCTTTAATCAGCGCCTGTAATCACACACTGCCACGTCCACACAGTGTGTAAGCAACCTGTGGGGTTTTATCACCCTTGAAGATCTGCATATTTCACTGTTTATATAAGCCTTGAAGTGAACCTAATAGTCTGGTGGTTTCGCTGTAAGCAGGAAACGGAGTTGATTAGATGAGCGCAGGGAGTAATCCGCTTCCTGTAGTCATGCTCGTCTGAAAGAACACAGCTCAGGTTATCTCCTAAGCTTGAACGCTTATGTGCAGGTTGTCAGTGATAACTCGTGCAACGTGGCTAGGTTATTAGTCTGATCCAATCTTAAAGATATCATATGGCGTCGGCCTTAGACTCATGCATTCTGACTCTTGATCACAACGCCACTTGGGTGTGAGATGTGTATAAGAGTTTTAGGAACCACGATGGTTAAAACCAGCTTGGAATCGTCCCTGAAAGCAGTCTGATGTGAAATGTGTAACTCGGACATGTACACTTTTCGGGAGAGCTGTCAGAAGCCGTCGAAAATCTCTACCAGAAAATAAACAAAACTCGCTGCCGCTCGCTGTAATAAACAGCGGCATCCACCAGGCAGCACATCAGAGCCAAAAGACCTTCCAAGTCAACCTGTAGTGTTTAGCCATTTCATACACAGTGATGTCAAACACACTGATTGGCTCTGTTTCTCTTTAAAACCCAACATCTGTGTAATGTTGTAACGATCTGCCTCTTAAATCAGAAACCCCGTCTGTACTAAAATCCTGAAGTCTGCACACGAAACAGACTTTCCAGCAGCGAATGGTGGTTTAATCAGCTACGGACTAGAGTTGCACTTTTTCCTTCAGTCAAGAGTTGAACGCGTTAATTAATCGGTAATGATTAATGATAACCAGACGCACATTTCCTCCTCAGTTCTCGCCACAGTATCAACATTGACCTCAATGATTTACGTCGGTACTGCGCCATGCAGAGAATATCGCATTTATGTCCGTGAGATCACGCGCAAGCGAATCGAGCGCAGGGTCTGGGTAACTGGTTCTGCATTTGCGCCATGACTGATGGTTCCTCTCTTAGATTATGATTTTAAATACGAATCACAGCATGTCAAAATGTCTGATTAAAAAAGAACGGACATTATAAAAAAAAGAGGAGGTCGGATGGAGTCTCGTACTGACAGCCATGAAATGGATTGAAACGGTTCAAATGAAAGGCTCCATGAGACAGGAATGAGATTTAGGACTTGAGAAATGTTTAGGAGTGAATTATCCATCAGGCAGTGACCAGCGTATTCTGGTCTTTGTGACTGATGAATGTGGTGTGTAATTGCTAGCTAGAGGGATGTGGTGCACGTTTTGGGATTACTTGATTTAGTCGCTTATGTTTAATTCAGATTGGCTGAGAGAATTGAATCTCAGCTCTGCTTGATAATTTCCATGGTACGAAATGCACAACAAGACAATCCCACCAAGGCATCACAAACTGCTGGGCTAAATTACAGCATTTAATGGGACTTTAATGTTCGAGAGGCTAATTGTTTTTATTCCTAATTAAGCAGCGCTGTAAATGATCGTACATTTTATTCATGCGTTCAGTGGAAACTGAATACATGCTGCACGTAGGCTGCCCTCAAACGCAAAAATGGAATGCTTAATACCACCACCCTGAAGAGTGTCCAGGATTGTAATCTAATCAGAGGAAAGCATAAACCGAAGCAAACAAATGGAACAAGCTTGGAAATGTAGGCTCTAGCCCAATGCCATTGTGAACTCCCTAATTAGGCTAATGTGTAATGAGAACCACCCTGAATTCCAAGCATACATGTGTACGCGCACACACACACACACACACACACACACACACACACACACACACACTCACACACTCAATTCCACTGAGACTTCAGTCATTAACCTACCACTGACTACTAATACTGAATCATGAAATCCTGCTGAAGGCATGCTTGATAATTGAAGATGTTCCGGTATTTGGAAAACCTTCAGGTTTTTATACATTTAGAGTTGCTGGGTTAATTTATCTTTTGTAATTTTTGGTTTTGGCTTATATATGCTCCACTGGGTGAACACTGTTCTAAAAACATTTTCCTATACTGAGTCTGAGAAAATTATCAAAATGCTATTTGCTTTATAATAGAATAGATGGAATTCCATCTCAAATGCTCAAATGTAAAAAATGAGATCAAATGTAAGTCGCTCTGGATAAGAGAATTTGCCAAATGTTTAAATGTAAATCATCAGAACTTGTTTTAATACAGTATATTCTTCAGAACTGCTCCTTTTACTACAGATGTGCCAGATGTTTCGCTTTAAAAAAAAAAAAAAAACTCAAGTTGTCACTAAAGTTGCAAACTTTTTACAATAAGCTTAATGTGTTCGATTCATTGCATTTTTGTAGGAAAACAGCTATTTTATAGGAAGCTGAGCTTCTTTTACAACATTGACTTTAGCATTCTATTGCTGTTCATTCACAATTCATATGTTGTTGTTTTTTTTCTCACTTTTACTGGAGTCCTCGTCAGAGATGCCAGCGGTCTGAATGAGTCGTTACAGAGTAAAAATGGGGCACATTCAGAGCCTGGGCGTCTGCCATGGTGAAAAAAATGTTATGAATATTCCATGCTGGGCAGTGTTTGGCTTGAGTTGTCAGTAGAGATAGAGCTCATGTGTCTTTTTCAGGGAGAGGCTGAGCAGTTAGTGCTGCTGTAACAGAGGTCCAGACACACGCGTGAGAAAGAGCAGCAGGCTTTTGCTCCGAGACGAGCTGTCTCATCTGACAGAAACACCAGCGGTGAAGGTTAAAGCTTCAAATGTGATGCTGTTAATGTCAAGAGCCTCTGTATTGCCCATCAGGGTTTCAGTCTATAAAGCCACTTTGATTTATTGACAGCAGTCAGGCCAAGAATATTTCTTTAGCACTAAGCTTCGTTGATCTCGGCTCTATGACTGACTGCTGTAGCATGTAATGCGGTGAGGAAGGGGGCAGAGTGAGGGTGCTGTGTGCTTATTGGACCAGCGGAGTGTGTGGGAGTTCAGTCCTCATCGAGAGCGAGCTCTACATCAACCCATTCGACTCTCTGGAGCCAACAGCACAGCAGTAGTGTCACTCACTCTGTCAGCCTGTTGGTCCCCGGTCTCAGCTTCAGCACGGATGAGGTCATCTCATGTGATGTCACCCGTGTCTCTCTATGAGCTGGTGTGCTTCCAGTACATTAAAGGAACAGCAGTGTTTTTTGGTTGTTTTTTTTGTGTGCGTGTATGTTGCTTCTGTAGATAGATATTGAATTAAATATCCGTGATCAAGCACTTGCGTCTGAAAAAAGAAACTCACTTTTATTATATATATGACATTAAATGTAACTACAAAAAGATAAAAACCATTTATAGTCCTTTAATAAAAAAAAAAAAATTATATCAGTGACAAACTTATGTTGTATAAGATGAATTAAACACATGCCTTTATGTTCTCTAAATATAACACTGACCATTTAGTACTGCATGTCAACACCTTTATAGAAATATACAGTAAATGCCACACTTATTTGACTTAATCACACACAGACTTAAGATTTTTTTTTTTAATAAATGGAAGTTAAAAACAATAAAAAGGAGAATTTGGGGGAATTATTTCTAGTGTATTCCATTCTTTATAATGTACAGTATAAAGATGTACAGTATGTAAATGAATCCAAACCAGTACTTTTTTTTTTTAATGCAGCTATTCATCTTTTTGTTATGAAGTCGGAACGGCATCACGATGATAGCTATCACTCTGAGCTGTGTCAGTGCACAGATGTTGGTCCCATGTTGTTGTGCACATGATTTATCTATTTCCTTATTTATATACTTGTATACAGTATATGTTAGCACTATTTAAACTAGTAGTATTAACTTTTTGTTGTTGTTGTTGCTCTACAGGGGATCATACAGAAGATCCTAGACATCCACAAGGTGAAATGTGTCTCATGCTTCGGTCTTCGTCTGAGCCATGTCCAATCGGGCGAGGTCCACTGGCTCCACCCAGACATGGGCGTGTCCCACGTCAGGGAGAAATATGAGCAGAACCGATCACAGGACGAGTGGAGGTAAGCCGCATGCACATGTCTCTCTTTCGCCATGACATCCGGGGCCACCTGCCAGGAAACAAATTCTACGCTGGGTCATTTGTTTTGGAAATGCCACATTTGAATAGGGTTTAGAATTACTGCTTTCATGTGCGCTGTCCTGGATACTCGAAACATGTTTTGGAAAAGACCAGCATGTTTTTTTTTGTGTTGTTACTTTGTCGAAGTTGAAACTCTTGTAAAGCAAAAATAGAAGTATTTAAAATTGATCTTGCAGAATATTCATGAAGTTCATAAAATATGCATCAGTGGAATTAATATAATTGTGTCCTGATCTAAATAGTATTGCATAGCACAACAAACATTTTAATAAAATTACACTTGATAGATTTTATTTGATCAGTAAATCACTTTTTTTTTCACTTCTTTAAGATCGATTCTCCTTCTTTTATTTACACACTATTTTAGTTTTAGCTAAAATAGACTTAAATATGGAATTAAAACCAGTAGCCATATTTATTAGATGTCTATCTAGCTATTAAATATGTCTACTCGTTTTAATTAGGGTTACAACTTGTACACATTTATCTTAGCTAATTTTTGAGAACATTAACAATCAATAATCGATTAATCATTAATAATTAATGTAAAACCAGTCCCACTTTTCACCCTCAATTTAAGTTTTATTTTTAAAAGTTCTAGGAGCACAATTAGGTGTTTCTCATATAAAGATCTATTAGTGGTGGCTGCCACAGTATCCTCAACTTATTATTATTATTATTGTTGTTTTTTATTATAATTTTTTAGGAGTCTTCCTTAATGATGAACTTAATAATAAAGTCTTATTTAATTGGTTGCAGCATATCATCACTCAACCCCTCTTTCTCCCACACACAAAAGCACACAGACCCATCCGTGAATAGCCTGTGCCTCTCCATGCACACACATCGAAACACTCATAAAACGCTGGCAAACATACAACAGTTCATGCTATTAAACGGTCAGGTTACCGGAAGCGTTTCAGAACAACAGCGTTCGTGACCGAGCGCTCCGTGAAAATAAAGATGACAGAAGCGAAAGTGGATTAGCAGATTACTTGGTCTGGTTTGCACAAAAGAAATCATTGAGACCTGACTCTTCCAGTAAGTTCTTAGCAAACATGTGAGGAACCTGGCTAGTAAGGATAGCCGTTAAATTGCGGTAACTGTAGATGATCCTCGCGGCTTATCATCCTGTAAGTGGCTGGATGGTCCAGTGCAGTGTGTGGACATGTGCTGTACACAGATATCTGATTGAAAGCATGCATGCCTTTTGATCCTTATAGTTTTGCTGTGTGTCTCATGTACAAGACGCAACATTGCGAACGTCATTGCACTGAAAACCGAAGAGCTGCACAACCAAATGCCATGAATTTATTTCTAAGCAAAAATGTTCATCATAGGCAATTCCTCAGTAAGAACATGACACAGCCACAGTATATCTAACAGTAGGTAACTGTTAAGGAGAAATAACCTAAGCATGTTTGATAACTAGAAAGATAAACCACTTAAACTCTTAGTTAGCCTGCCAACTTTACCGACTTGACTTGTCTTGAGATGATTTGCATCTGCAGAGACTGAGCTTCTCTGACAAATCCTCCTTCCTAATGGACCACTTTCTAGTTTAGCAGCCCTTACAGAGGTTAGAATAATATCTAAATGTGAATCTATAAATCTGTTGCGTCAGGTATTGCTGATTCTGTAGATCAAGATTTATGTGAAAAATTAACGTGAACATTTTGGAACATACCAGGAACACGCTTTTCATACTGTAGGCATTTCACAGACACAATAATCATGTGTCCCTGTCAGCCGCCATTTTGAAACATGTATTGTTGTTGGTCTTTCGGCTGCACTCGGCAAAGGGGTCGCCACAGCGGACACATAGAAGCTTGGCACAGGTTTTTATCCGGGCTTGGGACCGGCAGCGCATCCAGTGGCTGGGGTCTGGGCACTGGCTGTGAATCGAATATGCCAGGCGAAACACATACCACTGAGCCGCCACCAGTGCCCTATGACCTCATAACCGCTACAGGTGCTAAACTGGAAAGTCGATTTCCTCTCTGTTTAACCGACTAATTCATGACCCCATTAACAGCCATATTGGATTTAGTTGGGATGCTTAAATGGACAGTGGTCTATTACCTGTAATCACAATCGTTTTCCTCTGCTGGTGTGGAAATGTAACAATGGAAGAATTTTAGTTGTAGTACAACTTTGTTTGTTTTGGACACCTTTTTCATTCTGATACAAAACAGACGACTAGACTGAATTGTTTACTAAAATGTTGTATTGAGCTGTTGGGTTTGTGCAGCGAGGGGATGTGGCTGACCTCACAGTGACGTGAAACACTCAGGCGTCTGTTGTTTTAAATGGGTGGAAATAGTGTGTGTGTGTTTTTTTACTTTAAAATAAAGCAAAACAAAAGAAACAATGCAATATTGTGTGTGCGTGTGTGGGTGCACGTAAATCTATCCAACCCTCCCCTAAGATGAGTCTTTCCTCGTTGTCATGGAGATTTAGACGGCAGTTGTGGCACTGCAGCAGGCAGAGGTGTGTGTGTGTGTGTGTGTGTGTGTGTGTGCGTGCTTCCATTTTGAACGAGAGTATAGAGATAGTTCCTGAGCAGTAGTCATTTGTATTTGTTATATTTATATATTTTTTAAGCTAACGGTCTCAAATGAAGTGTTGTGCAGGTCTGTTATATTGAACGTACAAATGGAGCATTGAGTGTAACTACGTGATTTGTTTTTTTACTGCACCTGCTGCAACAGCATTGCCATTGTAGTGCCCTGAATAGTGATCAGTACTTAAACTGTCACTGGACCAACTGGACAGTGTGTCTGCTATTAGGTCATGGCGTACACGCAACATCTCACAGATGGCATTTTGTACATCGTCTTCTCTCTCTAAACCACTTCAGACAATGTAGCGTTACTGCTGGCCGAACTGCACACTTTCAGGCGCTGCTAGCCAGCTGTACCGTCTATTCACCCGCCTCAAATCAGCTATAACACGCTTTGTTAGCTTTACCGTACCTCAGAGACTTGGGAGCTTAAAAGAAACAAGAAGGAGGTCGTCCTGCTCTTTTAATCATCAGCTGTTTCATTTCCAATGCCATTTACAACTTGGCTTTTTCTTCAAGGACTTTGTTTGAAAGCGCACACTTTTACTGTGCTGTTAAAGCAGATGAGGTGCAGTCCAGTGATCATGAAGGCCATTGTTACCACTGTGTCCAAGTCCAAGCACGAGTCTGCGAACTGAATCGGAGATCACCGTTAAAAGGAATCTTTAAATGGTTAGTGATGTCATTTATACGAGAAAAGCAGGTTGTAGTTAAGCCGTCGGAAAAATTTTGTCTTTTCTCTCTAAACCGATGTCGTGTCCCTTCTTTTGTTCCATCTGTTCATAGGTAATAGGAACAAATGAATACTTTTTTTCCAGAGGAAATTAAATAAAGGTAGCTCATCTTTTTCACTCTGCCATTTATTTTCTCATTACGCTGACTAAAACTGTGTTATCTGTCTGCGATTGACGAATATAACTTCAAATTCCCATACAGTTTCTTGTTAAAAGTTGTGACCACAGGTGTTCAAGTAACAGTAACAAGCCTGATGGCTTTTTATTCTGGTTTCCAGAAACATCAGTACCAAATCAGCGATCAGTGTAGTAAATATCGTGCTATTGATCAGATTTAATAAGCTGTTTTACAGAGACAGTTAATTCCATGGTGAGACCTGTTTGTTTGCATGAATCTAGTATGGTAATGATGGCGTCTCACAAGGTTCTTTTCTCAGTCCAGTTTTATTTTCGCTTTATGGAATCGATGCTTTACTTTGATGATAAACAACAATTATGTTGATACATCAGGATTCTGACAGATTCAGCAGCACATTGCCACCCCATGAATCTCTGTATTAAAACATAAAAGTTTGGATGAATAGAAACCTCTGTTAAAACAAAAATATTAAAATATCTCTACAATAAGGTTTTTAAAAAAGAAAACATTTAAACACGTTTTTTTTTTGCCAGTCAAAGCCCCAGGGGTGTGCTCAGCTATAAAGGATGAGTTGGAGCATTAAAAAAAACACACAGTCAGTGAATTACTGCTGACACACAGTGCTTGTTTGAGAAAACACACCCTTGGGGCAGCAAGTGTTGCACTCTGACAGCTGTCTGAGCATGTCACCCAGGTGAGGTCACCCTCCAGCAGACTGCGGTTACATTCAGATGCAGGAGAGTCGTCCCCGCAGCACATCTGCACAGCCACACACGCTGCTCAGTTTCCCGTAGGTGTTGATGGCTGTCTTTGTCTCGTTTTGTGTGGTTAGGTGGAAGTGTGCCATGCAATCTTGGAGACTTATGGAATGATGTCATCGCTAAAGGACAATGCGCTTTGATCTTAAAGGAACGAGGGGCCTCTTTAGACTTCCCCATTTCCAGCCCTGTAGGCTTAAGTGCTGCAATGATAATAGTCCTGAAAATTGACTTTTTATGATGTCCTTACTTTATGTAGGAGTCCAGGGATGATTACATCACCTTATGTCCTATCTGGTTACGACCTCAGTTCCATTGTGGTATTAAAGTGTTACCATAGTAACCTATTTGATTATTTCTCTTATACCACAACAGTTTGTCAAATATTACATTTTGAAAATGAAAACTGGGTACATCAAACATTTTATTCATTTATAGTTAAATTTAATATTGTGGAACAACCACATATTATCATTTTCATCCACAAATGTTTGTTTCTTTAGATTCTCTTGAGGCTCATAAGACATTAAAAGCAGTTTGTCATGCTGCTGAGAGAGAACACACATATACTCTGCCCTGAAGATTTTCAGGGGGGAAAAAAACAAAAGTGGTGATGTTAATGGTAAATAAACATTTCCTAAGAGTTTACATTTTTCTCTTTATTGATTAACGCCTTTTTTTTAGGGTGCTTACACACTAGGAAGTCGGGCACAGATCCAAGTACACTTGACCCCAGCGTCCGGTACATTTGAGTAAATGCGAACAGTCTGTACTGTGCACGAGCACGTGTATACAACATATTGGAATAAACTCAAGAATATAAGTGCATACAAGGCGAACTGAAGAATTCAAATGCGCCGTGGTAAAAAACATTTAATGGCATGGTCACAGTTTATGCACTGACAGGGTGTCAATATAATCTATTCACAAATGCGTCATGATTCTCCATTGAAAGCTCCTCGGTCCTTAAGTATCAGGATAATATCATATCTGGTGTTCCCTAGTGACTCCCATCCCTACTCACTACATACCGTGTAATATATGTTGATGGAATGGAATTCCATCAACCCTTTTGCAGTGGGTGTTTTCCCATAATGAATTAAACTGATGATTTTATACTGGAAAAGTGCCAAGTAGTCCTACTTTGGAGGGGGAAAAAAATTATTGGGGCAGCAAGAAATGTGAAGAGTCAGATTGTAATTCCATGTTGGCACTTACTTTTTCTAATCGCACATACTGTAATAATTGTCTGTTCGAGTTGTACGTTCTCACTGCATCAGCAGCAGTAGAGTCATTCATCATGGCAGAGACTAGGGATCTGATCAGAGTAACGGGGGGGGATGGAGTGCTGAGAGGATTGTGTGAAGCCTCAGCGAACACCGGATTGGAAAGAAGCAGGACCGGGAGCACCAGAGTGGACTTATCACCAAGCCTCCTGCCAAAGAAGGATCAATCCTAATGAATTACACTGCTAAAGAAATGAGACAAAACCCATACACCCATGCACAAGCTTTCATTACATACACACTGACTTAGTCACTCTTGCATGCACACACGCGCGCGCGCACACACACGCACAAACAGATTAGGTAAACTGAGCCAAATCTTCTCTTGTCTGTTTCCTTTCTTTTGCTCACACACACACACACAAACACACACACACACACATAGACACACACCCTTGTTGCCTTGACTGCTGCTGGTGTAGCTGGCGGTATCAGATTTTCCATTGTTATTGGACAGGTTGAGAATATTATATTCCAAACTAGCAGGTCGAAAGGTAACGCACAAAACCATTGATGTAAATGGTAAGTGAATGCAGATGCAGACTGCTGCCACCTCCTGGTATGATGAGTCATTTCCTTTCGTATACAGACGTGGAAATGCATGTACAGTATGCTGCATGCAACCAAAGAAAATACTCTTTTTAAATTGGAGTTCCTACTTCCCTATTTGTAGGAAATAAAGTCGTTAAATCGGCTCAGCCGTGTCGAGCATTAACAGTAAAGAAAGTACCTTTAAGTGTATATCATGATGTATATACTAGTATTTGGCATAGATAGATAAACCATTCTTCAACAGAAATGACTCAGGAAAAAAGAATGAATAAAAATACTAATAAAATACTAAACTAATATATATTTTTTGTAAAGTATGAGATGGACAGACTAGTGTAAATTGAGATGTGCACCTAAATTATAGCACTTAAAAGTGATAGCAGTGCAAAAAGTGAATAGTGCAATACTGAGGTCAATGCAGATTAGAGTACATGATGAGTAGATGAATATGATCGGGAACAGTGAGTCTGTTATGAAGGAGAGCTATGTGTGTAACCAAGGACGAGTAACGATTGAGGGACCATCACAACCAAGAATCTCAGTCACGTCCCCTGGCACCATAAAGCGGTGTTATAGCAGCGTATGGCCCTGGGAACAAAGGATTTCCTGAGTCTGTGAGTAGAGCAGCTTTGTGATAGAAGTATGTTACTGAACGCAAGTTAGTTCACAGTTACATCTCTAATCACAATTAGCTGGAAAGCTTTTGAGGCAAGTCGAATGTAGCAGTTGGCATGGTGAGGAGTACTCAACTCTCTTGTTTAGCCGTCCTCACAAGGGATTTTACAGGATGAAATGTAGTGATAAATCTAGTGTATTGTCCTGGTATGTCGGATACAAAGTGGGTGATTGAAAAAGAAATGGTTAAAATTTCAGAATTCAACGAAAAGCTATAAAAAAAAATATCAAGCACTGAGCCTGGTACTGCAGTAAAGTGCACATGTAGCACTTATCAGAGAGCAGTGATGTGGTGCTGGTGTAAGGGGGATTATGGCCTGGGGAAAGAAGCTGTGCAGATGTCAGCTGGTGCAGGACGACGACTTCTTTCGTATGATTAATCTTCAGTTTCTGCTGTGAAGGGGGATTTCTAGGAGAGAGCGTTCCAGGAGGTGATGATTGTCAGCCTGTATTTTGCACAGTGCATTAAGAGACGAAGATGGATGATCTGATAGCTGCATCGCAGGTTGCTGACCAGCATTTTTTATTTACAGCATCAACATGGATTCGCTGAATGCTCTTAAGCTTGTGCGTCCCTGTTTAATGGCAACTTTTTCATATGTGTATTTTTCTTGTGGTGGTTGTTTCTTTATTTATTTATTTATTTATTTCATATGTAATCGTTTACTTTCCCACTTGAGACATGATAAAGACTTCCATACTGCAACCACTGTATAAATAGTGATATAATTATATACAGTACTCCTCCACATTGTTATTTCTGGCAGAGCATGGGGTCACAGGCTAGCCTGAGTCATGAGAAACCCAGAGGCTCCACTGCTGCACCATTAACGGTTGAGTTCAACAGCTGTAGCAGAAAAGTTCTTACACATATTTCCTAACTAACAATGCCTGTTTATCTCATTCATCATTGTAAGAGATGCTGAGAGAAGGTTTTATATGTATGATGAGGAGAGATGTTCAGCTTTAGGATGCGTGTCTTTCTTCTGTATACGAAACAGCAGCCGGTTTGATGTTCCACTGTTTGATGTATGAAGTCCTCTCCGAACTCCCACACACTGCACCTTTTCACCATGCCTCCTCTCACTGTCTCTCTTTCAGGTATGAGCTGCGGATCCGCTACCTGCCAAAGGGCTTCCTGAATCAGTTTACCGACGACAAACCAACACTGAATTTCTTCTACCAGCAGGTGGGTCAGGAGAAGACCTTTCCAGTAGTAAGACGATGGGTTTAGCCGTGTAGCCGGTTTTTAATCTGGAACAGTTCAGCACATTTCCACTACAAGCTATAATGCAGTTCAAACGGTAAAGTGGTTCCGTTTCATCTCCAGGTCTGAGAGCCAGAACCAGTGTTTTGTAGGTGGTGGCATTTCGTCACCTGGCAACAAGACAAAATGCTTTCGTCACTGACATAAAACAAAGATTAAGATATGATCATGTATATTGATCTTAAATAGCAAAATTAATATGGAACACAGAACTGAAACAGGACCATTCAGAATAAAAAGCTAAATATACATTTCATCAGCTAATCAATGGATCTGTTTTACTAAATAGGTTGACAAGAAAAGATGAAACCTTTAATCTCAAAACTTTACGGTTACCCACGAAATCCGATTCAGGTTTACGTAGGTTTATCAATTGTACCAGTGAAAGCTATGAATAGAATTTTTTTTTTTTTTTTTTTTATTGTTTGTGTAGGCATAGTACATTTAATAAATAATAATATTGCAATGATTATTGTAGTATAATAAATAAATAAATGAAAGTTTTTTTCTTTTTGTAGCCAACAAAATGGACAGAATATGGTAAAAAGTAAGCTCATGTGCTTTTTGTGTTTGATAGATGCAAAAAAGGAAAAAAATTGCCCAGAATTAGGAAGCAAAATATTATATGGCAACCCTCCCATTTTTATCCGGGTTTGGGACCGGCACTGCATCCACTGGCTGGGGTTTGGGACCGTTGACAGGGAATCGAACCCAGGCCTTCTGCATGGTAGGCGAGAAACTTACCACTGAGCCACCAATGCACACCATCGTTGATGCCATCATGTGACCATCAGAAGATGGTCATATTCAACACACATGTTGAAGTGTGTATCCCTTTTTTGGCGTCCCTCTGTGTACATGTATAAAGTTGCCTGAGAGAATCAGTTTCTAGTCACATCATGACTCCTTGAATCCCAACTCAAACTCAATCAAGAAGTCTCTGGAGATCCCCAGAAAGAACATTAGCGCTATATATGTGTGTGTGTGTGTGTGTAAGCGCGAGAGAGAGAGAGAGAGAGTCCTGCGGTTATATAGTGTAATAACCTGAGCCACCACTGCGAACGGTGCTGATCCACCATGAGTGTGGATTCATACGAAGAGATTTATGATTATGTGAACGAACAGGCATGAAATGGACGGCTCCCTCTGACAGATGGAGGTGTGCGCCTCGGCCACAGGGTGTGTGTCAAATCGATTTATAACCCCGCTCAGAATGAATTTTTCATTCCCATTGTCATCATGGATATGAGATTAGAGTTATTTGTGAGGGGAAAACCTCTGCCTTGTATTAATGCATTTCGTCTTATACGTTATTGTTTCTGGTGCAACTGTTTACACCGAGATTGTTATGAAGGACAATTCTCATAAACCGAAACATGGAGAAGGTAATTTCGCCTTTATGAAAGGAATCAGTGCTTTGTGGAGGTACAGTCAGAGGTATAGCTGGATTATAAGCGTTTGATGAGGGAATGACTGGTTTAGGTGATACTATATAATTAACAACAGGAACCAACTTTAACTTTGCAGATCTTCCTAAAACATGGCTATTAAAGGGTACAATGTACAATTTGTCATGTTATTAGAATCTATTCAACTTTGTTGTGGTAACAGTATCTCAGCTTTACATCAGGATGCATCACACAACCCTGGCGTTGATCATTTTCCTACATCAGCACACCGCTAAAGTTTTTATTCCTTACAAAGTGATCCAGGCTTTTATGGGAACAGCTCCAGGCTTTAAACTTGAGGCAGGACAAAGTTTCACAAGCAACATGTGGAAGCAATGAATGAAAGATCAATGAAAAAATCATAACAAGGGGAGCTGACATGATTTCATCGGTTTCATCTAGTGAACTCTGCAGAAACCAAATTCAGCTCATTACATCCGTCATATGAACAATAGAGGTTTGTTAGAGTTACGTGTCCCTGGCAGTTCCACAGCAGGTGTGTCCAGGTTCATTAAACCGTGCCTCTGGTGGAGTAATGGTGATTATTACAGTAGGTGGGGTTTAATGGATGAGGGTTTAACATGCATCTCATTTTTAAGGCTGCAATCCATAACATGTGGCTGGTCTTTTGTCTCAATTAGAGCAGCAAACATCTGCTCTTTTCAGTCTCAGTCCACATGGCCATGATTTACAATCTCTCTGTGTCCACCCTGTGGCTCTGTTAGTCCAGTATTCTTTATTATGGAATCTGGACGTTTATTACACAGCGTAAGCACAATGCAGATGTATGTGTCAGGGCTGAAGTTAGTGCTGATTAAGTGCTGATGAAAGGAATTGCTTGATTAATGAGAAACTGGTGAATTCATTCAAGTCCATATGTTAGTCGTATAGATGTATTCAAGGTTCCAAAAGGTTTAAAGAGATTTGTACAGCTTTGAGTTGCACAGTACTATGAGCTTAAAATGAGATACCAGGTTTTGTGCTTAATAAAGCTCTCTCTCTCTCTCTCTCTCTCTCTGGCTTTTCTCAGGTGAAGAATGATTACATGTTAGAAATAGCCGATCAGGTCGACCAGGACATCGCGCTCAAGCTGGGGTGCCTCGAGATAAGGTCTGTTCTGCATCCGATTTCTCTTCAACTTCATATTCTGTATTAAATAATTACTGAACTGCATTACAAATTCATTCGGGTTCATTTGTCTCTCTGATCTTTTAGGAGATTTTACAGAGAAATGAGAGGAAATGCTTTGGACAAGAAATCCAACTACGAGCTGTTAGAGTGAGTACCATGATTTATTAAACACGGAACATCACAGAAGCTGTCAGAAACTCTGATATAACACTGATATATTTATGAGTCTTAAAAAGGTTGTCTAGAGTCCATCTTTTTGAAAAGAATCTAAAATTAACCTCCGAGATCACCGAGCGTTGACTTCTCTAAAGTATCCATAAGATGATCAGAGGGGTAGTGAGCAGCAGGGAGGACTGAATTAGGTTTGTTGTTTATCCAAATAATAATTAACTAAGGTTTGTTGTGAAACATCCAGAACTGCGCTATGAAATTAGAAATTATTATTTCTAGGAATGTTTGAATGGATATTTGATTGTTACATTGCTACTGGGCTGTAGTGCTTAGCACCGTGGCCTCGCACCTCCTGGGTCGAGGGTTCGATTCCCACCTCGGGTCTGTGTGCATGAAGTTTGCATGTTCTACCCGTGCTCGGTGGGTTTCCTCCAGGTACTCGTGTTCTCCCACAGTTCAAAGACGTACAGATTAAGTTAAATAGCGTTCCCAAATTTTTCCCTAATGTGTGTGAGAGAGTGTACCCTGCGTACCCCACTGATCTATGAAGCATCTTTAAGGGTCATGCTGAGTCAGAGCTAACACTCATTTACATGATGATATTTACACAACAGTACTAATGGATTCCATACCAAAAGTAGAAACTCATTAAAAAAAATGTTATATATATATACTGTATATGCACACATACAGAAAACAGTACTGCTTTTCAGTAGTCACGTGCAGAAGACCTACCGCGGTAAATATTAATGCTTTGCTCTTCCATTGCTTGATCTCTAATGAAAACCAAGGAGAATGAGATTGTTCAAGAATTAAATGCTGAACCTTATTACTAAAGAGATCAAGTGATGTAAGAGCAATACAACGGTTTTGTTTTTCATAGTGTAACATTTTCTGCATGCCTCTAATGAAAAGCACTACTATTTATGTATTATATTTCATGCATTTTCACGGGTGTAATTACATTTCACTCTGGCGCAGCTTCTTCTCCATCCATACCGTAGCTACTGGGAGAATGCCATAAAAGTCGAAATAAAGTTCACGCTTCAGTGCTTATCTGACCTCAAATGTTTACATGAATATTTGAAGACTTTGTTTTTCGCTCATTCCGTACAAAAATAAATAAATTATGTGCATACCCTATATTGAAGTATAGTGAATGTGTCTGTCTTATTTGTCCCGGCAAGACCTTTCGTGAGCCCAAGTGTTTGTGCAGTCCTGTACGGCGTTGATCCGACGCTGGCTGAAGAGCGTTTTTATTTACAGAGGGGAGGATGATTAATGAGGGAGGATGGCGATTTATTTCTGGCACGTTCATGGTGACTGTGACTGTGACAGCTACCGTATTGATTACACTCCGGGACAAAATAATGTGCTCGTGCTCAGAAATCCTGAAGGGCAAACCACCTAAATAGTCACCTTTCTAATGCTGTTTACCAATTAGCCGCTGGCATCCGGACCCACTCAGTGCCAAAGCCTAGTAATTAGGGAAAGGATCTGTTTTCCACCGGTGCTAATGATGGTGCCGCTGAGCCCCAGGCTTGTTTTTCTGCATCCAGTGTTGTGTTTACTTGTTAGTCCATGTATGACATTGAGATCCTCATACTGCTCGCACAGAAACAATGCAGCTAGACCCTGAGGGAAGAAGTGTCCAAGGCGTCAACATGCAGTCACTATGCCGGGTTTAATCAAGTCAAGAATAATGTGACACTGTGAGGCCCGGAGGAAGATGTGTGTAGCATCTGGGCTGTAAATATGTAGAGCTGCGAGTTGTGCATTATACATATGACCATGAAACTCCACGGAGATAAAATTGGTTTAATTGGCAAGACTTGCGTTGTGAATAGCGAGCATGCTAATAATCTGTTATGTGTGTGAATTATGATTAGAAATTGGAAAGATTGAAAAAATTCATAAATAAAAGGAGCTGATTGGAGTTTAGGATGAGGATGAAATCATTCATGATTGAATGTTTATTGTAGTTTTATAAAATGTAGCAAGAAGCATTATAGACTGGAAAAATCCACCAAATGCATTGTAGATGGTTTTAGTAATGCATAGCATTTTGTGCAACAGGACCATAGCGAGTCGTGAGCATTCTGGTGAAAGTTGAAATATAAGCTGCGAATGTAAATAAAACCAAATAATAAAAGTATTGAAGCCATTGAATTACTTATAATATTCTGAATATTGTGTAAGAAGCCAAATAACTGGATCCTGGATTGAATATAACGAAGGTTATAAGTTCCCGATCACAAAATAAGTGTGTCTAATAAACAACACTGCTGACAGTCCGCCCAGAGTCAGACATTCCAACACACACACACACACACACTCACTGCTCTTGGCCTCACGTGTCACCGATTCACATGCAGCAATGTCACTTCCAGGTCAATAGGTTCAGTCGCATATGAACACAGCAGCCTGCTGGCTCGTTAAAGGTGGGGAACATCCTATCACAAACCAGCCGTACTCTGAGTGACAGATTTAAGACATTTAAGAAAGCATTGGACAGGTGAGAGCCAGGAGTAAGGTCCTAGATGGGGTTTCCCCTTTTTTATTGCTCTGGAGAGCTGATCAATTTTATTTAGATTTTTGTATCTGTAATGATGACGGAACAATATGGTACAATATTTCAATATGGTGAATAATGACAGGCCCCATGTACAGTACAGCTCATAAATCGCACTGTATTAACACAATATTATAGGGTTCTGTGCCAAGCCGTGTTAAGCGAGGCAGTTTGTACTGATTTATTTATTCATTTATTTATTTTTATTCAAGATTACACAATAAAATGATTTGACACACACGAAGTCAGCACTTTTGGAAATGAATCATTCAAAACCCTGACTGTGGTATCTGAGGTATTAAAAGTGCAAAAATGTTGCCAAAAAACAGGGGAAAAGAAAGTGTGCATTAGAAATCCAGTATGTTATATAAGTGAAATGTGTTTTTAAAAAATATAATGAACTGCGCAAAAACTATTTAGATCCTTGGCACCATACGGTATATCTATCCTGAACTACTCAAATACAAACTGGTGAAGAAGCTACGGCCTAATGAGCGTCTTCCTCCGTAACATCTCTGAGCAATCTGGAACACAGACGGATGTCTCCTTTGAGGACGTTAGAAGATTTCTAGCCGAACCCTTTTCTGCCAGGTAGACATTTTGGATATGTGTATTTTTTACAGAGTGTGTTCTAAACTGGTCTGCTTTTTGTTTGTTTGTTTTGCAGGAAAGATGTCGGTCTCCGGCGGTTCTTCCCCAAGAGTCTGCTGGATTCAGTCAAGGTGAGTTCAGCAAGTGTTCACAGAGCTGCACACGCATTATGATGGGCTTTAATTCAACTGAAACATAGTTTAATGTTTTCCAGCTTCCTCGTACACCATATTGGACTCATGTAGCGCTCAGTAGTTGGCTTTTATCGTGTGCGGTTGATTTCCCTGCATGTGATGAGAACAGATCATGAAGCTTATGCAACTGGGACACAGTAAGGGCTTGTAGCAAAACAAGCTTTATTTATTCCCTTAAACATGCAGTTTCCTAATCAGAGATAACATAATTTACATACCATTACAATCTTATAGGCAGTATAAGTAGTAGTAGGGAGTATCAGTGTAGAAATCCAGCTTGACATTTGTGTTTGGACCTAATTTTATTTTCCCTGAAATATGTAGTTATGTAATCATATCAGGATTCGAGAAATGGAAATTTACTTGATTTTACATGAACATATTCTTTAAGTTGGATTTATATGTTAAAGCTCATCTACTGTACTTTTTAACTGTTATTCGGCATGTAAGGCCTGTGCTGGGCTGTTGTCACCACTAATGTGTGTGTGTGTGTATGTGTGTAGAGCAAGATCAATCTGTGGCACACGTGAAGGCGTAGCGAACAGCAGCGCTATAAAGTGCCCAGTGTGCTCCATGACCCTGCAAAACATCCATGAGCAGATGCTCAGTATAGAGAGGGGGGTGTCCCCTGACCCCTGAGGTCATTATTATCCTGTGTGTGTGTGTGTGTGTGTGTGTGTGTGCGCGCACAATATGGTGTTCTTTTACCATGTACCCCCACCCCAGAGACTGCCGGATATAAATATAACACACTTCCCTATGTTGGACTGTGTACCAAAGTATTGGCACCCATACCCACTCATTCTTTGCTGTTAATGGATAAGATTTTTTTGTAATAAAAAAAAAAAGAGGAGCTATTTCTCTAATGAGATGTTTTGGATCTTGGAAGGTGACACATTTTCCAACATGCTGTATTGACACAGCAAAGGTTCATCTTATTGCACACCGAGCTAAACTGCACCCATGGCCATCTGTCAAGTAATAAAGTCCAGACACTACACTCAATAGTGAGTATAATCAAATTAAGCATGGAAGAAATGATTGAGCACTCAGATGTGAGATTTGAATAATCAGCACTGTTCACCCTATACCGTCTCTACTAATACAGAGACATCTGGTGAGACAGATACAGTCTCTTAAAATCAGTGGTTACTTTTGGATTGATTTCTGTAAGCACTGTGAATTTAATGAACAAGCGCAGATGAAGGGGACTCCAGGAGGAGCTTTTTTTTTTTCTTCTTTTTTTCTGGCTGCAGCTTTATTCGGGTCTCTGTTCTCTGACCAAGCTTTTCCCATGATTCCTCGGTTGATGCATGGAGAGATACACAACTGTTTCTTGTCAGGAAAGGGTGGTTTATACACTCTTACACACTGCTCACATGTTCCAGCCTGTTTAAGGTGATTTGTTTTTGTCTGTCTGCCCCTGGAATGCCTGTTCCCCCTCTCCCTGACCTTGTTTAGTGAAAATATTCCTTATTGTGGATTCTGAGATCATGGGTAGGATTCATTGTAAAAGTTTTTGGAGCACATACGATGTATATAATTATCCAGTTATGTGAATAAAAGATATATATATACAGCATCATATTAATCTATAAAAAATTATTTTATGCTTTTTAAAAATATGATTGTGGAAAGACTTGTAGATCGCAACCTAAATGCATTCTTGAAAAGATCTTATGTACACTTACAGTAGTTGTGATCAGAATTTTTTATAGAGACATCAAGAACATGCATGTCATGGCAATATTGGGCTTGCAGATACGTTTTTTTTTAAAAATAAATATAGTATTCTGGGGGGAAATGATTGTATAGCACTCATCCTTAATAGAAGAATGCACAAGGTTTAAGTCATTTTGGATTTTCTTTTGGATCGACCCATGGTCAAAAATGCATTTGGAGCACATCTAATATTTGGCTGATTGTCCCTTAGCAAGTTTCACCTTTTGCAGACACTTTTGGTAGCCAGAGGTTAGGGGGGAATAGGGTAGCTCAGTGATTAAGGCATTTAACTACTGATTGGAAGATCCCAGGTTCAAGCCTCAACACCACCAAGTTGCCACGGTTGGGCCCTTGAGCAAGGCCCTTAACCCTCAACTGCTCAGATGTAATGAGTCTACCAAATGGTATAAATGTAATGTAAATGATAGATTTACAAATATTATTGTAAATCAGCAAGCTTCTGTCAGTATTGGATATTTGATCCCACTTCTTGCCAGAATTAGTCGTATTCAGGTAAATTTGTTGATTTATTGGTACAGACCCAATTTTAGGCATCGTCCACACATTTTCTGCAGGTTTGAGTCTCCTAAAGCTAAACTTATCCTGCTTTATCCATTCCGCAATCAGCTTTGACGAGTGTTCAGGGTCATTGTCCTGTCAGAATAATTAGTTCAAGTTTCACCTGTGTATGCTGAAGACTTCTGAGGAAGTCTATTCTCTTCATGATGATGTAAAACTCGCTTGAATGTGGCAGCAGCTTCCAGTTCAAGGATCTTCTTCCAGACGTTTGCAAAATGCCGAGACCTCCCAGTATCGTGTAATTGCGTACAGTTGTTCGAACTGATCTAGTATAAACCTATGTACATCCTCTTTGTCCGATCTGCACCGACCAACTTGGACTTTTCCCACTAAAAGGCTCTAAGCACCACTTCATCAATATAAGTCGGTGTGTTTATATATTTAATTGTGTTGATATCCGAAAATATCAGTACGAATATTGCTTTGTTCCTCTATTCTATTACACGTCTTCATTATCATAAATCGTTTTATGGAATTGGCATTTTGTCCAATTTAATAATTTTGTTTTTTATTTGAAATGTGTAAGAGTTTAAACCTAGTATTCCAAGGTTTTGACTTCATGGCATGTGACAATATGAGAACCACCTGAAAACTACACTCTTCTACTTCTACATCAGTGAGAGCAACACGAATAAATTTCATCCAGCAGAAGAGACAATTCACTAAAAAAACACACACACAGATACACACATGCATCTGGTAGCCATTATGTTTTCTTTAGTGAAAAAGAGAGAGAGAGAGAGCTGCTTATTATTAGGTAGCAGTTACACCAGATGTTATCCCCACTGTTTTCTTACTATTGCATGACACACACATCTAGGGGAAGAATAGATGTCTTGTTATTCACCGTTTCTTGTTAACGAAGCTGTAGATAAGGTTGTTACCTGCAAGTAGTGCAGTGTTGGCGTGCAGTGTACTATGAACTTCATGAGAATATGATATAAGAATGGTCATTTGATTATGATTACAGATTCGGTCGCACGTATACATAGGTTTTTTTTTATTTATTTCAGAGCACCTCTGTTAGATGCCAAGGTGTTCTCACTTATCTTTTTCTTTTACGATGTAGACAGACATAGCATGTTATTCTCATGTTTACAGCTAAAGGAGATCACGGCTATGATTATGATTAATCTCCATAATATGTTTATAATTACAATTAAAAAAATACTGTACTTCAATATTTATTTATAAACACAGCATACTTTGGTTTCTTTTATCCTAGTACATGTGCACGCAATTATTTCAGCAACATTTTTATAGTTTCAGCTAGGTGACAAGTCGTCTTCCTGGCAGTTGCGAAGAATCCGAATGAGTCACGCTGCCTTGCAACCACTTATCTCCCCCCTCTCCATGTCCACTGCAGGCTAAAACCTTGAGGAAACAGATCCAGCAGACGTTTAAGCAGTTCGCCAGCCTGAACGATGAGCAGAGCATCCTCAAGTTCTTTGAGATCCTCGCACCAGTGTACAGATTCGACAAGGAGTGCTTTAAATGTGCTCTTGGGGTAGGTGGTGTGTGTGCACTGTAGGTGTGGGAATTTGGCTGAAATGTTTCAGAGGCTACGATTCTCTCTCTGTAAGAAGTCCTGTGCTGCCCCCTGTTGGCTACGAAAGTATTATCCTCTTGATTATAGAAAGCAAAATTAAAAGGTTAGGGATAACCTACACATAATGTTAAATGATTAATACATTGTAGGTATTAGATAAATAGTTAGTAGTTAAAACTATATTAATACTAAATTATTGTATGTTTGTGTGTGTCTCAGTCGGGCTGGGTTATCTCTGTGGAGCTGGCCATCGGTCCTGAGGAAGGCATCAGCTACCTGACAGACAAGGGCTCAACAGTAAGCAGAATTCTCACCTACTGTACGCAGACCTTTATAGCCTTGAGAGGACTATAAGGAATGTATTTACAGAATCTAAAATAAATTGAATGCAGTATGCAGCAAAACAGTAAAAGAGGCTCTACTTACAGTACGTTCATACAATAGGAAAAATCTGTGCTAATGGCTTTACGAAGATTATGATATTTGAATATGAATATGTTGTTCTTATTCACGTTAACTTCTAATCTTGTTTTTCCACACGTGTCTTCAGAGATTCACCACACTTACTGTACACCAGGTATTTCATACGACTGTAAGAACATGCGTCATATCTCATGTGCCATTTGCCATGTGTTGGACATCAGAACGTACTCCATGTACTTTTGTCAGGCTGATTCGCCAACATGGCTTATAGTTAGGGTTATTTTGCTGCCTACTGGTTTGGCGTGCCTAGACAGCATATTGTTGCGTTTTTTTTTTTTTTGTTTGTTTTTTAACACCAGCGTATTTGTGAACTAGGCTTCACTGATTTTCCTCATCTTTGTTTTAACTAATGGTCTAATCTCAGTGGATAAGATTGTGAAATTCTAAGATTGTATATCCACAGGTCATAAGCACCTAGACCAGACTGGACATCAAACTTTTGTCGGTCTTTTTACGATCAATTAATGTTCTGCTCCATTTATTTACTAGGTCTCGTCAGTTTTCTAAATGAGTTTGTGTGTTCTTTCCTTACAGCCGACACACTTGGCCAACTTCACTCAAGTGCAGAGCATCCACTACTCGTGCATGGAGGAGCGCGAGAGGAAGGGCATGCTGCAGCTGGACGTGGCCGGGGCTGCTGAGGTACGGCACAGCCTCTGAACAATAAAACACATGCCTTATTCTTTTAGGAGTAAAATACTTAAATAGGAGTTACAATACCACCTTTAATTTGTATAGATTTGTAATGAATAGCAGAGGGGAAAAAGGAAAATGTATTTTTCGATCCTGCTTTCCAATTGTTGAATAAGTCAACATCAACACACCCGATGATGTCATTAGATCATTTCATTACATAAGCAATTATTATGAATTATCAATAGTACTGGATCCCTTTAAGGGAAAATGAACAGTTTATGCTTGAAGCATTCAAACGCTAGTTAGTCTGTTTTAATTCTGTTTCAGAAAGATGTTGGACAGTAAAATTGCTTTTGTCCTAAAATAAGTTTTTAAACATTTGTTTAAATTCTTTTTTGTCATTTTAATATAAATGATACTAATATTTGAACAGAAAATAATAATCGATTACGGCTAGTTTTTTAATAAAGGATGGTGGTTCTGTGTTAATTGGTTCTTTTGGTCCGTATCCCCCCCCCATAAAAACACACATTTTCTGTCTTGACTGCTTTTATTTTCCTTTCCATCCTTCTCTCTCTCTCTCTCTCTTTCTGTCTGTCTCTCTTTTTCTCACTCCTTTCCCTCACAGATTCCACTGAGCTCCATTCTTCCACTGATACACCAGATGAATGGATTCTTTCATTTCTTTCCTTTGGCTAAAAGCAGATATTGAGGGATTTTTATTCGAAAAGTCAATGACACATACGCTCTGTGTGTTACATAAGTTGTCTCTGCTCCTGATAATCATTAAGTTTATAATAGTAACATAGGAATTCTTGTTTCTTTAAACCCCCTTTATCATCACAACCAGTTATTATTGTTATTATTAACGTGATTATATTATGTGCATTATATTTATTCATATATATTTGTTTTTTGTTTTTCATTTTAAAATCCAAATTTGGCTTTAAAAACAAGGATATAAAATACATGCATCCTTGCATCCTCGACCCTGCAGATCCGACTATAGATATTAGTGGTTACAGTGTAATTAATTGTGCGTGTGTGCGCAGTGTGTAGGGGTGTGTCTGTGGGTACAGAGGGTCAGGGGTGGGTGTTACTGCAGCTGCATCCGAGCAGCTCGTATAGTATAGTAGTATCTGCGTGACTGCTCCACACGGCTGGGCTGAACTGACAATGACTCGTCTCTGTCTCTGTGTCCCTCTTCATCCCGTCTGATCCCAGCCTCTCACCGTCACCACGCCGTCCTTCACCACCGCCGAGAACATGGCCGACCTGATCGACGGTTACTGTCGCTTGGTCAACAACATCACCCAGTCGTTCATCGTCAGGCCACAGAAAGGTAAAACAACCTTCTTAGTGCTACACAATGAAGCTGGTGTGTGATGAGATGCAGCCCAGATTTTGCTCCGGCTCCAGCCGGAGAAGACACTGAATAGACCGCATTGTGTGAACGAGAACATTCCAGGGTAATATGTTTAACTGCGCAGAAGCAGAAAGTTTTAGCGATTTATTTATGATTTAACTTACTAAGCTATTGCAAATTGATCTGTATGAAAGTTATCAAATTTTTGAAAAAAAATTATAGGTTGAATTTGTTGGTATAGATTTTATGCCACTAATGCAGTTTGGTGTTTTTGTAATGACTTTTCTGCTTTATTAAATTAATTTTAGATGAAACCTTTGTAGACTATTTCATATATATATATATATATATATGTTTCATTATGGTGTTTGACGGATTTTGCAAATGCACTTGACAATACTGTTCTTGCAAGAACTATTACAGAAAGGTTAACCTCTGTGTCTTAAAATAACAACTAACTGTTGTTTTTGTTGTTACGTAATTACCTTTATTATTATATATATATATATATATACTGTATATATATGAAGCTGCTTGTGTCACAATCAATGTTGCAAAGCTGAAATATATTAATGTAAGTTTTAATTTATTTTCTTGACCAACAGAGGGAGAGAGAGCGCTTCCATCTATCCCAAAGTAAGTACAAACAGTTTGCGTGTGTTTATTATTATTATTTTTGAGCATTTTTTCCCATGAAAAGGAACAATACAGTGAATAAACACAAGTTACTCATCCCCAGTTCATGGTTTACAATGTAACATAAACTATTAAAGATGTACTGAAAAATACAGCATACAGTCAATTCTCATAATAATATACAGCATTACTGAGTAAAGCTTGCAGAAGTGAGTATACTGATATACTGACGTTGCATTACAGGCTTGGAAACAGTGAGAAGCGGTTAGAAGCTGTCCGAGCAGGTGTCCGTGCCATCTCTGTATCAGGTGAGAATCCTTTTCAGCTCTTACCGCAGTTAATGTGAGTGCTTCAGTGTCCGTGTTAAGATAATAATAAACATAAAAACATCATCAAAGCAACTAATGTAAGCAGAAATTGAATCAAATAAATGCTGATTTTACACTTTTGGGCTATATTATAAGGACAGTGTGGCGTTTTTCGAAAAAAGAAAAAATGTAGCACTTTTATTTTATTGGCCAGTGAAGAAAAATGAATTATATAAACTTTATATAGCAATTAGATTATACAAATTTATTTTTAAAAGGAAAAAATAACGTGTTTCTGTGTATATCTTGTTTAGAATATTTCTCATACAGTAGTTAACTTTAAATGTTAAATAGGAACACTGCTAATAGCTTTTTCCTATTTGGATATTAATGAGCTCAGTATGGTCCATGGTCATGTGACATGTTTTCACCACATTAGGCTCTGTGCTTTTGATTTTAATGAATTATTCCAACATCTTGTATGTGGAGAATGTCCACGCGGGCATAAGGAAGTGGAGAGAGAGATTAAACATTAAAGCACGTAGATATGGAAACAGATCCAGAGCAGAAAAGAGAAGCAGCAGGTGTCATCCAGATTGCAGCTGCCACAGTGTGTGTGATGCCAGAAGTACATAGCTGAGCCATCATGAGCTTCCAAAAGTGCCCGGTTCACAGGAAACCCACATCAGTGCAAGCATCTTAGAGAGAGAGAAGAATTAAACACTCGCATGCTGACTCATACCTGTTTGATTATGTTTCCTTTGTACGTATTTAGTCTCATTTCCATGTCAACATTCTTCTTTTTATCTGCCGTTATATGGGGAAAAGAGAAAGGGACAGAAGAAGGAAAGCGTGAGAGACTCTGCAGCGAGCGTGGTAAGTGAGCGCGTTTAGCCGGAGGGCCGCGGCGCTGCAGAAAGAGCCGATTGATACGCGGAGGGCAGGAATCGCTGCTGACGTGCTGATGAGCCGCAGTCAGTGTGTGTGTGAAAGAGCTGCTTGTGTGACTGGTCATGAATGAGGCCAGAGCAGCGTGATGTGTGCATGCGAGTGCCCGTTCTGCACAGATCTGCTGTGTTGTTACAAGTGTGAAACATTTTTTTTTTCTCCGTCAGGTGACCTGAGAATTCTGTCTGTTGACATTTGGAAATTTGACATATTGGCTTTGTATTAGCTACACAGTGTATGTGTACCATCTGGACAATAAAATGCCATGTGAGGTTCAGAAGAAGTGCAATATGACAAGCTGAAATGTTCAGGCTAATTAACCTTTTAAGATTTACAGTATGAGATCCTCAGCCGAAATGGTTTACCAAGATATTGCAGATTGTTCATGGCAGAGCTAATAGCTGTAATTAATGAATGAGGTTTAAACCGTACATGGTGCCTCAACGTCCTCATTCATGATTTCACCATGCACCATTTTTCCTACTACGATGACAGAATCAGGAAGTATAAAAAGCTCCTCTTGGTATCATTGGTCAAGTTAATAGTTGTAGTTTTTTCTAACTGATACTGTACTTGTGTGCTTCGAGGAATCAGCCCTTGACTATTTATTTGCGCATTTACACATTTTGATGCATTATTTCAGTAGAAGCTTTAGACAGCTTTAGTGTTGTCTGTTTCATTTCACTCTTTTCATTTGCTCTCTATTTTCCTTTCTTTTCTTTCTCCCTTCCTCTTCCATTCCTGCTTTCTCTTCCTCCTGAAGACTCTGCAACTCCGACGCCACCAAAAGCGGCTAAGGCTCGCCGCTTCCTCCTTCCTTTTGTCTTCTGCTCCCATGATTCTCCACCCAAGGGTAGCCTACATGTGCTCTCTCTCTCCATGTGTGTGTATAAATCTGTGTGTGCATGCACGCTTTAAACTAACTCTCATCTGTGTGGACAACCTTTCCAGCTTCTCTATTTCTCATTTATTACCTTTGATTTAAGATCTCCTTTAATCCAGCCCATATCTCAAGTTTATTTTCACTGCAGTAGTGAGATGAGGACCTGTAAGTCTTTGTGTCAGGGTCCTGACTATTGATTTTTTTTTTTTTTTTTCCAAGATTCTTCATGATTTTTCCGCTTCACATTCAAAAACACAACACTGGTTGAGAATTGAGACGGGTTCAGGGAATTCAGTGACAAACATCTCATTTACAGTGACATCATCAGGTCTTCAGTGTATAATGACATGAAAGATTGTATCGATTTTGACATTGTCCCCTGTGTCTCTTGGCTGCTTGGTTAACCGGGAGGAAGTCCTTGTAAAGAGCTTTGAGGAAAAAGGACTTAAGGATGATTTTAGATAATGTGAGATCAGTTTAGGAAACTTTCCCTTATTCAAAGAATATTTCAGAGCCATTTCCACCGGTGAGATCATCCTAAATCCTCGACAAGATTTTTGTTGTTGTTGTTGTTTTTAAGGAGTACGTCATGCAGTGGGGAAAAAATTATCATGTTTTACGTTTCTCTTGTCTGCCAGGGACATTTTTGTGTGTGAATGTGAAATCTGATTCCAGATAAACTAGGAAAATACAGCATAATAATATTAATAATAGATTGGAAAAGTGCATATTTTTAACCAATAGAAACATGTTTCGTTGATTTGTTTTTTCCTCGAACCATGAGGGTTTTTAAAGAACTTTCAGACATTGACCATGCGGCGATTTCTGTAGGAAGTACAGAAAGTAGTATTATGCTCCATTCATGTTTGTAATTCTCTTAATTTCACTATACTCATTGCTTTTTCTTTATTATTATTATTTAAGGAGCAGAACTTGATTAACGGCTTTTGTAAGAAGTAACAATAATTATGACAAGCATGAGGTACAGTATGTGCAGGTATTTAAGTTATTTCATGGTTTCCTGAAGATGCCTTTAAAGTCATAAGGCATAGAGTAAGTAGTTATATAACACTTATATAATTTGAACATATATTTAATGTGAGAAGGGAAAGGCTCGGAGCAGCTCCCCTGCTGCTGCTGCTGCTTCGCACTAGGAAAGTGGAGCTGAGCTGCAGAGTTCTGGCAGCTCTGCACACATTAAGTTAAGTCTCATTTGCCCCAGAATAGCCTGGCCTGCTGATTGTAGTCACACTGCTGCCAGAAATCTGGTGAGGCTTCAACGCACAGACTTATGGGATACCGCTGGAGACAGAGGACTGGAGCGCTGGAGGCCACGTCAACACTTTATTTCATATTGTTTAACAAGCCCATACAAACAAAGTGCCATCGAAGATGATTATAATTTATAGTCTCCGAGACTTTCGAGGAATTTTATATTGTGTTTAACCGGGCTGTCAAGTGGACATCTAACCCATAAGGGTTTTTATTATTATTGGACCTCTTTTCTGTTGTATGTGGATTTTTTTTGGCAACTCACCTAACAAACAAAAATATCTCTTATGTAATGCCTCGTCTTATTAGCCACCGCCTTTGAGCATCTCCCCATCCTACTCCCACATCTCCAGCTCCTTCTCGTCTCACACGTGGGTGTGTGTGGTCTGCAAGAGGAACACAAGAGAATATAAACAGTGTTACATTACTCTAAAGCATGTTTCAATACTAAAACTAGGGTTATGGTCAGTAAGTGCCGGTTTAATCTTCCCTCGGATACTCGTGTGGAGAAAACATCTGGATAGCAGAACTCCGCTCAGCGTTTGTTGTTCGAATATGACATGAATTGTGGAACAAAAGGAAATCGTTTGAGCATGCGATGTACATTCATGCAAATGCTCTGCTATAAATAGCTGTAGTCTAATGCGATCACAACACACTGTGTAATCTAAAAAATATGTTAATGTTCTATATTTCCTAGAGGCTGTCCACTAATGACAGTCGTATAACAAGAGGATTTAGAGATAGTTAGCAAATTATAGCTCTCTAAAAGCCAGATAAGCAACATAATGTTTTTTATTCGTCTTATCAGCTTATGCCTTAACATCAGCTTTTATCAAGCAAAGCATACAGCACGGTCAAATTATTATTATTTTTTTTTTACTTTAAAGTAACTTTTTGCCCTAGATTCAAAGTGTTTTTCTCGGAATTACGTCAGGCGATGAACATTCTTTAATTCGAAGATTCAATACAAAATTACAAGATTTCACCTTTAATATATAACCTTTTCTATTGTCTCTTTTTTTTTCCAATATCCATCCTGATTAATGAGTCTGTGTCCCATTGTAGCCGTATCTTTCTGTTCTTGGCCAACAGGAGCGCATTTTCGTCATCTGCTCTCAAGGTTTAACATGTTATTTGTGGTCTGAGGCGCTTTTCTGTTCAGCACGGTTGTAAAGAGTGATTATTTGAATTACCTTTCTGTCAGCTCAAACTCTGTCTATTCTTCTCTGATCTCTCTCATCAAAAAGGTGTTTGTGTGTGAAAATCTCTGGCAATCTGCAGTTTCTGAAATACTCAAATCAGCCCAGCTGGTGCTGAAAGGCATGACAATCTGATCATTTAGAAACTTCCATAATTTCTTTTGATTGTGTAAAGCTGCATTTGCAACAATGACAATTGTTTAAAGCGCTATACAAATAAAATTGAATTGAATTGAATTGAATGACAGGGTCAAAGTTACTGATCATATGTGTTGTGTTATTGCCTTGCAATTGATGTAAAACTGTTCACTTATAATTTAGTGGCATGTAGTAGATATTCATTTACTTAACTTATTCTTTGCTGTAAACATCATAATCTTATAATAATAATTATAGTATATAAAGTTTTTTTCTTCCTATTATTAATGCTGATCCTGCTCAACGCCCACCACTTTTGTATATTTGTCATTTTATTGGTGGAAATTTGGAAGCCTGACAAAAATATCTCGCGTTTTCGCTCCCCGTGCTCCAGGTGCCGGCAAGAATTGCACCACGCTGGTCTCCAGGTCCAACTTTGGTCAAACCCCCACACATTCCATCAAGACCACTCAGCTGCCTAATTCCTTACAGAAATATTCCTACTTACCTTTCAGCTCTTTCCCACCAGACTGTTACGAGCGTTTGAATTAACCTTATTAACCTCCATGTTGTTGTAATGTGCACTCGAAGATGCTCTCATCCAGTAACCTCTCCTCTTTTTTTCCCCCTCCCTCTGTTTCTCCTGTTTGCATGCCCTCTTCGAACACGCAGAAGATGTTAGTGGGGATGGTAAAGTCTTCCGCCTTTAATCTTGCATGTTTTCAACCTCGATCTGACTCTAACAGCTTGGTGCAAGAATCAACGATAGATATGTAGATATGTAGAGGTTTTTTTTTTTTCATAGTCTAGTTTGTAGATTTTTTTTTATTAATATTTGTAGATTGAAATACAGCTTTTGGCTCTCAGTATTAAATAAATCTCTCTTTTTCCATTTCCATGCACGTTCATGTTTTTTTTTTTGTTTTTTTGTTTTTTTCAATGAAACTTTTGAGGGGGGGGGGGGAAATGGAATGAAGAAGTGACCCAGGTTGTTTCAAGACACAGATTGCTAAATCGGACGGAGCGAAGGAGGGAACAAGGAGTCACTTCCTTCCTTTTCTCCTCCCTCACACAACTGTGCTGCGCTGTGATTGGCCAGACAGGCAGACGGATAAATATGCACCACATGAGTGCACGAGCAGACTGCGTGGAGAGAGTGGAAAGAGAGAAGCCACACTTTAGAGCTTTGCATTAGTCTGTGTGCGTGTGTGTGTCCAGTCATGTGGGTGTGATTGTACAGGATTTTCCAGGCTGACTCACTTGTTTATTTTTTTTTTGAGCCATTTGAAGAGTACACGGGTGTTTACTGCTCTAGGTGGTGTGTGGCGGTAGACTGGCCGCTGTGTGTTGTGACGCGCCGCTCCTGACCGCTGCTTCTTGTGTCCCCGCAGAAACGGACGACTATGCAGAGATCATAGACGAAGAGGACACATACACAATGCCATCCAGTAAGTACTGCTAATGTATTTATACAGTGTGTGCGTGAGCATGTGCATCATCACAGACTGTCCTGGGACCCAGATGCTGTCCGGCTCACGCCAAAGCTCTTGAACATAACTCGCTGAGCTTTTTTTTTTGTTATTATTATTATTATTCTTTCTGGCTTGTTTGGTTTGTTCATAGCCAGAGAACTTTAAAATATCCAACTCCCAAATGCCAGAGTACTTACTCAGTTTCTCTGGGAAGGCAGTTAGGAATGTGGTAACAGACAAGAATAGGATCAGAGCCATTAATTACCAGTTAGTTATTTTTAATTATTTATCTACGTATAACGTCAATACATACATACAGTGCAAAACATCACTCCTGCATTTATAACGATGCATTCGGCTGAATGTTACATTAGTGTGTTTTATAAATCAAGATTATTATCGAAGTAAAAGTGTATAGATCAAGATTATGATCACAGTTAAAGTGAGTTTCTATGGAAATGGATTGTCATAATCTTTTTGCAATCCTGAAAATCACTTGTCATTCTCGTTACCGCTCTGAACACTGAGACAGTCCTGGTGCTGATGTTGCCTTTGTTTTCTGGTGCATGGCATCAAAACAACAAGTTCAAATCATTCACTATCCGCTTTCCAGACATACAGACAGATCTCTGGTATGGGAAGTGTGTAGTTGCTCTAAAACATGAATTTAGCATTAGATCATCAAATAACTAGAATGTGTTCCTTGGTCCACATTTTATCTACTAACACATTTTTCAGCAGTGTTCTTCAAAATCCCCTTCCTGTTCCTGTAACATTTAATGTTCATTTTAGCCGGAGTCATGAAAATGACGAGTTGATTAGATGGTCGTCATGGAGACCGATCCCGTTTCATGTTTCAAACCAGCGATATTTTAGCACCGCAGTCAAATCACTTCTAGCCAACTCCAACGAATTGTTGTAGTTCGAGGACAGGTACAGTAATCCGCACCACACCTTAAGATCTGTAAAATCATATTCAAGACAAAGGCATAAACCAAACACAGATGGGGGCGTGTCTGCATGCCTGTCAGTTATCTGCAGAGTTTGGTATGCATGAAAAGGAATTGGGAGAATTGGGATTTGACCTACTTTAAGGAAATATAAATATATTTCACAGGGGAAAAAATGACATGGAAGGATTTTTGCCTAGACTATCTTCCTGCAGAGATGAGACGAATGCAGTGGTAAAAAAAAAAAAAAAAGCAGTTTGTCTAAAGATGTCTAAAACCTTGCAGCTCAGCGTGATTCTATCATACAGTGAAAGTCACTATTGTTGGATAACTGACACACCTAATCAAGTCAGTTTGTAATCCAGTACATTTGTTAAAATACCCATATAAGGGGCTCCTTCATATATTACAATGAGCATGGTATACTGGTCAGAGTAGAGGTGAGAATAAAACCTGAACGAGACAGTGTAGTCAGTTTATGTGACCTGTCGGCGACACCTAGACGACACATATGGATTACTATCCGTCGTCTCATGTCAGAAGTATTGCCATCTAACCATCATAAATCCATCCTTGTCACACTTTTTAACTGCCTGCAACTCCTCCTAAACCTTTCATGGGAATTCGACCAAACCTTCACAGAAACCCTTTGTTAGAAAGCACAGATGTGAATACTTATTCTATTTTTCAGTGGGCAGGCGACATGTTTTCCTAGGAAGACTCAATTTTTTTTACTTCAATATGAATTTTTATAATATGATCAATATGAAAAATGAAAAACACCTATGTTTTTTTTAAATTGCTGAAGACAGTGCATAGCTTTTATTTGGCATCAGATGTAATTTGCGCTGGCTGAAATAAACATTTCAAAAGTTTAAATCAAGAATTAATTACTTGCCTTATGTAAAGTGTTTTTAATAACTGCAGCCAAATTGCAAACAAAATTAAAGTTTCACATTCAATGGTTTAAATGAAGAGAATCAGATGTGTTATTATGTACTTCCTTGGCACTAAATTTCCCACAGTGGTGTTTCCAGATCACTTATATTCATGTTCATGTGCCCAGTTAGCTCTTGCGAAAGCTCTCTTATATTTAATACAGCAGTACAATACAACTGATGCTACATCAAAACTTTGAGCCCATGACGGTGAACAATTTAGGCTTAAAGCGACTGATGTACGTGAAGTGTGTATGCATCAGTGAGCGATATGATGGTGCCGGGAACAGTAGTACTGTAAAGTGTAGTAGGAGTGTTGTTACAGAGTGAGTCAGTGGCTTGAGGTTGCTGGTGCTCAGTGTCATATGAGTGTGATGCGCAGAGCATCTCCACGCTAAATACTGCTACTGACACATCACAAGATACAACAATAATTTTTGGAGGTTTTAGTTATTTATGATCAGAAATGAATAGTCATTTTGAAGTTTGAGATTTGCTTGGAAGAATTTAAATATGGATGCACATCTAGAATAATTTGAGATTAAACTTGTATATTATTAAATATTAACGTGTTAATGCATGTCATTAATCTAGAAATTTTAAGCCATTACTATTTTTTTAACAATAATTAATCATATGTAAGTTTGACCCTAATGGCTTCCCATAATCGCAGCGTGGTTACCTGGCTGTACTGTATGTGATAATGCCATGTTTACGGCAGATAATAAGATGGCTGAGGAACCATCACCAGGTGTACTGAACGGCAAGTTCGGATAAAATCAAAGGTTGTGTGCTCGAGCTACCTACCAAAATACATTCATTTAACATTTTACTATAACATTTGTTAAATTAATCATGATTTAATCACAGATGATGACTGTGATTAACTAGATTAAACGTTTTAATCGATTGACAGCACTAT
>JAOVVA010000030.1:4558764-4581394 GCA_028565275.1 Leiocassis micropogon | reverse complement strand
GTCGGCTGACGTCACGCGGTTCGGAGGAAACACGGGATAGTCTTCGCCCTCCTGACTGAGTGGTAGTGGTAGCCTTAGTGTGGAAGCCCCCTAGTGACGGGGAGGAATTGGCTACAACTAATATTGGGGAGAAAATTGGAAAAAACCCAAAAAACTATATAAAAAAAAATAATTCAGTTTCCCTGAAAATGTTTTTTAAAGTGATTTTAGTCTTCTCATTAAAAAAAAAGAGTGGTTTAAAGAACATTATCTTTGTGAATAAATTGATAATTTGGGTGTAATTTATATTATAATATTATGGTCATAGGAAGAACAAGCTGTGTGAAATGTTCTCTAATAAAAGTGAAACATTATATTACGGAAAATCCTTTAGGTCTCATTAGAAAGCATTTGGCTCAAGTTATTAACTAAAAGATTTTTAAACAGAATTTTCGTGTGAAAAGTGGTGAGGAAGCACCCCTAGTGTCCTGAGTCTCCTGAGCATAAGCTGTGCCTGTGCTTCTAGTCATCTTTTCTATCATTCTGTCTCCTTCATGTTCTGTGTCCTTATTCTGATCAGTTCTAAAAATCAGCTCTCTCACTTTTTTCCCTATCGTAATCCCCCAAGCCGAGTGGTATGGAGTAGACAAAGGTAACCCACCTTTCTTGTTTTTTTTTTTTGTTTTTTTTTTTGTCCTTCCCTTTTCTTGTTTCTTGTTTCTGTCTTCTCATGGTGGTGCTGATTGCTTGTGTTCTGTTGTGATAGACCTGAGGTTAATCTGGCTCATACTTCTCAAAGTAATCTAAGATGATCTAAGAGAAAAAAAAAATCTTTACTACTAATCCATTTACAGTAGAAAAAAAGAGCAAATGCTGCAGCAGCACTCTTACATATGAGATGTTTGACTGGTATTAGCTCAGGTCACTCAGCATGCCTTCACCGTGTACAGTGTTAATGCAATGTCAGTTTACTCTAAAGGTTTTTACAGTATTTCAGTTTGTATAAGTGTGACAACTCACATAATTGTGTATTAGGTAAAAAAAAAAAAAATCTGCTTTACATGGAAAAAGTATGCAGTGTGGTTGAAACATCTGGCAATTTATAATAGTTACCACAGTAGTAGTAGTAATTTATATGTATTACTTTTAAGAAGTAAGGAAACAACCACTTGTGGGTGTGCTGTTATAGGAAATTAAACAACAACAGGGTGGTATGATGGAGCCTAATGCAAAGTCAAGTTACGTTCTCCCACCCTATTATATTTTCCTATAACAGCACATCCTCTTGTGTTTGCCTTTCAACGATGCACACTAATGTTCCAGGCGTGTAGTTATCTGTAAGGCAATGTGCATGTCATTGCTTTGCAATATGATGTGATGTTCTGATGTTAAGATAAGATAATACAAATAAATAAACCGGTGAACTCTCAGCTCTAGAGTAGCATGCTGTTTTGTGGTTATTTTGTATTATTTTTCTATATAAAAAAAATAAAATAATAATAATAATGTGTATTGTGTGTGCTTTGTGTGTGCAGCCAGAGATTATGAGATCCAGCGGGAGCGTATCGAGCTAGGCCGCTGCATTGGAGAAGGCCAGTTTGGAGACGTGCACCAGGGGATCTACGCCAGCCCAGTGAGCACCACCCCTTTCCCAGAAACGACTCAACGACCAACACAGCCTGACCAAACCATTAAACCCAATTTTACTGCAATTCTCCAAAAATGCTTTGTTTTTCTGATGATACTATAAGGTTTCAACCCATAATTAGCCCATCATTATTCCTGTTCATGATTTAGAGTTCATTTTGAGGAAGAAAAAGGTCTTTTATACAAGTCCTGAATACAAAACACTACATGAACCACAAACATAAATATTTACACTCATGTCAAGGATTTTTCTTTGAAATACATTTCCACAAAGTTCAGTACTGACTTCCTCTCAGACATCCTGACTGAACGGTTTTGTACGATTTGTGATTCGCAGGAGAACCCTTCTCTGTCCGTGGCCATCAAAACATGCAAGAACTGCACCTCGGATAGTGTGCGGGAGAAATTCCTGCAGGAAGCCTGTGAGTATGATACGATACTACAGCAGACACTTAATGACTTCTGATACAGTAACTGTTCGTATGAAAAATCGAAATCACTTTCGTCATGTGAGAATCGGGAAGTCTCGATTCGCGTTTTTCGTGGTCTGAGGGTGTACCTGGTTCAGAAACAACTCGTGGAACAGCATAAACAGAAGTGTTCGGATATCTGCAAACAAAAATTGTTGTCTATGACGTCCACGTTGTCAATACTCTAAGAAAAGTGAAGGTTTCTTAAATCAATACTGGGTTTAAGACATGGATTCATCGCTACAAGCCTTGAGAGTAAACAGCAAAGTATGGAAACGAAACTCCCTCAATTGCTGACCAAGAAAAAGTTCAAAAGTCAACCATCAGCGGGAAAATTGATCCCTACAATTTTCTGGGATTCTCAAGGGCCAGTATTGGAACATTATCAGGAAAAAGGTCAACAGTGCACGTTAGAGTGAGATGCTTATTGAAGAGATGAAGCTTAAACTTCAGGTTAAACACAGAGGACTGCTATCCAAGGGCGTCGTGATCTTGCACGACGATGCTTGTCTGCACACCTTTTCCCACACTGTCGACACTGTAAAAACTTCATTTTGAGGCGTTAATGCATCCTCGCTATAGTCCTCACTTTTCCGTGTTTGGTTCCCTAAAAGCAGCCCTATGCGGACAAAGATTCACTTCTAATGAAGAAGTGAAGACAGCGGTGCATTCTTGGCAAAAACAAAAAAAAGTAAAAGCTTGATAACAGATGGACTAAGTGTGAAAAGCAAGGAGATTATGTAAACAAAAATTATCTATTTGTCTTTTCTAAAAGTGAATTAAAATTCCAGTTCTGGCTGAAAGGTTTATATTAATGTCCTCATTATAAAGCCAAAGGACTTCAGCTTAAGGCTGTCATTATTAAGTATCTGTTTTGCAGTAAAAGTTTGCAGTGACCACTGTTAATTAGTTACGCAAGCTTTAGTGCCGACCTGTAAAACCAGCTCTGGTTTTACAACCAACAAACATTATATAAAATGTTTAATAGAAAATGATTTCATTTCCCACAGTAACAATGCGGCAGTTTGACCATCCTCACATTGTCAAGCTGATTGGAGTTATCACAGAGAACCCGGTCTGGATCATCATGGAACTCTGCACCCTTGGCGAGGTAAGATTCCCTTGCTTAGAATTACCAAGATTAACGTATTTCTCCGCCGCAGTTAACGGTTTCTGTATGTTATTCACATCTTAGCCTTGTTAACTGAACATCTGGTGATTTTCTTTTTTCCTTAAGTTGAGGTCATTCTTACAAGTAAGGAAATACAACCTGGATCTGGCGTCACTGATTTTATATGCACACCAGTTGAGCACAGCTTTGGCTTACCTGGAGAGCAAGAGATTTGTGCACAGGTGAGACCGAACACTTCAGCAAAGCTCATTCATTTTAAACAAGATAGAACAAGATATTACGATAGGTCGTTATAGTTAAACATACGACCATGGGTTGTTTTTTTTTTGGTCAAATTCAAGTGTGATCTGCAGGCCTCCATCTCTGGTGATCAACATTTTGCTGAAATAACAAGCATATACAGTCAACTCCAGAATTATTGGCACCATTTGTGAAAATAAGGGAATAGACAATGCATGTAATAATTCTGATCATTATGACTAATCTGACTTATAGGTATTTAGGTATTTGGGAAATAGATAATTCTGTCAAAAACATAGGTAACAAAATTATTTGAACCCTTGGATACTGTTAATAAAATCCAAGGAATTTGCATCTTTTTGGAAAAAACGATTCTTAATAAAGACATTAAAATACAGCTTTAATGTCTAGGAACTTTATAGTTGTCTCTGACCATTTCCTGTTGTCCATCACTATGGGGGGAAAAAAACCCAAAGAGCTTTGAACTCAAAACATTTGAGGGGGGAAAAACTGTTGAGCTGCATAGATTGAGGAAATGTACCAGCTGAAGTTTGTGGTGCCAATTTTTTAAAGAACTGTGTTGTTATGAAAAAAAAAAATAAGATTTATTTAAGGAAAACATTCTGTTCCAAAAATCTGTTTGACGATCAAAGCATGGGGCTTATTCGTTTGTTCAAGCCCAAAATATCACTCGCTGCATGTCTGGGTTTTTTAATAGATTCATTTTGGCTCATTTTCATGAAAGCTGCAAATAATTTTGAAGATGACTAAGCTGGAAGCAACCACACACAGACACTCATTACACACTCAATTGATTGTCTTGAAAGCCAGCATATGATCAGGCCCCTGCTGGGGAAAAAAAAAAAATTTATACACCAGTTATAAAAAGGAGTTAATAAGTATTCCCGTCATGTATGCGTTTATTCATGTGTACATTTCCTACAGGGACATCGCTGCCAGGAATGTGTTAGTGTCTTCCGCAGACTGTGTGAAACTCGGAGACTTTGGACTCTCCAGGTACATGGAGGACAGCTCTTATTACAAAGGTAACAGGCCCTGCAGGCTCTTGAGGCCACTCTCTGTTTTTTCTTACTGAAAATATTCAATTTGCACAATGCTACTAATGTCCTTTTGCTAAGTTTGTATCTTTTGGGTCAGTTTTATATCCTGCACCTAAAAAAACCATCCGCCACATAAAAAACACAGGTTAATCCAGGGTCCAATCATGTCCTCTGGGGTTCACATAGCATTAGCCAGACACCAACCCTTTCAGATGGTTAGGGATTGTTTGATTTATGTTTTCATATACAGTAGCACCCTCTGGTGGCCCAGGACAAATATGTACTAATTAACATATTTTTTTGTTTTTTTTTTGTAATAAATACATACATTAATAAAGCACTGATCAGTATTTGGGTAAAACTTGCTTTTTATCCAGAACCAAACCGAGACTTTCTCAATACTTTGTATTTACACTCTGTTGTTTAATAAATACCTAAGAATATTAAGAGTTTGTGATTTTGAGATCTCACTTGTCTGCATGTGATAAATGTGAGCCATTCAGCATAGCAGAAAAATAAACATCTAAATCATTTCACAGTACTGTATGTAGTCACAGATCTTGGAATTATTTTAGTAAAGAATAAATATATTGCCAGGTTAATTTATCTGTTTTTGGTATTAAAATCATAATAAATAGTCTATGACTTTGCTGCATTTTGCTGCACTTCTCCAATCATGATTTAAAAAAAAATTAATTATTTATTTGTTTTAAAGCCTCCAAAGGGAAACTGCCAATCAAATGGATGGCTCCAGAATCTATAAACTTCCGCCGCTTTACCTCAGCCAGTGATGTGTGGATGTTCGGTACGTTGGACAATTTTTTGTAATTATTTTTTATATTCTTTGTTAGTTTTGAGCCTTTTATTTAATAGACTTTGAAGTAACTTCAATTTTAGCCTAAGTCTTAAATTAACTAATTCTATAAAGGTAATAATCATTACTATATTAACATTATCACATTCATTGTTGTGTAAAAATGAATCACTGTTTATATACCATGTCTCATCTATCACTCTGTCTCAGGCGTGTGCATGTGGGAGATACTCATGTTCGGCATCAAGCCCTTCCAAGGTGTAAAGAACAATGATGTAATTGGACGAATAGAGAATGGCGAACGCTTGGCCATGCCTCCCAACTGCCCCCCTACCCTTTACAGCCTGATGACCAAGTGCTGGGCGTACGACCCGGGCAAGAGGCCGCGCTTCACAGAACTAAAGACCCAGCTCAGGTTAGCCCGGTTTTCTTATATGGAGCTGACAAAGCTGTTAAAATAATGATATGAAAACCAGAAATATTGGATATGTAATTAGGTTGTGTTTTCGTGAAGGTTGGGTTGATGTCTGTGTGCACTGTTAAACACCAGGGGTCGCTGTTTTATTGCTAAATTTGGAGATGATTTTTCTCTCCAGCGTTACGGAGCTAGACTGTGTAGTATTTAGTGTTTTAAAAATTGTGTCGAGACCCACAAAAGAAAATGGAACAGATTTGTAGACATACAAGTTTAGATTTAGTTTGTACATTTTGGAACAATGGTTCATGTTTTTTTCCAAAACTATGAATTAACACACACAGCATTGGGTAATGAAATAACACCACCACCACCAGTCGGTTTATATATTAAGACACAAAAGTCAGCAGTTCTGTAATTGTTCTGTTCAAGTGCATACACGTATATTGAAGTATAGTCAAGTGCATTTCTAAACCCATCAAGCACCATGATGAAACTGTCTCTCGTGAAGAACATCCCAGGAAAGCAAGAGCAAGACTTACCTCTGCAGCAGAGGAGACGTTCATTTAGAGTTACCAGCCTCATAAGTCACTAATTAACAGCAACTCAGATAAGCACATTATTAAAGAGATTGCTGCATATTGTGGATGTCTTCAGCATTGTTGTACAATGTAGAAAGATTGGTGATGTTTTATATAGTTTTGCTGGGCAGGCATGGATCATCCAACAGCAGTGTCTTCTCATTTAAACTGTACTTGGGCTCCAGTAGGCAAATATATTTGTCTTTATAATACAGTGGATTGTATAGAATGCTCTCCATTGAGTTCACTAAAATACATCTTGCTTTTCTGGGTAGCACGATTCTGGATGAGGAGAAAGCTCAGCAGGAGGAACGCATGCGTATGGAGATGAGGCGTCAAGTCACCGTGTCCTGGGACTCCGGTGGATCAGATGATGCTCCTCCTAAAGTAAGACACTGTGTGATTATTATGGTAGGCAACTTAAAGGAGTAATTGTAAAGACAAAGTGCTGTCAGTTTGTAAGCAGCTCTGTTGCACTTGAGGGCAGAGCTAATTTCAGGACGAGGAAAGATTGCAGGACAAAATTCCACATTTTTAAGGCTGTATTTAAGATATTTGATTATTAAAGGGTTCTCCAAAAGATTCCTAATAATTTTGATTATAATTATTGTTAATTACTGTACCTTTTGCAGACAGAACTGACTTGTGGATGTAGTTCTATATATTATATTCCATCTATCCATCCATACAGGAACCTCTGTAGTCCAACCAGGCCCCATGCAAGCCTATGGTGACCATTGTATTTATTCCCATTTTTGTACGACTGTGGTAGGACCTCTGGTCACCATTCACACATTCACACACTACATGCAATTTGGGAACGCCAATTAGATTAATCTGCATGTCTTTGGACTGTGGGAGGAAGCCAGAGAACTTACCCAGAGGAAACCTACCAAGCACAGGGAGAACATCCAGACTCCATGCACACATCAATCAAACACAGAACCTGGAGATGCAAGGCCACAGTGCTAACCACTAAGCCATGTGCCGCCTCCTACAGGATATTATATTGTGATAATATTATAACAAATCATTTTTGGTTTTAAAACTCTGGAATTCATTGCACTGAATCCAAGCAAAGTCTTTTGGTATTACTATTGCAGTATGTTTTAATCTTGTACTTTCATATTACACCATTTTAAGAAATCGCTTTAGGGATGATTTATGCATCCATGCAGTATTATAACCATTTGTTTTGGGACTCGCTGTTTCTGTTCATTCTATTATGCACCATTCACCTGCTGCTTCAATTAGTCATAAGAAGTAGCACTAATAGACAAATATTTGTGTGTCTGTAACAGACCGCAAAGCGGTGGAAAGTACTTGTGATTTATGATGTTGTGTGTCAAGAAATGAACAGCCTGTTCTAAACGCTGGCTTCTGGTACTGAACATTTGAATTTTAAAATGTGGCACAGTGTCTCATCTTACTTTAAGATGTCACTCTGATTAGCCAGTGTACCTTTAACAGGGTTATATAATAGGCACATTCTTTCTGTCAGGTGAATAAGAGAAGCGTTAGCTGATCTAATTTCCACTGCGCGTTGGAAGAGTCTTTGTCCAGGAAAGTTCAGTGAGATGTCAGCTGTCTCTGGCCCGCCAGCTAAAATAAAGCAGCACTTTACATATTTTTATCCTCTGTCATAGTTGTCCGGTTTCCATTGTGTATAACGTGCAGGGACTAACAGCATTCAGTGAAGAATGTGTTCTAAGATAAACTGATACACGCTGTCAAAATGGCACTCGTAGCATTTTAGATCATCCTTTCGACTTCTGCTTCTTTTTTTTTAACTTGCAGCCCAGTCGGCCAGGTTATCCAAGTCCCCGGTCCAGTGAAGGGTTCTTCCCAAGTCCTCAGCATGCAGGCCAGCACAATCACTATCAGGTAACTGCATACCACTTATTAAACCATTTTGTTTCTAAATGAGCAGCTAGTCACAGATTTTCTGTGTAGTATGTTGGGTATTTGAGGGGAACCTTGCATGAAGCAAGTTGATTACAAACGACCTCCTATCTGTTTGTTTGTGTGTGTGTGTAATAGTTTGCTCCAAATGATTCTTTTTATTCTTATTAAGGCTTGTGATATTATGCATTACTCAACCCTAATATGTTCTTTGTCAAGCTGTTGGTAGCTATTAGAGTTTCATCTCGCATATAAAATCACCGCCAGTCAAGATTGGCACAGCTCAGAGTTATTTTCTGAGTAGAAAACTGCAGTTTGTGTTTTGTTTACACAACAGATGTGTGATGTTTAATGGGAACCAAAAGTCCAAGATCTCTCGTTTGCATTTGTATTTACAATTTCGGTTTGCTTCAAATTTTGGTCAGCTTTGTAAACGGGCAATTCCATGCAAAGTTCAACTTTACCAAGGGAAGAAAAAGTTGGCATAATTTATACTGTTTGGTTCCTACCAAATCATGCTAATGTACTAAAAACACCAGGCAAATGCATCTGCGTATACTGATTAAACTTTTACTTATAAATTAAACTGCAAAGTCCAGTGCTGAGCGTAATGCTCATATTCATTAATTTATCAAGATTACATAAATCACGGGACTTCTATCTCGTTTGCCAGAGTTTTAAAAAAAAAGCCAAGAAAATGAAAGACGCATATAAACAACACACCATATACCAAATCTAAACATGTATTATGCAAAATAAACACAGCAGTGCACAAAATACAAATATTTACACTATATACAATATTTTTTGACATGTATGCAAATGTATGACAAGTACTGTGATTTGTGTAATCTTGATTAATTAATACGAGCCTTACATGGTGGTGGCCCGTACAGGATGCATTACAATATAGTTTGTAGATGACTGGTTTAGATACATCTAAGTATATTAACTATTCCAAAAAACTTAATTCATTATTCCAGAAAACATTTTGAGATCTACAGTTGTGTGTTCATTTGGTGTACATGTAATATTTTCTGCAGTTGTCTTTAAAATCCAGAGTTTGTATAAAACCTATACTTTTTATATTACATTTCTCCTTTTAACATCACATACATAACGCTTCTAAAATAGTACATAACTTGAGTATGTAAATGGTTATATGAATTTTACATCTTGTACAGTATGTGTCCAAGATTTGTTTTACTTTTCTAAATTAATTTAAAAGGACTAACACAAGACCTGTGTATTACACCATTTTGTACCCTTTTTTTTTTTTTTTGTGCATACCTTGGACGTTTTTTTTAGTTGAGTCAGGAAGCAGTAGAATATATGTGCCGCAGTTACAGGCCTGCTGCATGATGTCAGCATCACCAGGGTGTATTTAAGTTCATGTCAAGCTCCAGTAATGTTCAGGTCACTAAGAAGTTTTTCTTTCTAAATTTAATTGAGATTCAAAACTTGATAAAATTTTTAAGAACTGATGTAATTTCCTTTGACAAAATTGCTACCAGACCGGACTCCTGTACAGAATTTCAGAAATTTAGTTACTATGCAGCAATTCATTGTAACTCAGCATCTCAGAAGCCATGTTCTCCTAGAATTCCTTGAAGGGAATAAGAACGAAAACCTATTAAGAACAAACTTAATCTAGATCCTGTTGTTATCCTTCCAGAGTGTGCTCATTTTTAACCTTATAAGGAGTCTGAGCAGAAGTCTTGGCTAATGTGGGGTTATTTTTGTAGCTTTTTATTTATTTCTTCCGTTGGAAGAGAGAAGGAATGAGACCAGACTGTCGAGATCGAATCTAGGTCTCTGGGTCAAAGGTCAAGTAAATACTCGGTAGCAGCATCATTGTTGGATATGATGATGATGTTTTTTTTTCCCTGCAGGTCACATTTTATTCATAATAATATTTTCATGACAGATTTTCTCTCTCTCTCTCGCTCTCTCGCTTAATGATCTTCTTGAGCATAAAAACAGCTGTTTCGTGCTTTGTGCTTTTATTTCTACTGGCGTTTGTGCTTGTTTTGACGTGTACTTTACTCTGCTGAAGGGATCGGGTTACTCTGGATCTCATGGCATGCCGGCAATGCCCAGTGGAGGATACCCAGCCCAGGCCTCTGTTCTGGAGCCACACGAGACCTGGAACCACCACAGACAAGACGTACCTGTTTGGTCTCCTAATATGGAGGTGAGCATCACCCACCAGTTCTCAGGGCTGATATGGATGATGTACAGTACAATGGCTCTGCTCTGCTAATTTTTACTTTGAATACAAAAAAAGTAAAATTTTCGGGGTATTACTGAGGGGAATTTAATGTGTGATTTTATTTACATCTGGACTTGCGATGCGTTCATCTCCACCCACACCTAAGAAAATTTCTGTTTAAACTACCTATGCAGGGTTTTTTTTTCTTCTTTTTTTTTACCAGTATCTATGTAGAGGCTGCCAAATTATGACTGCTTTGACTTGCTGTGCTGTGATTGATCGATTCTGCACACATTCAGACCTGTACATGTTTTTACATTTAAATTAAGAGTTTCTTTGTTTAATATATTTTGCATAGATTCCTTCATGGAAGTCTTCTTTTTATCATGTGACAAAAAAATATTACAGCATTATAATTTTTGCCATGAGTACCTCTTTTCAGTAAATCACTGCTATTTTTCATGTGTGTGTTTTTTTTTCCATGTGTCTGTATTGTGGTTGCAATTGGTGATAACTTCAATTCAAAGATTTTCCACTGTCAGTCTTGACTAGAAGCAACTTCTGTGTGTGCGCGCATGTAACAGGACGGAGGTGCTCTGCTGGGACAGGCGCTGCCGCCTCACCTGATGGAGGAGAGATTGATGATGCAGCAGCAGCAGATGGAGGAGGATCAACGCTGGCTGGAGCAGGAGGAAAGCTTCCTGGTAATTTCAGCTTATTCTCACCTCACTGTGTGCACTTCATGTTTAAAGGGACATGTTTATCTAGACTAGGTGGCACAGTGGCTTAATGGTTAGCACTGTCGCCTCGCACCCCCAGGATCTGGGTTTGATTTCTACCTTGGGGTCTGTGTGCATGGAGTTTGCATGTTCTCCCTGTGCTTGGTGGGTAGATGTGTGTGTGCCCTGTGATGGATTGGCACCCTGTCCAGGGTTTTCCTCGCCTCGTGTTCCTGGGATAGGCTCCAGGCCCCCCGCGATCCTATATACATGATAAAGAGGTATAGATAATTAATTTATCTAGATAAAAAGTTATCTAGACTTTTGTAGGTACAGACTCTTCACTAACTTTTAAACTTCAGTTTATTATATATGGCTAAATTCATAACTTACTCTATTAGGTGGTGGAGGAACATATTTTTTGGAAAGGATTTGAATTAAAAGGACAAGTTTGTTGAACTGGCACATTGAACCAGTACAATTTGTAAATTGTGTATTACTGTACTTAGACAAAACACCATATGAATGAAGTGAACAATGGAATTGTGCCCTGTCCACCAGTCTGTGTGTGAGTGAGAGAGAGAGAGAGAGTGCCTGTGTGTGTGTGTTTATGTGCACTTGATTGAACAAAATAGAGACATGAAAAACAAAGCCATAAATCCTGAGTGTGTTGCGTCTGGGAATCACACAGGCCTGCATGGTGAGACTCCTCCTCTAGAAAGAGCTTGGCTGCTGCTGTGGAAGAAGAGAGCATCTTTCCATTTTAACCCCACAATATAAAAAGTTTCCTCAAGCAGCATATGGGTTATTCTCTGTGTAAACACCACAATTTAGGCGGAATTTCAGATCCATATTCATCAAGAAAGACTTTCCTACTAAACCAGTATGGACTTTATTTATTAGCCATTTATTTCCTGAGCAGTCTTTCCATATAGCATCTTGCCTATGCATCACTATCATGCAGCAGAGAAAATTGCACAAAAAGTTTCACTGGGAAATCTCGCCTTTGTTCTGTTGCACATTTTACAGTAGTTGAACATCCTGCAAAAAGTCCTACAACGATGTAATTATTTATACTCCCAACTATAAATTGTCTCCTTCAAGACGGTTCACTTTTCAATCTGGTTTCTCTCGAGGTTTCTTCTTTAATTTGCCTTAGAGAGATTTTCCTGGCCACTTTGGTCTCTCTCATTATAAATCTACATCTTGTGATGTGACAATATCTGCTTTTAAAATAGATATATACATACAGTACATGTACATACATGTAGAGCTAATTTCCACATTCAAAAATATGCTATAAAAAGCAGTGCGCAATAATTAATGAAACACAGTCAGTCATTGGTATGATGAGCCTTTGCTTACAGTTTGTGCAGTTTTCTAAGGAAATTCGCTGCTTAGTTTTATTGATTGTGCTGCAGAACCAGCCTCAGTCCTTCTGAGGACTTTGTCATACTTGGTTTCTTTTTTCATGCATGCAAAACCCAAAAGCTTTCTTTTTACTTTTTTATGTCTGAAAAGTGCTTTTATGTAATATATTGATTTCTTTTCTGGGTTACAGATTTTTTTTCCGTAAGATTTATTTTTATTTTTTTGCTGGAATAATACTGTTTGGAACCAGGATTTTTATATATTTTTTGTACTAACTTAATAATAAAAAGTCATAAAATAAACATATATATAAAACAAAGTTTGCAATTAAAAAAACATTTAAATACTTTAAGTACTTTAAATAGACATACTTTATTTTTTATTGTCATCTTTTTAATGGCTTTTTTTGAACGATTTCAAAACAGTTTTGACTTATTTTAACATTGTTTTATTTTTCCTGTATTCATTTCGGAGTACGATCATCAGATTTGGTTTTGATTCTCTGAGTGCACAGTCATTCCTTCATAGGAATTTCATAATTGTCGCTTCATTTGAGAACCGTGAAAACGACAGTGAAAAGAGGCAGGGAGGGAGAAGTGGGATGAGTTAGAGGGAGCCAGTGTAGGATGAGAGGAAAAAGAGCAAGAGCTTGTGGGAGTCATTTGGCTCTGCGTTTGCTCTGCCTGCTGCAGTCGAGCACATTTAATCCACACTCCAGCCAGAAGCCAGATCTCAGTCCTCCTCCGGCACGCCGTCGTGCTGATGGAACGGTGCTCACCACACTCTCTCCTCGCCGTGGTGAGGACGCACTCCGCTCCAAGGATGCACCTTTTCAAGTCTTGCTTCGGAAAACCGGTACTGAGACGCTCAGAGCTGTTATTACTGTTCATTTTTGTGGATCGGTTCTGTTTCCTGTTTGCTTATATGACTTGGTGAGGACTCTGAATAGGTTTGAAGAGGACTTGGAAAGATGGTTTGTTGTGGATTTTTAGTTTGTTACCTGAAGTAAGATCAGACTGATGAGAAGAGATGAAACTGAGTACATGATGCACGGTGCTGCTAGCACATTTGTAGTTAGATACCATACCCACACATGTTTGTCTGTTAATTTGTCAGTGGGTTTTGTTGCTTTTTGGGTAATTAGGAGATGATATAACATTTATACAAAGGATTATATCTACAAGGTTGTGAATGGCGGAGAACGGAGGCGTTTATGTTATGTATTCTTGTTATACAAGATGTTTCAGTGTAGTCTGTTCTTGGAATCAGGTGTGTAATTGTGTGTGGGGTTTTTTTTTTTTCTGTGTGTCTTCAGAAGCCAGAGTCCAGGAATTCAAGGGGCAGTATTGACCGCGAGGACGGTGCTCTCCAGGGGCTGGTAAGTTCCCATAACCCTTTGCTTGTTTGTGTTTTATCCCAGAAGTCATGCCGAGTACACACACATTACATCCTGGCGCCTTAAAGCCCTTTTAAGAGGCTACTTTAAGAAGTAACTCTAGAGCCATGATAGTTTTAGGGGTGCATTTACTTTGTGTTCCACTGCAGTCAAGCTCTAGAAAAGATGTAGCGAAAGGTTAAAAGCAGAGGAGTGTCACATGGAGCAGCAGCCACAAGTGGTTATTTCACATGCCATCTCCAAAAACAGCCGCGGGCAAACCAGACACATTTTCTCCGTGTAATTACAGAACTTTCTGTACGTTACTGTATGTTGGATAGAAAGTGTTTTGGAGATGTACAAATGCGTCAGTTATGCACGCTTTCCCACAAACCACTCACTCCCACCCGTAACACCAGCCATAATCCTGCATGCAGTAAAATCAGGGTAGGACAGCGAGGCGAGTCAGCAAAGCCCTGAATGCTTGTTTACGTTTCTATTTTCTTTCAGACAGGAAATCAGCACGTATACCAACCTGTGGGCAAAGCAGGTACGTGCCTCAGTGCTGCCTTACTGGCGTTCTCAGATTGTCTAAACATACATTCGAACAGATCAGATTTTCAGCTTTTCAACATTTGTCCATTTTTGTTACTATGAATATTGCATGTTATGTGTGTGTGTGTGTGTGTGTGTGTGTGTGTGTGTGTATTTAGTTTTTTTGCTGTTGTTTTTTTTTTTTTTTTTTCCCTCCCACTCCAATGCTTACAGTTCGTTTCTTCTGCAGATCCCGGAGCTCCACCTAAAAAGCCTCCTCGTCCCGGCGCTCCGACCCACCTGAGCAGCACTGCCAGCATCAGCCCCGTAGACAGCTATAACGAAGGCATCAAGGTACACCTGCTTTCAGCTCTCGGTTTATCAAGCATGTGCTTTCCGTCGTCAGCCAGATCTGCTGCACAGGCATCACTCACTCAAGTCTGGCTGCACTTTATAACCAACCTGTGAGCATGGCATAAAGCATGCACTGTGCTTTTTATTTAATTTTTTGCATCCTTTGTTTGCATGGTTTTTGGGACAAACTTTGAGCCAAACAGATGGAAAAGTAAAAGAGTGCAAGTGTCAGAATTTCCCCTGCTTTCTTTAGCCAAGTGGCTTGAGTTGCAGCTCGTCAGCAGAACGGCAAAGTTTATTTTCCCAAGCATGCAGGAGGAAAAAAGGGGTCCAAAAGACTCTGACCCGATTCCCCCCCACCACCACCGCGACCACCGCTCATTGACAGTGATGATTAATACCTTTATCTAAATCTAATCCCATCCTGAAGTCTAGTAACCAATTAGACTCTTTCAGCTTTAAAAGTCCTTTTAGTTGCTCACAGAAGACTGAGTATGTGGACACACACACGCGCACACACACAAACACACAAAAGATTGATGTTTATGGTGAGTTAGATAAAGAGACTAATCGGATGTGGTTTCCAGCTCTGGGGAAACCTTTCTTAGGCCAGTTGGAGGATAAAAGCGTAGATAAAAACAGTTTTTTTTTACCACCTCCTTTCCACCACAAGACGGTGACCTCTGCTTCATGGTTCTCATCTGCTGCCAAAACCATAATGCAGAATGCACACTTATTCAGCGTTTTCGAGTCACTGGTACTTCCTTTTTTTGTCATGCGTTTAAACCTTCCAGGCAGTTTTGCTTTTGGAAAGTCAGTGTTGTTTTAAAAATGAAACCTGTCTTGAACAGTTCAAGAAACGCCTTTACAGTCCTTTAAAACAGTCCTTTGACATTGTTTGTGTACTTTGAAGAACATGCACAATTTTATTTTACATTTGAAACACTAAAAAAGGATTCTTCTTACAGAACCAGAACCCTGTTAAAAAAAACAACAACATTTAACCAGTAAATCATGCAGCACAGCTTTTTTCTCCTTAGTTGTCAGTATGTGCATGTTAATTTCTTTTTCGTTTATTTTTTATTTTTTTGCATCATTAATTCTTTGTTCCTGTTCTGTTTCCCTGCATCCCTCCCTCACCCCCCCTCACACTCGCCTGCTTTTTGCTGCACGTAGCCCTGGAGGGTAAGGACTTGTGTGTGTCGGTTATGTGTGTACTGTATGTGTCAGTTAGCAACTGCTGCTCTCACACTCATCTTCATGTTAAAGGGAGTCATCTATAAACATGAAGATACTAAAGTACTAAACACTAATGTACATACAGAGTCGGACAAAAAATGTATACACACTTCAGGAAAAGAAAAATTGTATGATATATATTATGTTGATATAATATTATCATATTATCGTATATTAATGTATATTGTACAGCAATAAATTTAGTATTCAAATATTTATACAAGTTTATTCTTTTCCTGTAATGTGTATACATTTTTTGGCTGACTCTGTATATCTATATGTGCACACACACACACACACACACACACACACACACACACACATACATACTTGTACTGTATGTGTCTGCCCTGAACTGAATGAGTGTGAGACTTCAGTTACTGCTGTAATGTTTGTTATAGTTAGTGCTCTAGCATTAGAAATGAGCAAAGGTACAGTAAGTAAAGTTTTACTAAGAACTTCCTAGAAATGAGATTCCTTCCTAGATTACCTATTCAGTCTTATTTAAAGCCTCTGTCAACATTGTTTATCGCGCTAGCACAAGAACTTCCACATAATAAGATTTTGACATTATTAGATCTAGATTAGACATCACGGGTGATTGAAGACCAGGAGAAACTCGTCATATTCCAGCCTTAACGTTTATTCCCACAGAGGCGCAGCTACGGTGCCTTGCATTAGTAATACTCCCCCTGACCCCAGCCACATGTTGTAGTATTACAGGTGTTTGGTTGGATTAACAGTTAAAGATCCAAGACGAAAGGCGCGCCAACACTGGTGTTTCAGTCAAGTGTACAAAATCACAGCAGATTATAACAGCAATAGATTATAGTATGACGCCAAAAGTATTATAGTATGAAAAAGTTGACAGAGGCTTAGCTAAAGAATGTAAAAAAAATGACAGTGGTTTAACTCCATAGTTTGGAACGATCCTGCGTTTCTGTTTATTTTGTGTAGTGAGAGATGTGCAGGCTTACTTTCTTATTGTACCTTTACCTTAGTGTCTTGTGTCACAAAAACACACAACTGGTAATTGGGAAATTGTTTTTTATGTCACAGCAATTAATTATCACATTTTAAGATATGTGGGCTTGTGGCTTGTCTCTGTATACCAACTTTAAAATCGTTTAACCAACCAACCAACCAAAAAAAGGAACATCAGTAAATACTAGGGATGTCTAAAGAAATTTAAATACCCTGTTAATTGTGGGATGAGGCAGTTTTTGAAATGAAATCACTTTTCAAATATTTGTTATGCCTTACGTGCGCAGAAAGTCCATGAGAAATTCCGAAGGGAAAAAAAAGCCTTGTCTAGCCAAAGTTGCAAAAAGCAAAATGTCGTCGAGAAGGAATGTTTAAGTCTAATGTAGGAGCGAGTAGATCAGATATGAAGCTTGTGAGATAAAGGAGAGATAAGACATTACAGTTACTTCCAGTCCAGCACTTACAGTAATAGACTGCGTTGTCAAATGAGCTCTGAAGGTTTGTAAATCAAAAGAAAGTTTCTGATCTAAACATCAACCTTCACAAAGTATGTTTTTTTTTTTTAATAAGATCAGAGTATGTGCTCTTGTGTTAGGAGTATCCGCTCAAATATTTAGCTAAGATGCATAAATACTGTAAATCTAATAAGATTATCTTTATATCCCACTTTAGAATATCTGCTCCTTTAACTTTGAGGTTTCTTTGGTGGAATCGCATTCAGCGTTAAATATGAAAGCTTGTGCACTATATAGTGCCTTTGATCAGGCGTTGGAGAACGATTTGAGATTCAGCCTTGTGTTAGAAGCTAGTTAGCATTGTAGTTTGTGTCAACTGTGAACAAACTAAAGATAACTAACGATTTATCCAGTGCGTATTAATCTAGTTTCTCACCGGTGCGCTGTTAAACCAGATTCATTATTGTTCATCTGATATCTAAATGCTACTGCCATCTAGTGTTCAGACCTAAGCATTGCATTGCTTGATCAGGTTTCTTGAAACTGGTTTCTGTCTTCTGAAATGTTTTCTGCTTTCAAACCACAGCAGCAAAAAAAAAAAAACTCATCCATCCATATACCCTCTTCCTAGTAACAATTTTGCACTATTTGTTCACCAGATCCAGCCTCAGGAGATTAGTCCACCACCCACAGCCAACCTCGACCGCTCCAATGATAAGGTCTATGAGAATGTGACTGGACTGGTGAAGGCGGTGATAGAGATGTCCAGTAAAATCCAGCCTGCTTCCCCTGAAGAATACGTGCCCATGGTGAAGGTATAAGAACCACCACCATCCCTCCACCCCAATACATAAATGAATGTTTTAGCGATTGGACGTGGTGCTAATCTGTGCCGGTGGTGCTTGTAGGAGGTGGGACTGGCTCTGAGAACGCTGCTCGCGACTGTGGACGAGACCATCCCTATTTTACCGGCCAGCACCCACAGAGAGGTCAGTAACTGTAATCCTGCTAAATCTGCATTAAACTTATCCGTCATAGGTTATATTCAGCTCTGAGTCATACAGGATGCCATCAGGATTAAGCCATGTCTCAAACCACAAACCCTCATACGTACTGTATGTTAGACAGAAAGGTTGAAATGGTCATTTCCTCCTGCTTTGAGGAAATGACCATTGTTAAAAGCACTTCATAAATAAAATTTAATTGAGTTGAATTAGTCAGTCCAAAAATTTTTTGTTTAACACATTGCTATACTATATAAATTCAGGTAATGCATGCTAAAGTGTGTATTGTGTAGTTTATGTATGTATGTATAAGAATACATCGATCAGCCATAACATTAAAACCACCTAGGTTTCCCTTGTGCCACCAAAACAGCTCTAGCCCCTCAAGGCATGACTCTGAGAACTCTGGAGGTATATTGGCAGTGTTGGGTCTAACAAAACTTGGATATAACAAATAATCGAACGCGTTAGGTCCGCCATTTAAGTACTCAGTTATTTAGTTATATTTTCAAAAATGAAATCCATTATTCAGACAATTTATGTAATCCGTGAGCCAGACAGCAGTCATTCCGTTAGTGTGTGTGCGTGAAAGTCATCCTACAAGCCCCGCTTCCGATAACCCGCCCACCTCTGTTATTCCTGCTGTTATTCCTGTTTGATTCCCGGTGAGAAGCGGTGTTAGGCACCGTGAGCCGCTGCAAGTGACCGCCTGACATTCCGCGAAGTTCTGCAAGCGCCAAAACTCGCGGTGAATCATGATGAACCGTACTTATGGCCATCGCGTGAAACCACGTAGGTGAGATAGGAGTATTAGTAGTTCACAGATTATGAGCCAAACTTCGCTGAGTGATGATGGTAGAATAATTATAAAGGTCTTGACTAAAACAACATGCATGAGGAGTCACAAGGGAGTTTTCATTTTCTTCAATGGAAAAGTCCTCTAACTAGTTACTTTCATTAGAAAGTAACGCTGTAATGTAACTGATTACTTTTTAATGTAATGTAATTAGTGGCTTTAAAAAGAAACGTCCCCCAACACTGGATCCTTTGCCTGCTAAGCCCCAAACACAGCAAGCTGTTATGCACTAAGTGTTCTGATACCTTTCTATCATAGACAGCATTGACTTCCTTTATAGCAATTTGTGCTGTATTGGCTTTTCTGTAGGATCGGACATGATAGGTTGTCCTTTGGACCCCACAGTCATATATAACATAAATGGTCACGAGTTTACTGGTATTTAATTGATAATCAGTGCTATTTTATTAATTCATTATTCAAGTGTTGCTAGTCACTGTATAATATGTTATTTTTAACACTATGAAACATGCACTGATTATTTTAAACACGTTAGAACCAGAGAACGTGTGAAACTGCAGGAAGAGGAAACCTCATGGGACTAAGCATTAGATTATTGTTGCAAAGTGTTTAATGTAAGCTGATATCTCTGTGTGTTCAGATCGAGATGGCTCAGAAGCTGCTGAACTCGGACCTGGCCGAGCTGATCAATAAGATGAAGCTGGCGCAGCAGTACATGCTCACGAGCCTGCAGCAGGACTACAAGAAACAGATGCTCACAGCGGCGCACGCCCTCGCCGTCGATGCCAAGAACCTGCTGGACGTAATCGACCAGGCCAGGCTGAAAATGATCACTCAAACACGGCCACACTAGAAAAAAAAAAGTTTAGGAGACAGGGACCCTATGATACAGCACAGGAGAGAGAGAGAGAGAGAGAGACACACACACACGAGGGGACGCAACGTCCACTGCTGGGACTATATGGTGATGTCGTTTACTGAATCACAGCACAGCACCAGTGGCTCTCAACATGGAACACACCTGTACGCTGGACGTCTCACTACAAGAATATGAAATATGAAGCATTTTCTATAGAGACTTAAACACAGTATGTTCAGCGGACTCGGAGATACAGAGTCATGCTAATCATGTTTTTATTGTCCTGTTTGTGCTGGCTGTTTGCTTTCTTTTTCTTTTCTTTTTTTTCCTTTTAAAATAAGTCCAGAGATGAACTCCAGCAACGGATACTTTTATCTGAGAAAACATCACAACTGGAATCCACATTTAAATCAGAGCTAATGCAGAGCCTGGAACAGCATGAGCTCTAACCCAAAGGTGTATCGCAGACACTCACACATTTCCTGTTCTGAACTGTTGTACAGCAGAGCCTGTCATTGTTCTGATTTACACAGACACACACACACACGCACATCGAGGCTCACACTGTTCTTTTTATCCTCTGACTTCCACTCAGGGGGCACCTTGAGGCACGGCACGACACATCATGCTGTTTATCGTCATCATATTCCGCACAAGAATGCATATATTTTTTAAAGAATTGTCTATGGAATTAAGATTAAAAAGAAATGTGTATCTCTAATACTGGGGTATTAATGGGTAGAAGAAAAATGTCATCAGGGACTGTTAAAAAAGAAACTGAATTTAGTAAACACCTCTTCTTCGTATCAGACAGTAAAGCACACTTTTAGTAGCTTAAGACCTTTTTCTTTATCACTGCTTCCTCAAAGTAAATCTGGTAAATGTAGAAATAGTCCACATTTGCCACCAATATCTCTGCGTCTTTCCCCAGGCTGATCACCTCAGTCACGTCACGTCGCCCCCCCTGTGTATAGTACAATCTATAAATGAATCCACTTTGTCACTCTGATAAATTATTCTCAGGAAACAAAACTGACTGTACAGAACCTTTAACTAATAAAATGTGTTACTCTTGTATTCATGATCATCCTGGTTTTCTTTAACCGACCATTGATTAAGCTTAAAAAAAACAAGTGCAGTAAAACAAGTGTTATCTTTCAGTTTAAACTCAGATTTTGCCTATAACTTGTATTTAGATTGTATTTACGTCCAGATAGTCCATGGGCATTTCTCTTTTTATGAATTTTAACATTTTCTTAGATCATTTTCATATTCCCTGTACACACAAGCCCACAGCATCAGAGGACACAAATCTGAGCATTTTATTTTGACTCAATTTCATTTTATTTAAGTAATTTAAGCTTTCATGAGGGGTGTTTAAGTCAAACCGGGACTTGTGATGACATTTCTCATGAATGAAGGCTGATCGACTTACAGAAGAAGCAAAGTACGGTGATGAGAATGGTTCAAACATTTTACATCCGTGAATGACGATCCCAGGCGACGTGGCTCTGAGCCCACTGGAGTCGTTCCTGTGAACATTCAGCAAATGGAACGCCAGATGCTTTTAAAAAAATCAGCTGATGATAACTTGTCACCAAAGTGCAGAAGGAGACGCATCTGTGTGTGTGAAAATCATTCACCAACACAATTTCAAATTACAGGAGCTCGGCTGGGAGTTATTGCCACATCCCCCGTACAGTCCTGACCTCGCTCCAAGCTATTTCCACATGGGCCATTAAGGAGTTCCTGGGAGGCCAGAGTTTCAGACATGAGAGAACTTTCTACCTTGATGGTATCCAAGCACTAGTGAAACACTGGGATAAGTGTGTATTAGTGTAGCAGGGGATTATATAGAGAAATAAAAAGAGATTTTAGTCTCATAACTGTTCTTTTATTCTGCACAATTAAAAGTCCCGCTTTGCACTGTAAATAAATAAAATAAAATCAGACTTTTGGGCCACCATGTATGTTATAATTATACTGATCATTTTTATATTAAATAATCCTGGTATAATCTGTGATGTGGAGAAAAAAAAACTGGGGGAAAGAAATTAAAAACAAATTTTTTTGTTAAAAAATGCTTTAAAATGTCTCTGAGAATACATTTTCAGTTTTCTTTATATCGAGCTTTTAACATGGGCAAAAGCAGCTTTACAGAAATCTATGTGTAGCTCTAGATCCTTAATGAACAAGCTAGAGGTGACAGAGGACAAATAAAGCTCCCCGATGTGACCTGAGGCAACGTGAAGAAGGAATCTTGAGAAGAACTAGACTCAGAATAGAGTCCATCATGTACGTTGTGTTCAAAATAATAGCAGTGTGTTGAGAAAAGTGAGTAAAGCTCCATATCCATATAATAACTTTTAATGTAAATCACATAAATGCGTTGGACACCCTGCACGTTCTATTCTGAATCACAACATGAAGAAAAATGTGCTAAATGGATTATTAGTTTACAGAAAG
>JAOVVA010000030.1:4531241-4545071 GCA_028565275.1 Leiocassis micropogon | reverse complement strand
TATATAAAAAACATGTCACACTGAAATGAGAGAGACACGTACAACCAAATCTTTCACTCGGTTACTCAGCTCGTCTATAAACAGCAGAGGCAGGTACACAAACTTCTTCCCACTCTGATACCTAGAAACAAGAAATAACACAAGGCAGAGTTCTGTTAAAACATGCAGTGCTGTGCAAAAGTCTTGACCATACTGTACATTTCTTTATATTAAATTAAAGAAAATGATGCAGATTAAATTAACGAAATGAGAACACATTTTTATGCAACAACCTCAGCAGCAACCTCATTTCCTCTCTCGTCTGGTCCAACCGCTCTCATCACCACCAGTATACTAATCTCCAGCTTAATCATCTATCATCATCTGCACCTGTTTCTCACTGGTTCATGCCTCAAGTTAGATGATTTTTACGATTGACTGATATGTACGTCATTGTATTGTTTAAGAAACAAAAACATTCCTTTGAAACTTGTTTAACAGTTTCACTTTTTTCGCTACACTTTAACTCTGAACGTTTTGTCATGTTAAGAGTTAATACTCCTGGCTGATCAAAAGTTTAGCCAACAGTACATTTTTATGCTACATTGAGATTACTGTATTGCTTAATCGCACTTTGTCCTCATGAAAGTTCATATCAAAGAGGATCCTGAATGGTGTAATATAATGGCACTGGAATTGGGTTGGTACAGGGACTGGACTGAAAATGAGAGCCAAAAAGTCCCTCATGAAGCCTGCAGAATTATTCCTCAAGACTTCATTAAAAACACAAGAAAGTCTGCCTTTTTGGAAGCAAAATATGAAGAAATGAGGGCTGGCTCGAGAGTTTTAAAGAGTATTGTAACATGCATTGTGCATACACTGATCACTCATGTTTAAATTGCTTTTAAGATCTCATAAATATAAAATAAGAGCATGTCAAAAAAAGCATTTTAAGATAATAATACAAAAAAACAGAGATAAGTGACTGATCTAATATGCCTCAATCTACAAAGGTTACAATTTAAACCTCCTAGTGTTTGCAAATACAGTTTATGTGAGCGCGTTTCTCCTCCAGCCCTAAATGAAAACCCTGGTTTGAGCGCAGTTACCACACATCAGCACCTCGTCTGTTTATAAAGCAAAGGTTTCTAGCATAAACTGGAGAAATTCAGCCATCCATGCAATATACACAGCAAGATTTAGTTTCACATTTTAGTGTTTTGTGGGAAGCTGCATATGAAGAAAATTGGAAATGTGAAAATCCAACTGGATTTTTTTTGTTGGGTTTTTCACTAAACGTCACTAAAGTCTTATATTGTACAGCAAGAAGGCAAGCAAGAAGGTGAGGGGAAAAAAAGCAAGAAAGGAATGAGGAACTATGGCAATAAAGCACAAGAGAAAGTAATACAGAAGAAAACCAAAAGCAAAACCGCAAGCTAGCAAGAAACAAAGAAAGCGCTGTTTCTGTGTCACGGGAGAGTCTGACAGTTGTTACTTGGTAGCTTTGGAATGTTAATTCAGAACCATCTAAACATCCTCCTTTAATCACTTTAACTTAGTGCTGAACTATTAGAAAGGAAGCAATCGAGATTCCCACGCTTCCAAATCCAAACGGCTCACGATAAGCCTCGTTTTCTAAGGATCGAAGTGTACTTAAGGAGGCTTACACTCTCATATAGCGATGCACATCACTCGGTATGGCCTCTCGGTCGAACATGAAGTTCTCAGCAACGATGTTCAGTGTGAGACGGGAGCGCCAGTGAGAGACGGGTCGGTCCACCTCTCCATCCCCCCCAGGGGTTCTCTGCTCCTGCTGCCGGGTGACAAGATTCATACACGGTCACATTTGGTGGCTGCAGGAAAAAGACTACAAAAGATACGAGTGCAAACATGGCGTCTCACCCGAGGCAGCTCCTGGCCGGTGATCAGGCTGACCTCCGGGGGTTTGGGCAGCATGTAGGTGGTGAGCTGTGTGACCAGATGCACCTGGCGTGGGTCCTGCCATGGAGACACTCCTGCTTGATGAACAAACACCATTCCGTATAGAGTTCCATTCTTCCGTGTCTTCTTCGGCAGGGACACGTTTATTAACCTTCAAAGAGAGAAAGAAAAAAAGAAAAAGTGTTAAAATATTTGTCTAATGATCAATTTATTTAGTAATTTCACACAGTTGTTGTGAGTGTCATGATAAATAGTATGCTGCCTTCTTGGACAGGTGTCACTTAAAAAATAATAATAATAATTTAATCTCAGTGTGATTACATGCGTGTTAAAATAAAACCGATATAACTTTACTCTGCCGAGCGATACGGTGGCGTAGTGGTTAGCACTGTCGCCTTACAACTCCAGGGTCCGGGTTCGATTCCCTGCGTGTAGTTGGTTCCTCCAGGTGCTCAGTCCAGATCAAGCTAATTGGCATCCCCAAATTGACCATATCGTGTGAATGTGTGTATACGAGTGTCATGAAATGGACTTGCACACCGTACCCCACTTTGTACCCCAAGTCTCCTGAGATAGGTTCCAGGCCCCCTGCAAGCCTGTATACAGGATAAGGCGGTATAAAAGATGGATGGGTGAGTGAGTGATACAGTTACACTTCCTGGTTTCTTGGTAAACTGTCGAGCTGTGTTTGTTTTTCTTTTTTAGTCTTGGTCACTTTGAAAAAGAGGAAACCAATAATGGGTTGTGATTGTGCAACTGGTTGTAGAGTTTGTGATAACAGGAACTTGTGTGTGTTCAAAAAGGTTACAATTACCAATAAAGAAATACTGAGTTGTCCATTCGATCCGCACAGGTTCTAACGCCAAATACCCTTTCTGACGCAACCCTACCATTTTTATCTGTGCTTGAGACCTGTTAATACACACCGGCGCTGCGTCCAGTTCCTGGGGTTTGTGGGTACTGGGTGGGAATCGAACCCATGGTAGGTGAGAAAACGACCACTAAGCCACCAATGTCCCCTTACAAATTACAAATTAATTATTGTGTTTTCCTGCCATTTTACCTCTCAAATTTGCTGTGCACATCGAAATCCTCTTCCCTGTGGATGAGTGTGTGTCCTCCATCAGCATTGGCGCGCAGAGCCGTGTAGATGCTCATCTGTACAGATCAGGAGAATGAGAACACATCTGTAAGACTTGTTCCAGCTGTTACTCCTCTCACCACACATAAACACACACAGATGTTAATACACACAAGGTGAAGACAAAGTGAAGGGGTGCATGATGCTGACCTGCAGCCGAGGTTTCCCTGCCAGATAAGGGCTGACGCAGGTGTCACTGCTGGGCTTGTCACAGGGTTTGGTGTACACGATGCCGTACATCACCCAGCACGTGTGCAGCACGTACACGATGAAGACCCCCACTATGATGGTGGTCAGAGAGGTCTTCTGAAACATGCTGCCTGTTCTCCGCAAATATCAGAAGTGGATGAACTGGATTAATACTGCTCTGTAGAACTCACACACACATGACGTGACCCGGGTTACCCGGCATGCCAGTGCTGCTGCGGCACGCGCAGCTTGTGACACGTAAGGATTAAGTCCTGATGCTTCATCACCGCCTAAACACCCAACATCATCCTCACAAAGCTCCTTCACAATCCTCTGGAAGATCTTTAATCCCAAAATAACGCGCACAACGCAGCGGGGAGGAGAATAAACGCAAAGCTATGTGATAATTTTTTTGAAGCGTTTCGTGCTTCCTGGTTTACCCTCAGAGCCGTGTTGTAACTTCCGCGTTGAGTTCTTTTTCCGGGTTGCCAGATTTGACTTCACAAACCCTCGAAACTGCTGACCTGCATTGTTTTTAACTATTACAGGATATATATATATATATATATACTGTACTGTATTTTATTTAAGCGGCTCGGTGGCTTTGTGTTTAGCCTTGTCGCCTTGCACCTTCAGGCTCTGGATTCAATTCCTGCCTGAGCTCGCATGTTCTCCCCTGCTTGGTGGGTTTCCTCCGGGTACTCTGGTTTCCTCCCACAGTCCATAGACCTGCAGATTATCTAATTGATGTTCCCAAATTGCCCGTAGTGTGTGTACTGCGATGGATTGGCATCCTGTCCAGGGTGTACCCCGCCTCGTGCCCTAAGTCTCCTGGGATAGGCTCCAGGCCCCGTGACCCTAAATACAGGATTAAGTGATATAGACGATGACAGCTGAGTATTTTACTTAACACCAAAATTAAACTTAGTTTATTTGTTTTTCATTTAATTGTATATTTACTTTTAGTTTCAAATTAAGTGTCACAATTTAATTTAATATTTAATATTATAATATATATTCTAATAAAAACCTAAAATAAATAAATAAAATAATAAATAATGAAATTAAAAACCCACCCATAACACGTTACATTTATACTTAAAACCCACTTGCACCTAGTCAATAACTAGAACTATTTAAAATCACAAATATGTTTATTATCCCAAGCTGGCAACAAACCCATGATGTCGAAACCAAGAGTTCTTCCGTTTTAGACCGGAAGCAGTTCTTGGTGTTTCCGTAGCCATTGACGAACTCCTGTCGTTTTGTGCTACAATTTTTTTTCTCACTTCGGCAGAGGGTTTAGTTTAAGAAATCCACTGCCATCATGAAACTCGTTCGGTAAGTTGAGTCTTGTTCATTAGTTTAACAGTATCCGGGGGTTAATTGCATGAAAATGTGGACGAGTGTGTCGGATGGTGTTGGATTTGAATTAGCGGCTAAGAGGCTAAGCAGCTAGCTGAGTTGTATGGAAGGCGGGAAGAATGAATGAAAACAACGCAAATATTTTTTATACACATGTCTTTATCCGTCGTATGTAACAGGCAAAATAAAAAGGGAGGTATATAAATTTCATATGAGCCTCTTTATAATAAAAACAGGAAATTTGGCAGAAAATTCAACTGTGCCCGGCAACTATGGCTGCTTTATCAGCATCTCTGTGTTTAATGTTAATCAGTAACATTATTCCTTTTAAGATCTCTCACTGCTTCATCTCTAACTTATTAAAAAGTGTTAAAGTTTGCAGGACTAAAATACTTCTCGGCCACACTGCACTATTGTAAGTGCACCGTTCTTTGAAATAAATAATCCTATGTAAAGGTATAAATTGACCCTAACAGACGAACATAGGGGCTGCTGTGGCCTCGTACCTCCAGGGTCTGTGTGTGTGTGGTTTGCATGTTTTCCCTGTTTGGTGGGTTTCCTCCCAAAGCCCAAAGATAGTACAAGGTAATTGGCGGTTCAAAATTGCACGTAGGTGCCCTGCGGTGGATTGGCACCCCATCCAGGGTGTACCCACCTTGTACCCCGAGTCCCCTGGGATATACGCCATGCCCCTCGTGACCCTGAACAGCAGGGGTGATTAGATCCAGTCCTGGAGGGCCAGTTTCCAGCACAGGTTGGTGCCCAGACAAAGGTGATTTAAGATTCAGTTAACCAGGTCAGTAACCCATAGCCATGATTGTTGAAACCATCGTTTAACTAATCTGTTCATTGCCAGGTTTAGTGTGTGTAAATGTTCAATAACAAACTGTGCACAACATCTGCACTCTAGGGCTGGATTTAAAAACTGCTGCTTTAAAAATGAGTGAGAACCAGAGAACTTGTATTATAAATTATAAAATGTATAACTTATATTAAGTGAAAGTTGAGACCACACAGCTGCAGATGGGCTTGTTTGGATTAAATGTCCAAAGCAAAAGTTTCACCTTAGAGCTTAGATCTGACCCAGATCACTACTTTGATTTGATGCATTCAAAGACACTGAAACCAGAAATTATACCAAAGCATTGGTCAGATTTTTCTATTTCTTTCAGTGTTTATGGCTGTGGTAGATTCAGTGCTCGTCCAGTCTGACTGCTTTAACTATTACATATTTCTTAAATTAAGTTTATACTGTATGTGTAGCCTTACCTTAAAAAAATGTAGTAAAAGTTGACAAATTTCTCTGACCTCGTCTGGATCTCAGACACCCTCACTATTGAGAATGTCTGGATTAAGCCTCTGGGGTAGTTTCATTGATGTAGCTGAAGTTCATTTTGAGTCTCTTGAGCCGCAATCTGACCATTTTGCCCATCACAGGTTCTCAAGCCTAATCCTCCAAACCCTCATGTCCTGCGTATTTTCCTGTTTTAATGCCACTCAGGAAGCGCTGGTACTGAGCTGATTATTTGAATTCGGAATTATGGATCGCTGTGACACTGACAGATGTATGGGATAGGCAGTACTCCTGGACCTATGGAACCTGGGTGGTTTGTGGCTTTCTCTGTTTATATGAATAACTCTGGTTCTGTTTTCATGCTGCAGATTTTTGATGAAATTGAGCCATGAAACGGTTACCATTGAGCTGAAGAATGGCACCCAGGTCCATGGCACTATCACAGGTATCATGTGTATTAACTTGTCACTTCTGTAAGACTAAAGTTTAGTGCTTAAGGATAATTCCCACTCAAAAATCTTTATATTAAATGTCGATTGTGTCTCCCCCACCCCACTTCACCCTAATCAGGTGTTGATGTAAGTATGAACACTCACCTGAAGGCTGTGAAGATGACCCTGAAAAACAGAGAGCCCACCCAGCTTGAGTCCCTGAGCATCCGTGGCAACAACATCCGCTACTTCATCCTGCCCGACAGCCTTCCCCTCGACACCCTGCTGGTGGACATCGAGCCCAAGATTAAGTCGAAGAAGAGGGAGGCAGGTGAGTGTAAAGCCAGGGACAGAGCTCGAACGTGAAAATAATGCTTTTTGTTACTTTTTAATATGTAATCGGGTCATGAACATTTTTGCAGAAAATACAACACGCCTCTGTCTTTTGCAAATACTTGTGTGATTGTTGCTTTTTAAGTTTATGGTTGTGTGGTGTAATACTGTCATATTAGACTGGAGTGTGGAGCAGAAAGTGATAAATTATTGCTTTGTATTAGGGCTGCAACTAACGATTATTTTAATAAATATTAATCGGATAAAAACAAAAAACCCCAAGAAAAGCATTTATTTACAACCCTTTATTCAAAAACAGAACTAAAATCTTTAGAAAGTGCACAAACCTGTTGCTCCTTGAGCTGTTATAATAATAATAAAATCAAATAAAAATGCACTAACAAAAAACAGACATGTATGCTTTACATCTGCCAAATAGATATAGTGGAACCTTGGATTACGAGCATAATTCATTCCGGAAGCGGCTCATATTCTAAAACACTCATAAACCAAATTAAAATTTTAAAAACACTAACTGCTGTAAAGTAAAAATAAAACAAATTAACCTGGGCTTTACCTTTGAAAAGCATTGCGACAGAGCAGTGTTTCTGTGTAAAGAAGAGAGAAAGAGTGTGTGTGTGTCTGTGAAGGCGAAAGTAGAAGAGGTCTGTGTGTATGAGGCACGGTGTCCAATGACACGTGCACGCACACACACAGCAGCCAAAGAGCAGCCTAAGCCTTGAGCAGAGAGAGAACATGGATTTTTAACCTCACTAATGAGACTTGCTTTTGCTCGACACGGGGTACACACACGCATACAGACACAAAATTAAATGTTTTACGCGCACACACGTGGTCAGTGTTATAGTAAACAGTTGTTGATTATACCAGTAAGAGACGCGCACTACGACCCAGAGCCTCCATATCTTTCCTCTACCTCCGCTCGTTTAAAAAAAAAATTTTTAAAAATTTGCTCCGCCCTGTCTGAGGCGCTGAACTCTGCCAGCATGTGTGCGAGACCGAGTGTGTTGACTCAAAGTTTTTTTTTTTTTATAATCAAATGTCTGTGTTGCGCGACACAACGAATCAGTTATGAAATTCGTTGCCAATGCTTTTAGTAATCGATTTTTATCGGTTTTATCGATTCGTTGTTGCAGCCCTACTTTGTATGAAATATGACATTTAACAAACAAGTTACCAAGCATTTTACTTTTTATCTTTAGAAATTAGTAGTATTTCTGCTTGATTAAAAAAACTGATACTTTAAATAAAATTAACTTGCCCAAAAATCTATTTGAATGGACAGTCAACAGACTTTAGAGCGCAAAATGTCTGGTGTATAATGCACTGTGTGTTTTATGACTTAAGGTCTGCCCTATATAGTCATCACTTGTAAACAAGATGATGGCATGTACGGCTCAGTTATGTATTTAAAATAGCAAAACCTCGATTAATAGCATTGCAATAAACTTCTGAGAATTATTGAAGGTATAATTTTTTGGGCATTATTTTTAGAAGAATCTTCATAGAATAGTTATTATATATTGTGATGTTATTTTTGTCATATAGCAACCATGAAGGCTAATAGTGCTGAAAAAGGATTAAGTAAAAATGCTCTGAGGTATTAAATAGGAAATGAATCCCAGTTGTGATTAAATGACAAATGGTCATATTTTACCCAAACTAATGCTGATTTAAGTTCAACTCTTGTCTTTTTTGCAGTGGCTGGCCGTGGACGAGGAAGAGGTAGAGGACGTGGCAGAGGAAGAGGACGTGGAAGAGGTGGACCGAGGAGATAAATCGTTTGAGTGTTTTTTGTTTTTCTCCAGTGTGTACAGGACTTTTTTTTTCTTTCATTTGGAAATACTGATTAATTTTCCTTTTGTACATTAAACTCAACATTTTTGAAAAGTGAAGTTTTTGAAATCAGTGATTTGAGTGATGTGATGGCTCACTGAGATGTGCTTGTGTCTGAAATACACTGGTGGGAATGAATGCTTAATGTTAATGGGTTTTTTTTGGTAGTTTGTTTTTTTCCTACTGATATTCAAGGTCTTATGGGAATTTAAATATTAAAGGATTATGATTTTGAGTAGGAACTTTTTGTTTCTTTCTTTCATGTTTGTGGTCTTTGAAGTTGGGTGATGGATTTTTTTTCTTTTTTTAATGACAAAAGGTAAAGACACTATGCAAATTAAATATCTCTTAGGCTGCAAACATTAGTCATTGGAGCTGTTCCTGTATACAACACTTTTGGCAATCCTGACAAGATTTCTTCATTTCAGTTCAGATTTGTGTATAATCAATGGTGGACCTTGTTGCAAAGCAGCTTCACATATGTATATACCATACCTCTTATGGTTATAAATTAGAAAAATGTAGGGGCGAAAAGTATCAGTTATAACTGTTTGATCCTGATGAGCCAGCTGCAGGCAACAAGATTACTAGTGATTGTGAGGTGAAGCTTTATTTAGGTGTCGAGGCTTCTCAGACAAGCATTTAACCAAAAGGTTTATTTCATGAAGCTTCATTTAAGGACTCATTGCACTGCCATCTAGTGGACAGATTTTGTGTAGCAACTAGATCGTAACATCGAAAGCAAGCACAATTAATATGGACATGCAGCTGCAAGTTCTGTAATGTTGCATTCATTGACAGTCATGTGTGAGTTGTTTGAAAATCCACTGTTCAAGGAAGTGTTAATGCACATAATCATCTCTGAATCTTTGAAAATTAACTGAAGGTCTAGAATAGAAAGGAAATGTGAAGAACAAATAGCAAAGTCCTTTTTTCGTTTGTTCTTTTTTTAAATTTTAAACACAAACATGAATACATCTAACAAACCACTGTATGGAATATTGAACAGAATATATAAATCTGCCAGTCAGTTTTAAGGATTTAATACAGAAATCAAAACACATAGAAAAGCAAATAGAGATCACAAAAACTAGGTACAATAACTTTAGAGTTTGAGAAGTTGTGAGGTCACAATTAATATAAGCTAAAAGATTTGGTGTGCATTTTCCTTCTTCATATATAAGAAGTAAAAAAGTTTTTCCTAATCTCTATAATTTTTAAGAACAAAAATCTCTAATATAATGATCCAGTCACATGATTCCAGCAAACATTGGTCACGTGACATTCAGGGACCCTACACCCGCCTCGAAGCAGACTTCATTGGGACACGCCCCCTTGTGATCGATACAAGCTTCGGAGCTTCTGTCATACACCAGTAACATCACTAGTGAAAACCTGAGATGACCAGGAAGAAACCTTTGCAAAAAAACAGCATTTCCAAGCCTTTAGGCTTTCGCTCTGTGTGCGTGAGAGAGATGCAAAACCTGCAGAAACATGTAGTGATTCCTAAATTTGTAGTACCTAAATGTGTTAATTACTATTTAAAAATAGTTTGTTGAAAGTCTGCCTTCGACACTGTGTACACTTAAAAAAAAAACTAAAGTGACTTTAGTCCCTCGTACACAAAGAGTGTCACAAGCTACAATAGTCCAGAAAGTGTTGTATTTGACTGTATTATTCTGATTTGCCCTTTATAAGAGTAGACTTAAGACCAGGCCTAAACCATGCTCATTATTGTCTGGAGGTCAAATCATGTCGAATTGGTTTCTCAGACTGAAGAAGCTACGAGCAGTGAAACATTTCAAAATAAGTCCTGTTGGCATGACCCCCCTTCCAGACAACTTCACCTGGAAGCCTGAGTTGACACATGGGCTTTTAGTCTTTATTATTATTGCTGTGTTGTAACTTTTTTTCCACATTTTTAATTCATTTACAGGTTTCCAGCTTCATTATTGCCTGAATACGCACCTGTAAATTACTAAAATGTGACAATCCTGAAAGAAGGTTTGGCCTGGGGCTGGAGGAAAAAACAGGTTTTGTCTGGCCCGTTATTTCTGTTCGTGCATTTATTAACTGAGAGACAGCCAGCAATGCCAGCAATGTAAGCACCCTGGTAGCTTCCAGCATAAATTGACATCATACCAAAAACAAATCAGATATTTTGTAAATGTAAGTTTGTCATATAAATATTAAGCAGTGCTCTCCTGTGTAAACCCAAACACACCACTGAGTTTATTCCCTTCTTCAAAACATCAGGATCTTCACTTCATTTACACAACCGATCATTTTAATCTTAAAAATTTGTCATTCAAATCATAAAAAGGGTCACACCTGCCATGGTATTTGGATTGCGTCCTAGTCTTTATAATTATACGGCAAATAACCTACGTGTCTCTGAAAAAAATTGTTTACCTGAAGTTAAATCTTTTCTCAGAGCTTTAGCAGTAATCGTTGACTTGGAAGTAGGATGAATTAAATTTAGATTAGGTTAAATTTAGGGCTATTTCTTTAATGAGCGGTCCTTAACCCATAAAAACCCTATAAGGGAAATGATGGGGGATATAAAGCAGACTAAACAGGCCACATGGAACACATCTTTAAAGACATGACGAGACATTTCCCATGACCATTGTAGGGTGAGACATAGGTACTGTACTTGTGTCAACATCTCAACTGCCTAAATCCATCCATTTATTTAGAAACTGTGGAGGTCAGTGATGATTACCATTGTATTAATTCCCATTTTACATTCACACGTGCATTCACACTCACTGGGCAATTTGGGAACGCCCAGCCTGGAGGAAACTCACCAAGCTTAGGAAGAACATGTGCACTTTATGCACACAAACCTTGTATGTGCCTTGTATCATTTGATACATACCAAAGGTACAAAAACGCAGATGTGGGTGGGACCCAGGGACAAAGAAATGTAGAGTCATTTGAGAAAGAAAACATATCTCATGTAACATACTTTAAAAGTCAAAATCTATTTATAGATTATAGTGTAGTATAGAGTTGTTGTTTTTTTTCTTCTTCAAATTAGATTCTCTGAAAAGCACTTCTACTTAAGTACATTACTTAATTATGTGCGTCATCATTAAAACACAACAGGTCATATTTATCTATATTTATCATGCTGCAGTGTGTAACTACAGAGCATCAGCCACTAGTACATGGCCTGTAAAGCCCCGTTTACACTGCAGGTCTCGATGCCCAATTCTGATTTGTTGCCTATATCTGATGTTTCTGTGACCCATATGACCCGTATCCCCGTATATATGCAAAGTTCGCGAAACGTCATCATGGTGTTGAACGGGGGAAGAGGGGAAAACGCCATAATTGCAGCCTGTGCATATGCTTCATTCACCAAACACTGATTTCTTAATGTTATTTAGCCTAAATAAGCATTAACACAAGGCGGGGCTGGGTGCTTTTCCTTTCCCATGTCACCTGCGATGTTAACGTTCCACACGCGCTTCCACCGGAGAATAGCATTACGTCATTAAACCGCGAAGAATCCGCAGTTTTAATGACGTACAGAACACACGCCTCAGGAAATCCGATCTGTCTGTTTACACGACAATCCCATTAGCACATATCTGATTTATATTTGATTTATTTCCACATATGGCAGTTTAACTGACAGTGTAAACGTAGCTTAAGATCTCCACATGGCCAGCATGTCAGGGGCTTGCAGGCCTAAGCAGGACTTTTATTCTGACACTGGAGAGGACCAGTACCTCAGTCCCCTGGCTGCCTGGTGTTACGATTCTGCAGGAGACAGCGCATGTTATTTTCTCATGTAAGAGAGTGCTGGTAGTTTGAATGCTTAGCTTTTGATGTAGAACACTAGCTGTATATAATCTCAGTCATGTCAGGAGCTGGATATTTCCTTTACTTCGCTTTTGGGAGTAATTTATTGAAGGAGAGATTACAGCTACAGAATCCATCAGCAGTCTTTCATTCTGTCGCGAGACTCAAGGTAACGCAGACTTACACTACAGTACACTGTGTACTTCATTTATTCAAAGCGTTCTCATCTCTAGTAAGGGTGTTAACGTGTAAATATGAGAGTCCCTGTATCCTCAGGACAAATATAACAGGTGCATCACAGTTTCTCACAATTACATTGATCAGGCTCAGAGGTTATCAGGTGCAAATTAACAAAGAGTCAAAAATAATTTCTAAGGTACATAACACTGGAGTTTGGGTCTCGGGGCATAAATATGGACTACTTTCAAGTATAGCGCCCCTAGCGGAGGGTAGAGTAGATAGTTAAATATGGACCACTTTAAAGTATAGCGCCCCTAGCGGAGGGTAGAGTAGATAGTTAAATATGGACCACTTTAAAGTATAGCGCCCCTAGCGGAGGGTAGAGTAGATAGTTAAATATGGATCGATCGATAGATGGAAAGATAGACAGATGGATAGATAGGTAGATAGATACTTTTTTGATCCAAAAGATACTAGATATCCAGTAGTAATGAAGACAGTAACACAAAGACAGGTTTTTAGATGTGATTGCACACTATATCTTACATACTGTATAGTCGGTAAACACAGTGTAGGTGTGAGAGGCTGACCAAAAGTTTCTAGTGTAATGTTTACACTACTGGAATATAGTAAAAATAAAACAAATTAATCTGCACTTTACCTTTAAAAAAGTAAAAACAAATCCCGACAGGTAAGTGTGTCCGTTTGTGCGCACAGGCGCCGTGTGTGTGTGTGTGTGTGTGTGTGTGAATCTAAAGTAAGCTCCCCTCGCCCCCTTCTCATCTTACACAGTTACCCTTCCTCTACTCTTTTCACACACACACGCGCACACAACGGAAACATGTTTATTTTTATCGGAAAAATAAGGCGAAAATAGGAAGGGTCTGTCTGTCTGTGTGTGTATGTATGGCACGGTGTCCAATGACTCTTGTGCACACAGACACACATAGCAGGTAAAGAGCAGGCTAAGCCTTGAGCAGAGAGAGAAAATGGATCTTTAACCTCTCTAATGGTTGAGACTTGCTTTTGCTTTACATGCGCGCTGTACACACACGCATACAGACACAAAATAAAAGATGTTTGACGTGCACACACGTGGTCACAGTGTACTATATATAAATATATAATAGTACACGCGTGCTCAGATGTTGATTATACCAGTAAGGGCACTAAGACCGAGCAGGGGAGACGATTACTCACAATTCCGCAGCACAAGACAGAGAAAAACCGTTGGCTCAGTTGTGATCACGTGACGCTTGGCATCAAAACAAGAAGCGCATGCGTGATACATGATACTCGGTACTCGT
>JAOVVA010000030.1:4495519-4526249 GCA_028565275.1 Leiocassis micropogon | reverse complement strand
AGTGCGCGTGTATGTGTGTGCGAGTGCGCGTGTATGTGTGTGCGAGTGCGCGTGTATGTGTGTGCGAGTGCGCGTGTGTGTGTGCGAGTGCGCGTATGTGTGTGCGCGTGTATGTGTGTGCGCGTGTATGTGTGTGCGCGTGTATATGTGTGCGAGTGCACGTGTATATGTGTGTGCGAGTGCGCGTGTATGTGTGTGCGAGTGCGCGTGTATGTGTGCGCGAGTGCGCGCGTAAGTGTGCGCGAGCGCGGGTCTGCGCGTGAGTGTGAGTATGCGAGCGAGTATGTGCATGCGTGACACGGACCTAATCTCCAATTTTAAATTTGAGTCATGCAAATCCGAAATGCAAAACCTTTCTTTGTTTCACTTGTGAACTAGTCGTAGGATTTTTAGTCTTCACAACTTTGGTCACTAATTTACTGAAACAGCTGCAACTCATGAGTGCTCATGCATCTGTGGATAAAACTTGAAAGACTTGTATGTCAGAAGATGCTAAAGTCATGGGAAAACTCTTTTGTGGACAATATGTTTGACAATGATTAAAGGAGCTGGTTGTGTGTTAGGGACGGTCTCAAAAGTGCTAGAAGTTAAATAAGCAATTGCATATTTATAGAGGATAGATAATGTAAATCGCAGTGGTTCTTGCAGTGGTTCAGAACAGTTAATATCGAGATGTATCTGCTACTTATGCTCTGTAAAGCATAATTTGAACTGCTATTAATTGGTGATTTATGAGGCTGGTAACTCTAAATGAACTTCTCTGCAGCAGAGGTACAATTTGGTCTTATTTTCCTGGAGTGGTCTTCACGAGAGACAGTTTCATCATGGTGCTTGATGGGTTTTGCAAATGCAATCGACAATACTGTTCTTGCAAGAACTATTCCAGAACAGCTGACCTTCATGTCTTAAAATAACAATTGACTGGATTATGCATTTCAAAAATTGAGTATGCTTCTAGAATGCAGAAAATAAATCCAAACTTGTGTCCAAACTTTTGACTGGTACTGTAGATTCATGCCATGTGCATTGAGATAAGAAAGTGGATTTACTTCAGTTTGGTTAGAATTATTATTATTATTATTATGGAATCTCTATGAAACAAGTTTGTCACTTACATTACAGCACAATATAAACAGTCGTGTCCACCCAATCGGTTTTTCTCTTTAAAAACTTTGCTTATCAGAAACCAGAAGGTCCTCTGTCCTAAATACTGTTTTAGAAAATGTAAGGTCATAGCTTGACTCATTTATGCACATTAGCGTCTACAAAAATGTGTCCTGTCATGTAATGTAACACAGCGTCCTGTCCTTTCATTCATTGTCCTCTCAGGGTTATGTGCTACAGTTCGGTCTGTGGGAAGATAACGTGGTCAGCAGATGGAACGGTGGAGTAGCCACGATTGAGGAATGTGCGGATAAGGAGGTCTGGGGTGTAGTGTGGAAAATGGCAACTGAGGACATCACGTCTTTAGATGAGTATGACAACTTGCTTCTTCTGCCTTCTACAGTTTACATTCTTTAATTATTAGTGGTAAAATATTAAAATTTGTTCAAAATTCTTGTTTTTTTTTTTTTTTTTGGTTTGTGAGAATTCATTTTAAGATACGTATACCACATTGTTTACGTTTTTTTTTTTTTTTTGAAGGTCGATAAGCAAACAACCAATAAGTGAATCAATAATTCAATAAGTGAATCAATTAAGGTAGTCTGCCACTACAGAGCAGAGATGTAGTGTATGAGGGGCGTTCAAGTCAAACCGGGACTTTGGGATGCAAATTTCGTGTGAATGAAAAAGAAAAAACGATTGACTTCAAGCATAAAACGATGATGAGACTCTTGGGCACAGTGAAGCATTTAAATGGTGCAACCATTTTGAGAAAGGCTGCACATTTCTGAAAGACGAAGCCGACTGCAGTAGTTTCTGTAAAAGTAGATTTTGCTCACATAACTGGTGTTTTCTTGTTCTGTAAAATCAAAAGTCCAGTGTGACTTAAACAGCCCTCAAATGTTCCATTTCTGTTTTCCTGCTCTGATTTCTGAATTAGAGAATCCTGTCTCCTGCTGTCCTCCATCAGCCATGTAACTTATCAGCCGTCCTCCATATGGCACGTAACAGCCATGTAACTGTCCTCCATCAGCCTTGTAACTTATATATAATATGCATTTCTTTCCCCACTTTTATATTCATGGCCTGAAAACAGGTGGCAAATGGTTGATAAGGCCCCAAACATGGATTTTTCCACTCCGGGTGTTCTGATTGGCTAGTTAAATGCACTTCCATAAAGTGGTGTTCGGGGTCCGTTCATTTAAACCTACAGTCACGTTAACAAAGCGTTTGGAAAAGGAGTGAAAAGAAAGGATATTAAGCACACCAGAATACATGATGTAAGTTGTATTTCTTTATTTTTCTTTTTTAACGCCATGGCTGCTTCTACGGCTATACTCATGGCGAGAGTCCGTTCTTGATTTTTTTAATATTAAAACTAGATAAGATGTTTATGGTCAATTTCAGCTATAACATTACCAGATGCATTTTTTTTGTGAAAATTTATTGTGTTTTGTTTTACACATCAGACAGGAGGGCGTGGACAAGGGCTTCTATAGTCCAATGGAGGTGACTGTGGAGACAGAAACCGGACCGCTTCTCTGTAGAACATATAAGATGAACAACTTCAGACCTTGTGCACCATCACCACCGTATAAAGAGGTACATTTTACTTCAAACACTCAGGAACCAAACATTTTCCCACACATTCACAGATATACACCATCAGAGCTCCACATAAACATAAGCACTTGTACTTAAGTGAGTAAGGCGAGTATTAAATGCATGTCTAAAAGGATCATTTTAGCAACAAAAAAAAAATCCATAAATAAAGTAGAGTATCGTGTCTATTAATGATTGACAACATGAGAGCATTCATGGAAAAGTGTAAACAGTGAGACGCTTGCTTTTAGCTCAGCCATCTAATTAGTCCAACGGTCTCCTGCACCTTCTCATAGATCTAGCTTTTGTAAAATGGTTTCAGAAATACACTAACAGGACTTCATGATCCAGAGAGCTCTTCCCACGTTTATTAATTAAAAGAGTTTTTTTTTTTTCTTTTTTCCCCTGTATCTGAATTAATAATCATACATTGCAATACCCACACTCTCTGATGGCATGTATTCTACTTCTTACATGGCAAAGCCCTAATTGTTTTTAAAACTGACTGGGATGTTAAAATCTCTCTCTCGCTGTCCAACAGGTCATTTGTTTAGGAGCCCAACAGAACGGATTACCTGAAGACTACATAAAGACGTTGAAGGCTGTGGAGACGAACACCTACACAGGACCTTCAATATTAGATGACATTAAACAGCATAAGAACTGAGTGTGTGTTGGATGGAACAAATGCTTCAGCAAAGTCACAGTTCTATTCAAAGAAAAGTTAAAGTAAGCGATCCCCCACTGTAACTGTGTTAACTGCTATAAAGTTAAGCAGTACAATTGTCATCCAGGAAATTCATTAGATTTTTAACATGATTAAATTTTTTCTGTTGAAGTTGAACTGTTTGCTAATGAAGACCTGAATACAAACATATTTATAGCATTGTAAATCTTTCTTGGCAATTGTAATCACAAACTATTGTAGCAAAACTGTTTGAATCTGTTGCAATCCAGTGCCCTCTTCATGCTTTCCATATACCATCAATATGGGACTTTGTAAGAGAAAGCTCTGGCAATTATTGTAAATGTCACTATATGAGGTACCAACAAATAGCCAACACCTTTTGATTGAAGTGGGTGTTGCAGATAAAAGAGCAGCAGTGCACTTAGCTACTGTGGCAAAAGCCCATTGAATTTCTATAGTTCAATAGTAGTATTTTAAAATTAAGGCAAAATTTCACTAGAGCCAGTGCAGTGTGGAGATGTCCTCTGGTTCTAGTGTGTTCTGGACTAACTGGAGCTTTTTATGCATCTGCTTAAACATCCAGACAGAAATGGAATATAATAATAAAATCATGAACTAGTTTCTGTAAATCATGTAGTGACATTGTAGCACACAGATCTTTTTTTAAAGGTGTATGTTATACCAGGATGCTAGTTTTTCTTCCCTGATTATTTTTCCCTTTGAGTGGAGTTTCATTGTCTAGAGTGTAGCAGAACATTGAACGTAAGCATTCAGCCACCTGATTAAGTTCTGTGGGTTCAGACGGTGATCCGATCATTGAAAACAGTCCAATTAACCCTTAAAGGATCCAGATGAATTTTTAATAAGAGCTGATCTGACAATAATGCTGGCTATATTTCATATCACACGTTTATCTTAACACAATTTTCTGAGTAGATATATGCATAAGGACGTGTTTGTTGATTGCTCCAGAGAAATTGAAATTGAGGTTTTGGAAGGAGTCTCCAGTGTCAGAGCTTTGTAACAAGTCAGGGTATGGATAACTCTGTACTGTAACTTTATTTTCTTTGCAGTTTTCCTGTTTTTCTGTAAAATTAGCCTTTTTTGTCTTTTTAACTCCAAGAGAGAGGAAAAAATGCTGCTGATGGTGAAAAACGGTGACTGATGTTTTTAAGTAGCATAAAAAGAATAGCGCATTTTAGCACGGCCCCTTGTAGGATGGTAAATTCTTTAGTTTATTGTAAAGTGTTACCATGCAGAATATGACTGGAGTGGACTGTGCTATTTTTCCCCCCATGGTAAAGAATAAATGCTTCAACAATATTTAAGTATAATGGAGTACAATAGCTGAAGAACACAGGCACAGCAGGAAGTGCTCACAAGTTCCCAGTGCTTTATTGTGATTTTTGACAAGAAATGATGAGGAGACAAATACAGATTTTCATTGATGAAACAGTAAAAGTTTCTGGATATTTATTATATATATATATATATATATATATATATTTTTTTTTAACTGAACTTAAACACAGCTTCAATACAGTTTCAGTTATGCAGCAATATTTCATTATGAAACAGCAAAAACCATCTACCTCACAAACTTTTTTTTTTTCAAAAACTGTATTTTTGTAATTCATTAAAGGGGATTTTTCTCCAGATTATTCCATCATCCTGTATTAGTGCAATGTATTGGTCTGCTGGCGTTTCTAAAAAAAATAATTAAAAAAATCACATTTTGTAGAAATGTTTCTCTTTTCCTTCAAGAAAAAAAGTGAATAAGTAAATTTGAGTATTTTTGTGTAATAAGCCTACCTACAGTACACACCTAACATAAGGGTATCTCACTCTTATATTAAGTGTACAATCAAAACATGGACTAGAAATAACGTCTCGTTGCGTGATTTTCAAAAAGCTACGATGTCGCTACGATGTCGATGGACATTTCAAAACTACAAGCAACAACAATAAGTGGTCAGATTACAGTGAGCTTTCAGTTCTGTGTTCACCTTGAACCGCCTGTTCCTGTGAAATTCTGAACACAAACTCAGAAAAAAAGAGAAATGTTTTAGTAAAATTTCATTTACGACTACTGTCTGTGAAACATAGCAGCACGTTTTAGCAAAAAAAATGGCACTTAATTATTTTAGCACCAGACTATGTAATCTCCAGACTTAAAAAAAAAAAAAAAGGAAGAAAATGGACCGTTGTTTTTAAATGAAGAAGTGAAAATTAGTTGCTACTCCAGATCTCTATTTACAGGAAAATTATCCCAAAATTGGGTACAAGTTCACCCAACATGCTTGATTTCTACAACTTGGCTGTGTTCAGTGATGAATGTCCTTGTTCTCCGTGTTACTTATGCAGGAGGGGGGAAAAAATGTGTCCAGTGTAGATACATCGAAGCTACATCCTGAAGCCCAGATGGTTTAACACAGCAGTGTAATTTTGCACTCTGCTGTCCTTTGGTGTGCTAAAATGGAAAAAAATGAAGAAAAGAAAATAATAAATCACACATGGGCAGGATCCCTGAGTCAGTTTTAATTGTCTTTGGGCACAGCCATGAATCTGAGGTGATGACGGGTCTTTGTAAAAATCACAGAGGTTCTGGACCACAGGGTGTGTAGTCTTCAGTGACGAAATGAAAGAACCTAAAAAGTTAAATAAAAGATGATATATTTTTCATCCAGGGCATAAATTCATTCTTAAAACAGGGTATTATTTCATCATCATGTACAATACCTGTGCAGTGTTAGAATTGTTTAATCAGTAGGATGTTCTGGGCACGACCTGTTCACCTCGAACCATTCATCAATACACCTGGGAAAACAAAAACGAGCGAGTGAGTAAATACGGATTTGTAACCAGAGACATGCACGCTTCGATTGGGTTTGTCTTGCGTGTTTGTCTTGTCTTTACCCTTTGTGGTAGATACAGAGGCAGGGGAGTCTGGCAATGGTGTCTCCCTGGGCCATGTCATCCAAGCATATTGCACACTCCCCAGAGTCCTTTGTCAAGACGTCCTCTAAAGTCAAAGGAAAAGACAGAACCCGTTTGTACGGCTGATACAATGTCATGATTAGATCAATGTTAATTTTATACTGGATTTTAATCTTCCATGAAAAATTTCCATCTACTCCCATCTACCTGTTCAGCTTTTCACCAGAAGTTCCTTACTCTAATGATTCTCATCTCTTTTGCACCTTCGGTGATTGTGAGCGATAGGATTTTATAACTTTCTCCATCTGGCTCTAAAATCGCACGCTAAATCCAAAAGTGGCAGGTTGGAACTCTGATTAAGGTCATTTTCAAACTCTGTATATTTGAGCTACAAAGTGGGGGGATACCTGGATACCATGGATACCTCCAAGCTTCATAATCTGAGTGATGGATATTCATCTTCCCAAAACAGTGAACTTCAAAGTTAGAGCTTTTAAAGAACATTTAAAGATGTTCAACCGATTTGGATCAAGACATTAACACGTAAATCTGTATAATGTCGATTGATCAAAAGCAAGCACTTGTACATCATACACAGCACAACTTGTTATGCAGGAAAGAAAAAAATTTTTTCTTTATTCGATGTTCATTCTCTGAGCAGCCATGTTGATATGATATCCTGTGATTACCTCACAATGAGGACGACCCCAATGTTCCAAATAGGAATTGTTGATTGTATTTTCTTAGGTTTTTCCTAGACAATGGTCAGAAATTCAGAGCTTCAGTTGAACACAACAAGCTCTGTGTCTTTGCACAGGGGACACTGAAAACCCTCTGGCTGTTATCAGCTCTGCTGCTGTAAACACATTACATCACTACTTCTATACCCCAAACTTTTCGAAATGCATCTTTATGTTACTACCCTTTGTAACTTTATTATTGGGGTCTTTTCCTATACAAATTTGTAAGATACGTCATTTGAACTGTAATTACATTTTAGACTAAAGCTTTCACTCTATGCGTAATCATATAGTAATATACGATATAGGTGATCATATATGAGCATTTCAAACTGCGACACTCGTACATGTTTGCAAATAAATAAATGTGTGAAATAGCTCAAGCATTGTTTAGGTAATAGTCTGTTTATACAATACTTCTAAAATTACAGCTGAAGCTAATAAAGGGAACATATAAACAGGTGATGTTAAGTGTTGAAAGGCTGCCAGCAGTGCAGAGTGCAACTTCTGCAGAGTCATCAGGTAACGTCCTTCACCACATGAGGGACACCACCTACTCCGTGTCTACCTGTTTGGCTTGTATTTTAACGTGAGGGTGGTTGGGACAGGATTACACCATGGATTGGACTCTTGTGTACTAAACTGGCTTTCACAGGGCATTTTCACATTAGGGCCCTGACACTTGAACCCAAAGTTTAATTAATTTTGATCTGTGAGAACATAATCGTTTCAGGCTTGGGAACCGTGCCCGAGTCTGCTTGAAGAGGTGGTCTCAGGCACAGTGCAACGTACTTGGGCACGGATCAAATCAGATACGGAAGCCAATCTTTCCTGAGCAAGGAAGTAGAACGCTGTTGGTGCCCGTCTCCTCCGAAATTTCCATGACCTACACAGCCATAGCTGATAAAGCAGGAAGGTATGCGAGAATGTTAATTTTTTTCCCCGAAATATCAAGAATATTAGGCATAGTGTGAAAGTTAACTTTTTTTTCACCTTTTCCTTCTTGTGTTTAATAACGGACAAACCAAGTAGGTGCATACTGCCACCTGCTGGATCAGAGTGTTAATACACACGTGTACCCGAGAATGGAGAGCAAAAATAATGTGGTGGAGTGGGGAGGGGGAACGTTTGTTTTAGGGGCACGGTACAAATCAATCGGCTGACAAACTCACGCAGACACAAGGGAAAATAGGAAAATGTGAGACATTGTGAAACATCTGAACATTAAAAAAATGGATCTGGGGGAACAAAAAAGCTTGGGGAGTAAAAAGCCATAAATGCAAAACAGGCAGTTTTTGGGAATTCAACATTAGACATATATGTGTGTGTGTGTGTGTGCGTGCGTGTGTAAATATATATTAGTTTATTATTATTTTTTTAAAGCGCCTCATAATCCATGTCCGCCTAAAATGGTTAAAACAGACTTTGCATAATTATTACAGGCACTGCAATGTTGAGACCAGGAAAGTCTGACTTTCTCAACAGGTACTGTGGAAGCCATGACAGTGGATTTTTACTACTCAAGTCGCATTCATCTGGCAGTCATTAACCTGGCATTACACCAGCACAGGTAAATCTTTGACTAGTCATAGGAATCCCAAGTCCCAAGTAAGGAATAAAGTAAGTGGAGGGCATAGTGATGGAAAGATCATTGAAAGCAGCCTTTTATCAGCCCAAAGTTGATTCTTTTCCTATAACAGCATGTCCTGCAGTGTTTGTTAATAAGCAATTTCCTCGCTTTATAGGCGCATTAATTGTTGTGAAACATCTCTGAGGGCATTTGGTTCCCTTTAGCACTATGTAGCGGTTAGGGGGGAAAAAAGCATACTGTTATGCTTCCAAACACATTTCCTGTCCTGAAGCTTGTCATGTCAGAAAAATGTATTACTTTTTCAAAACGATGATGCAGGAGCATAAATGTTAGACATCTTTTCACAGAAAGCTTCAGATTCAGTGATTCTACATTTGTTCAACAGCAATATGATTAGCTGTGGATTATGTGGTGTGTGTTCGACCCAGTCCTTGGGTGAGTAGTTACTCCAGAAACAACCACATAAAAACAAGCATGTTCGAGATGATGGGTTGAATCGCAGCCAGACCTGCTGTTAAAGAAAAAAAACTGTCTAAACCTTCTGACCAATCAGAATCAAGAGTTCAGCGTCTGTGTTGTATAAGCAGGAATAAAATACACATTCCTTTTTAACAACGGCCTTTTAACCACGTTAATCAGCTGCCAAACATGATCTGCTGCCATGAGTCATTGAACGTTCTCTGTAATGTTGTGTATTAACTGAACAACGCAGAGCTGTGTAAAAGATAATTATATACAACTGAACTGCCAGCACGAATCCGGACACCATGGAGATTACATTGTTAAGAGGGACACGCTGAAAGCTATCCAAAAAGACCTGCACAGGGTTAAACGAGAAGAGCCACGTCAGGGCTTTGTGTTAATGATTACTGACTGTGATTAAGCTGACTGCTGAAGCTGAACAGCGTCCAAACAATGGAAAAAAACTAACCTAAATAAACGGGTGGTCTTACCGTTATAGGTGAGTCTTGGTTTGGTGAGACACATGACAAGGTGAAGGTCAATTTCATCTGAAGCAACAAACTTGGAACATACGGGACAGTTGAATCCAGCTACAACACACACACACACACACACACACACACACACACGAGAGAGGGAAGAGAAGAGATAGAGAAAGATAAGCGCACAATACTTTGTGGATTACATTTAGAAAACTGTGCAAAATGTTCCTCAAGTCTTCAATTATCTCTCTCTGGTAAACTAGTTATAACTCTGCGTTAAACCCGACACAACACGAGGCTCTCCCATCAGATGCTTAGGGGTAGAACCAATTTGGGCACCTAATGGTCCATCTTAAAGGATCATTTATATAACAGGAGAAAGAGGAAAGAGGAAAGCACACAAGCCAAGTATGCAGGGTTAAATGTATAGTTTCAAATATATTTACTTTACAGCAGTTAGTATACAGTGTATAAAGCAATAGAAAAAATGATCCTAATCATTTTCAATATTTACAAGTCAAGGTACAGATCATGACCTTAGAATGAAATCTGCAAGCCGAGCTGCACGATTAATCGCATAAAAATCGAATTCACAATATGGACCTTCGCAATTGTTTAACCACAAAATTATTACAGGTAATATACACATAGTCTAGAATTTATATAGAGTTTGTCAATAAATTAATAACCTGTTAATTAAAAAATACATAATTTCAGATGATCGATATTAGAAAACATCCTATTTATGAAATCATTTGTGCCATTGTTATTTATTTATACATTTTTTGGGGGGATTTTTCATTCCTAATTTTTTAGTCGTATCCAATTCCCACCGGTCACTGGTCCGTCCGCCCATCAAGGCTTCTACTACCAGTCAGGGAGGGACGAAGACCGTGTATTATTCCACTTGCACAAGTCTTCTATTTGTTAAATAAATATAAACCATACTTTTTAACAGTTTTGAGTGACATTTGATGTTATGGGATGCCTCACAGCAGCTACATAAATGTAGATGTTTATGCACCATCCTGTCTTTTTTCCCCTCTCTTTAAGTAAATAAGATTGAGCAATGTCATGTGACTGAGAAATTCCCCTCACATCAGGAAGGTTACTTACAGTCACAAAAGTCGACACTTTCTTTAAGCATCTCGGGACAGAACGTTTCAACACATAAATATGAGGTACACCCTTCAGCCATAACTTTTAAACCATTAATGTTAAAACCAACTAGGATTTAGGTTCCCCTTGTGCCAAGAAAACAGCTTTGGCCCTCGAGGCAGGACTCCACAAGACCTCTGAAGGTGTGCTATGGTATCTGGCACCAGGACGTTAGCAGCAAATTCCTAAAGTGCTGCAAGCTGCAATGTGGGACGTCCATGGATCAGACTTGTTTCTTCTGTGGATATTCAATTGGATTGAGATCTGTGGAATTTGGAGAAAATCAACCTCTTGACTTACATTGCCAATTTGCTGCTCCTGTTTGCACATTTGCACGTGCTCTTTATGTTGCCTTGTTTTATCTTTTGTATAGTAAATGTCTTTTGTATAATACTTTAGAATAGTTTTAATAAATGTATTGTGTAAATTCGGTTCTTTTTAGACTTTTTAGACTCTTTTGGTTGGATTTATAGATAGTCAGCAAGTTAGGTGTCCTACTTAGCTAGTTAGTTTCTGTTCATTTATGTTACATGTATGTAGCACCTTGGTCCTGGAGGAATGCCGTTTCGTTTCACTGTGTACTGAACTGTATAGGGTTGAAATGACAATAAAAGCCTACTTGACTTGACCCTCGAACTCTTTGCCTGCTAAGACCCAGTATTTCAAAAGATGCACTGAGTGTTCTGATATCTTTCTATGGTGGCTAGCATTGATTTTTTTTTTTTTTCAGCAATTTGTGCTGCATTGGCTTTTCTGTTGGATCAGATTGGACTTACTGGCCTTTAATTCCCACAGGAATAGATGAGCCTTGGGCGCCCATGACTCTGTCTGTGGTTTACCTATATATATATAAAATAATTGATAATGTTATTCAGTTCACCTTGTGGTGATGTTAGTGTTGTGGCTGATTGATGTATTTTTGTTAAACATCACCACATTTTCTTCAAATCCCTTTATTAACCTTAGATTATCCAGTGAGTTTTCCACACAAGTCTTATTAATTTCTCATGAACCAACTTATTAATCTTATTGAGAAGTAAATCAGACTATGGTACAAATCCAAATCATGTACATTTCTAAAAATCAATCGAGTTCAGCTTTATTTATCTTTAAACAGAAATTGCCGGATGTACAGTAGATGTAGGATGTAGTTATACTTAAATCCCAAAATAGCAAACCAGGGACAACAAAATCAACACAAGACTACTAAGACTACTTTTCATCTTACTTTTGCATACAGGAAACTCTGTAGATTCAACTGAGATTAAGATTCAAACCTCTACTTTAAAAATCTCTCTCTGAGAAAAAGCTGGGCTGCTAAAAACACTAGAACTCCTGAAGCTCCCGCAAAGTGTACAAAGTAATGATTTTATAAATATGAAAAATGATTGCAAGCAAAAATATAAATACTTAAAATACAGTTAATAAACCTTAATTTAAAATATACATAACTTTTGTTTACTGTTCTGCAGTCAACAGTCTGAGGAAATAAATGTTCTTCACATCCTCAAGGGCGCTTGCTTTGATAGGTTTGTAGCTAGAATGTTTATCCATCCTGAACTCTCTTTGACTTTTTGTTGAATCCTTTTTGCATTATTTGTATTTAAGATTATTTTTCACTTCGATACATTTATCCAGGATGTTGAACAGAGTGGCAGGACTAGAATTTGGTGTGAAGAGCTTGAACCCTAAAGTGTGTCCACGTAATCCCACAGAACTATGATACGTAACCCAACATGCTAGAACAACGTGAAGCTGTTTGCTTAGTGCTGGATACTACTACTTAAAATAATGTGCTTTGGTAAAAAATAATAATAATAAAATAATAAAGATAATAATAATAATAAAGATAATAATAGCAGCATGTTTTTTTAGGTTTAAGCTTAATGCTTTGATCGACACACATATTTCCACCAATAGATACCTACATCTGTATTTCAAAAGTAATTGTTAGTAGTAATGCAAAACCTTTGGAAATCCCTGAGCTTTTGACCAAAGAGCTGCAACACATGCAACAGACCACATGCAAAACACAACACCTGCGCCTAAAGGCCACGGCCAACACATACCTTCCCATTGTTTACATGATGCTTAATGTCGGTCACATGCAACAAAATGGAGCACTACCTCATCCGTGCTCTCTGTTCCTTATTACATATTCTCTCTGTACACTTTATAATGCTAATTGTGCGTAATGTTAAGCAATACAATGACAGAAATCACAGAAAGACTATTTCAATTTATAGCAATTGCTTCTGCTGCTCATGCGTGGTAGAGATCAATAAGGGAACAGAACCAAGTAAAGTAGCTAGGACTGGTCCGCAATATTAGAATACTCTTTGCTAACCAGAATACCTAAACCAAGGTCAATGATGTTAAACAAATGAGCAAGTTAAACCTGCTTTTCATACAACGTATTCACCCATATAGTTCCATACAGATAATCATAGAGCGCCACTGAATGCTGCATTCTGATTGGCCAGAAAGTGTAGAGTAATTTTCTATAACAGCAGCTGTAATTCAAATTAGTCGATTTAATAAGAAAAAGCGTACAATCTCTGTGCTACAAAATATAAAAAAACATGCACTTTAGGACATACTGTTATAGGAAAACAATCAACTTCAGGCCGTATTGCACTTGCCAATCATAGACTAATTCGGTTACTTATAATTACTTACCTATTATTATCCTCTATTACGGCAATTAAGATGAACACTTCTCCAGCAATGCTAGTGGGTTACATTTAAATTCTTTTCATCACAACCTGATGACTAACATCTGAGCAATTACTTCCAGTGAACAGCTGGGAGTTGACTAAAACAGATGTCCAAATATGTGAGTGAGGCTTAAAATGACTCAAACAATTAAGTAATATTAATTAATAAGATTAATATTATTCATATAAGCAACATGAGTCATCGATAAAATGGTAAGACTTGTACATACTGTTCCATACAATACATTCTACAACGTATAATAATTTGCACTCGGTGAAGAAGTGCTTTCGGTCTCTATGTATTAAAGGGCTCACACTGACTTTGCTGCGGTTTGATACAGTCAGGGGACAGAAAGTCAAATTAAACGTCTGGTTAGCAATTCCTTTATTGTTTTTAACCAAGTTTTTAACCAAGTCCTGCCCACGTCCGCTCAACTGGCTTACAAGACCAAGGCTCATGAGGTCAAACTTCACCTAAAATAAGTTGCCGTGAAGTGAAGCTGAGCACCAACAAAAGCAAATGCATGGCTTTTTTGAGTGTCAGTAAATTGCGGTATCTGTTAAACAGATCAGATTTGTCTATCTTCCCTCAAGTTAGTTTGGTCCAAGTCAAATGTTGTATTGACTGGAAAGGAGAGGAGGGGGAAAAAAAATAAATAAATAAAAGCAGAAGCGTAGTTTGCTCATGTTTCCTGTATTCAAGAAACTACATAGATAATATCTATAGCCCAATAATAAGGGTAGTTAATGTTTACTGATGCATTGCAGCTAAATATGTGCAGGCACACTTGGATTGAAACAGATACCACCCAATGGCGTATAAGAGGACAGCATAACCTTAAAAAAAAATAATAATAATAATAATAAAAAAATAAAAAAATGCAAGTGTAATTCATTAGCAGCCAATAATTGAGTCGCCTCAGCTTCCATAATACATACCTAACAAGATTTATAAATTTATCCTGTGTTTTAAGAAAATGACTCTTGAAAATGAATTAAGAAAATTACTTGACCTTGTTGATGAGCCTCTAATAACAATTTGAAGTTTCAAGCAGCTTGCTACTAGGATATATTACTAGAAAATGAGACTGCATGAAACCTTTACTACTAGTTAAGCAACAGCAGGAAGCAGCATTTACAGCTTGAATTATCAGATTACACAAGCCAATATCTGATCTTTTACGGTGATCAGATTATTCATTGCAATCTAAACATGCATTGAAAAACTATTTTGCACTACAAGATTAAAAGTCAAACAGTAATCGTGCTTACTGATTAGCATGGATAAGTTATTAATTGAGATAAATGGTTATTCAATAGTTTTGCTCTAAAAATGCAGAAGACCCAGACAATTTAGCATGCACTTACAAAGAAAAGAAAATTATATAACTCAGAAAAAAGTGCTTTCATTCAGCAAAAGGGTCTGACTGATTGCAGCTGCCCCTTGAAGTGTGCTTCAGGCTTAGTAGAGCAACATGGCAAGTGCTAAAAACACACTGCACAATTCTGCAAAGCATGTGACTTAGAGGAAGTCACTAGTCAGAGTCTTCTTCCTCTTCAGCGCTCCTGTCCGTGTTCCATTTTCCCTTCAGCAAGCTAAGCCAGCTCAGGTTATTATCTGTTTTGGGTGAAGGTTTTAAAGCAATCCCCCTGCCGGAAATAGGCCATGGCCAATGTACGGTAAAGAGGGCACAACAGCCTGATGTTTCCTTGTTCCGTTGGGAAAAAATTCCTCGAGTGAGCGGTTTATTACTCTTCAATGCAATCAGCATTGGACTATCATGATGTTCATTAAAAAAAAATTTTTTTATGGAGGTCTGAGAAACGAAAGTCATTAAAACATTTTAGTTATAGAAATACCTGTACAGCCTAGTATACTTCTGGTTGTAAAAATTTACAAAATGAGTGACGGAACATGTGTAGTACCTCTTCACCGAGCTTAAAGCATTCCTTTAGGAATTATTTTAAAAACACTTCCAACCTTTGTGTTTCATTACTTACATTTACGCATCATGTGAATTTTGATTAAATAACTAGATTGTATAGGAATGACATAAAATAATAAAACATACCTAAATATAAAAACAGAATCTTCAAACATGTTTAGAAAAAAATTAACAACATTTAGGTTGATAGTTAATGTTACTGACTTAAATTATACACATATATATACACACACACACACATTCACACACACAATTGTCAAATAAAATTGGACAATATTCATGACATAAGTTTTATTCACATGGTTTAAAACTGCTACGTGGTGCTTTTTCATGTTACATGAAATTCAATCTACCTTCAGTTACGGCTGCTTTATTTTTTTAAATAAACGACATTGCGATTATTTTGAGACACTGCAATTGCAGTTTGAACTAATTTGATGTATCATCTTGTATTCAGTCATATTTTTCTAGGCTAACTGCAAACCATGGCACAAATGTTCTCTTTAAGAGGATGTTTGGCAATATTCATTCTTCACTTCTTTAAAAAAAAAAAAAAAAAAACTAAAAAAAAAAAAAACAACAACTTACATTTAATGACAGCATTTACATGAATTCCACATAATGTTACCTGTAAAATTATAGCATTTTGTGATTAGGTAACTGAAGAAGAGAAGGTACATAGTGTAATTGTGATTAATTGTGCAGCTCTGTTTTCAGTTAATAAAAAAAATGTCAGGCAAGTGTGGAAAAGGCTAAAGTGTGGCAAAGGCTAAAGCCTGGTAAGCAATAAAATTACAACAGTTGTATTTTATGTCTTAAAATTTTACAAAAAGAAGCTTCAAATGACTAAGTATGAACACCATGCATAAAGGGTTAAATGGGCAGTAAGATGACTTGCACGGTTTTGCTGTTGTGCTTATACTAACCTCAATAGACCATGACCTATTCGTTTCCAAAACAAATAATAACTGAGAAATTAAGGCAACTTCAAGGTATAGAAGCTATAAGGCAAGTTTGATATGAAAATATCAACCGACAAAGACGAATGAACAAACGCGACTTCAATATTTAGGGTCAAACTGATTAGTTTATAGCATGCGTAACTGAATGAAGTTTGATCCAGGAAATACATCCACACATGTTGTGATGAGAATGTGCAGTTCCACATCTGGCTGCATTATGTCCGAGGCTCATGCTAGCTTCTCTTATTAGGTTAGCGTAGATTTGTAACCGATAACTTCTGCGTTAATCAAAAACACTGTTCTAGACTTTATTCACAAACTACTCATACTAAACATAACTTTGAAATAGTAAGTACTGTATATTTTAAACACACAGCTATTAAAGAGTAATCATTTATAAATGATATAAGAGGACAACTTTTCTTAAATTTCTTCCTTATGTTGTCTCAGGGAGTCAGTAGTATTGCTACTGTCACCTCTGGCTTGATCATTAGAGATCTTAAGCTATACCCTGACTGCTGTTAAGTGCTATATGGAACCTTTTGAATTGAACTGAAAGGGCAACATGGCCAAGAAAAAGGATTTACATCACAGAAGTGTTTTTAACCAGAAGTGAGACTGTGCTATTGCAAATATACTGTCAGAACTCTGTTGCTCTAATTTTCTTTAGAATTGCATAACATTTTCTTAAAACAAACAAACATAGGTTGTCTTTCAAATTTATGTAAAACAGAATACCTGCTATCCTTAAGCTGCCCACTTACTCCCTAATTAAGTATCAGTCAGTCTCCCAAAAAAACAAACTAAAAAAAAAGAAAAAATCAGGAACAGTGAAAAGTGTATGCAATATTAGTTTCATGCCCGCTTACCACGATACACTCCTAAAAATAAAATTACCAGAAGTGGTTCTTGAGGGTGATGCCATATAAAAAGTCTATTGTAGTCTTTTTCTAAAGAATATGTTAACTCATTATTTTTTTAGTGTATCAGCAACAAAAGAATAGTGTCAATCATTTTCCAGCACAAAGATCTTTCTACATAATAGTAACAATTAGAACAGGAAAAAGACTTTTAGGTCTGTGTGGCACCAAAAATTCAACTTTGATTCCACTTTGCAATCATTATTTGTAATATTTATTTTAATTTCTTTGGTTGCCCCAACAGACAGGCATGGTTCCAACTGTATTTTATATATAAAACATTACAGAATAAACAAAACATTTCTCAGAATTGGTCCTCCAAGAATTTTAAAGATATGTGATGATTTGCTTATCTGTAACACAGCAGCGCTTTACAGGTGGTCATGAACACTATTTGATCTGATTTAAAACTCAAGTATTTTTAACTTTTTCAAACCATTCAGCTTGTGTCCTTGTTGTGTTAATCCATGCTACCCATAACTTTTTTCAATTCTGGGCATACAAATACCAACAAGCTTGGGAACTGTATCATTCATTTTGTTGATTATGTATTGGTAGCATTATTTGATGGGGATATTTTTTTCTATCAAAATTGGCTACCCCTAAATTTTCTAATCTGTCTATCTATTTATAAAACAGAAATTCTGTTTGTGTTTCTATGGCATGTGTTTGCACCGCTAGTTCTTCATAATGTTGTCAACTTGTGCAGTGATGAGCAGGTCACAGTACGCCATGACTTTTATTTCATTCCGCTCTCTATTCAACAGTGGGCAGCGTCATTATCAACTTTTATGTCATACTGTAAGCGTGTCACAAGCGTTCCTCCCAAGAGTGGTCACACAACAAAATCTTTACCCTTACCTGCCAAATGCCCAAATGAAAAATATCTCAAGATGTCATGTATACTCAGCATTTTATTATTGCAGTGAGTGTTGATACTACCTTGCACTCAAACCAGAGATCTATGCACACACAATTGGCAATTTGGGAATGCCAATTAACCTGATCTGCACGTCTTTGGACTGTGGGAGGAAACCAGAGTACTCGAAGGAAATCCACCAAGCACGGGAAGAACATGCAAACTCTGTGCACAAAGATCAAACCACTTTGTGCCACCCTCCATGCACTTTAATATTTGTGACCTAGTATGATTGATTGAGGTGTGAAAGATTACAAATCCTGGCAAGAAAACCAATCTTTTAAATCTTGAAAAGATTTACAAATCAATCAGTGGCTCGGGTGACCTTTGATTGATTTATTTATAGATCAGACAGTGTCTTTAGAACCATAATGTAACAATGTTCTGATTAAAGGCTCAGCTCTACTGGTAGGTATTGTTGACTCTAAAGGTCAATCACATCTGTTCACTTGTGACGCGCGTGAGTGCTCATGGCGCACTTGTCTTACCTCCGAGCAGGTGAGGGGACAGATGGGACGGTAACGAGCCTATCAGTAACCTCGGACCGGACTGACTCCGCTCTCCGTCCGCGTCTTCATCGCTTTGTGTCCCGCTGCCTTGCGCTATGATGGTGGGCTGAAAAAGCGAACTGGGTCTCGCACCGTCCGCCGCGTACCGTCCGCGCGCTCCGACCTGCTGCTGGTTTCCGGTGTAGTACCGAATCGCCGCTGCGCTCGCGCTCCCCGTGGCTGTGGTGGAAGTGGGAACATCGGAGCCTGAATAAGCCCTGAGGCGGGCACTAGCTGCCGGACTGCTCTGTTTAGGGCCCATGTGTTTATCTCTTGTTGTTGTTGTTGTTGTTGTTGTTGTTTAGGACGCACAGATCGGGCCCTAAAAAAAAACCTTTTAAAACCAAACACGACTCGTGACTAATTAAATAACGTCCGAGCTCAGATGTGGACGGACTTGAACTCCAGGTGTTAAGATACTCCTAAACCGAGTCTCTACATGGTATTAAGTAAAAGGTCATGTGGCTGCACACTAGTTGCTCTTCCGTAGCTGAAGTTTTGCGACGCTGTAGAAAGGCCTGCTGACTGTCAACAACCTCCGGAATATTTGGGCAAACTCCTGCGTCCACACTAAAACAAATACATAACAACACACGCGCGTTTGAAGTGGTCGGAGATGAAAGGTCCGAACGCTACATAATAACAGCGCTGACAAAAACAACCGCCACGACCGGTGCGCGCGCGCGCGGACACTGCGCGAGCCGAAGGTTATTATGGTTTGTGTGCGCGCGTGTGTGTGAAAAGCACGGATTGCCCTCCTCCTCCTTTATGTGCGTCAGGTGACGTCAACGCGGAAGTGCTTACAGCATAAACACTAGAATTCTTATTATCCTACTGTACTTCTCTACAATAATGTGACACGAATTTTGCTTTATTAGTGTACCCATAGTCTGTTGTTATTATTAAAACGTAAAAAAATATATTTATAAAAGATAAATATGGCGAAGTTAATGGATGTATGTAAAATAATGTCCACTCAGTGGACAGTGCAACACACTGCATGTAGCACATCTGTTGCTATGCACAATTTCAGATTTTTAGCGCTCCTGTATTTCAGATAACTGACAGCTGCCACCACTAGAGGTCACTCAGGTTGGATTTGGGAAGTTGTGGATAAGGCTTAATCAAAAGGTTGTGAGGTTAAATCCCAGCTACAGCAGATCATGTAGAGTTGCCTTTATGACCAAAAGCTTTTTTACACTTAACCATCACCTTATTTGCTGTTACAAAAACCTCCACACTTCTGGAAAGGTTTCTACTCAATTTAATTTTTTACTAAGCATAGCTATGGAAATTTCAAGTCAGTCACTGGTATTGGGTGATGAAGTCTGGGGAGCAGGCATCATCTTAGTTTATGCCAAAGGTGTTTTATGCAGTTGAGGTAAAACTCTGTGCAGGACACTTAAATTATGTGTGTTATAGCCATTAACTCAACATGTACATAAAATGGCCACTAAAATATACATTACTCGAGGTTACCAGTGGCCCTGCCCACGTTCAAAACCTGACGCCTGCATGCTACCATCACCACTCCTCTGCCACTCTGCAGTCTGATCTGGGTTTTCAGTAGCCCTAAGCTCGGCCTGACATACCTGTTTTCGCTGTAGATGACGCTGCCTACTATTACATTAGGTTAGAACTCTGCCTACTATTACATTAAGAACGCTTGTGACAAAAGGAGCATTTATTAGCCTGTTGTACCCAATAAGCCAGCAACTGGGTGTATATAAAATAAACTGTGTCATGACTGATCATTGTACTTACATATATTTACTTACTCATCACCTATACCGATTTATCCTGTATTCAGGGTCACGGAGGGCTTGGAGCCTATCCTAGGAGACTTAGGGCCCAAGGCAGGGTACGCCCTGGACAGGGTGCCAATCCATCGCAGGGCACACTCATTCACACACTACAGACAATTTGAGAATGCCAATAGGCTTAATCTGCATGTCTTTGGACAGTGGGAGGAAACCGGAGTACCCTGGAAGAAACCCATCAAGCACAGGGAAAAACATGCAAACTCCATGCACACAGAGATGGGAATCGAGCCTGGCCGGGAATCGGACCCAGACCCTGGGGGTGCCAGACGACAGTGCTAACCGTACCGCCTAAACATATATTTCATTTAAATAAATTATTTTCTTTGTATTTATATATAATGATGACCACCTGGTGTGGTCTTCTGCCATTACAGCCCCAAGGTTGAGTGTTGAGTGTTCTGTGGCATTTTGGGTGTTCTGTGTTGATTTTAAAGAATGGTTCTTTGGGTTTCTGTAGCTTTCCTGTCAGCTCAAACCTGTCTGGCCATTATCCTCTGATTTCTCTCATCAACAAGTTGTTTCTGTCCATAGCACTGGTCACTGGATGTTTTTTTCCCCCTTCATCATTATATGTAAACTCTAGAGAATTGGATTAGAGTACCTCTATAACCTGGACATAGTTTGCTTAACACTCAGACATGCTTTTTTGTTATAAGTTATAACCAATATGAACAGAAAGCTATAATGCCTCGTTATGCAGCTGAATTAATTAGTCCTTCAGTACTGTTGCTGCCAACAGATAGCGATAGCTAACTTAAGCTAATGTGTAACGGTAAGTTAACTATCAAGGGTAAAAACTGAAAAAACATTAGACCACATATGTACATATGTAGAGAGTTAGAAGCAAGAGTACCACTTTTTTTAAATAATGACTATTGAACACAGGCTGATAAAACCTGCAGTTATTTGTGTATAATTATTATACACAAAGTTAAATTATTAATAATTAGGATTTTTCTTAACCTACCAGTTTTGCGTCTTAAATTTTAGCTATCTTGATCTTTTGTGAATCGTAAAACCTGAAAAGACACTGTGAATATCAGATACTGTGTGTCTTTAAACACACAGTGATTGTCAAGATATACATTTTGACGTGATTGTCAAGATATACTCAAAAACACATGCTCAAATTAAAATATTACTAATTTATTCCTAAGTTAACTAAATACAGTACATGGTTTTGATTGCTATTCCGATAATCTTTCCAGTGTGGCACCAACAAACATGCCATGGTCAGAGTCACTGATTACAACATTCTTTCAATTTCTATTTGACCTGAACTTTAAATAAAGCTCATGAATTAATATATGCCACATACCACATGACTGGCTGAAGGGATAATTGCCCAAATGAGCCAAGCAGTATCTGTATGTACTGTATAGTAACAATATTTATGTACACTATGTCACTATGTCATTACATGTCTGTATGACTGTTGCCTACACTCCTCACTAATGTTAGTCATTAAGCTGCACACTTTGTACTCATTATTTTCTGCTTTGTGTTTACTGTAATGGGTATCAAATTAGATTTTGAATCACTTTTGAAAACTGGCTCTAGCAAACTTTTTCTTATTTCTGCAAATTAACTTCTGAACACTGGAGGACTGAGGACTCGTAAACCATGCCATGCAAGTTTTAATCTCAGATATTGATATAAGTCCAGACTTGAACAAACAGAATTTTGTTGCCACTGGCACAGCTATTCAACATGTTCCTCAGGGACTCCTTCTTTATTTACATGCCAATTTTAGCTATATCATATCAACACAGGCTTAGAACGATGTTAGAATGATAATGCATGGACTTGTGCTTTGAAAATGTATAATAAATACACTGTCTGCAAATGATGAGAGGCATTATCAAAGGCAGTCGCTACACGTGTCTGTGGCAATTACTGTACTGGCCATCTAATCATCCACTACACTACTGCACTGTCGCTTTAAGTCTATATTATACTGCTTCATTCACTATACATCTTTGCACCGTTCATAATTTGTTTATCATTGCACTACTGTATATTCTACCCGTATATGTATATGTATATCTTGTTGAGCATGTTATCTTGACTTATCTTTGCTGTCCACTGCACAATGTTTGAACAATTATACTATTTATTGCCATACATACCCTATTCTTATTACCAACTGCACCTTTTCTACATTAATCAATCTCACAATCCTTGTACATATGGACCCAAACCATAATTTACCACAGTTATGTACTGTATTAAAGAATAGGCCACTTGTGCTCTTATTGTTAGATGCTGACTGCATTCCATTGGCTCTGTATGTGTACTTTGCACAATGACAATAAAGTTAAACCTCATCTCATCTTACGTGATCTAATGTAATTTATACTAATGATATTTGGCATTGGGACCACGATGTGAGGTATTTAGCACCTGGAACACCTTGCCTCTGTCTTCCAGAGAATAATACAAAACATGTCCTCTTTTAAAATAAAAGTGTTGAAAACCTTTCGACAATTTTTACTTTTATACTTTTTTAAAATGTACAAGAAACATTTTCCTTATTGGTTTTCAGGTTATTAAAGAACAGTATTACACTCAAATACTGTAAATGATGCTCTAAATGTTGACTCACCTTCTTTCTAGCCATTTCTGAAAGCTGCTCGGCCTCTTGAGGGGTTTCTAAAGGAAGAGGTTTGTAAAAGTGGTTTGATATGTCTATTCAACCTTTCAATTAAATTTCTCGTTAAGCTGCATGACTGGGTTATGCTCAGTTCACTTATGACTTACACCTAGTATTTCCCCGTTCTCTAAAGATTCCATTGAGGTGTGTGTCCTCATCCCAGGATACTTATTCATAATCTGATCACACTGAATATCCTTTAAACACAATTAGTACTGTATTTACTCTTTATCTTTGTATCTACATCTATTTACTGTAATGATTTAGAACCTCTCTTGTGTCATGCCGAAAATGAGTTCCTTTTTTCTTCGTCAGGTTCCTCTCAAGTTTTTTTCCTGATGTCATCTTAGGGAGTTTTTCCCTTGCACCTGTTATTTCTGGCTTGCTCACGAGGGATCTAAATATAAATCTATATCCAGATTTCTGTAAAGCTGCTTTGTGAACGTGTCTATTAAAGAAAAATTAATGTAGTAGTAGAATGACTGTCTGTATTATACTACTGTGTGTACTAGTCCTCTAAAGTATTATAGTTGCATTTAAATAATTCAAATATTTTAACAGTTCGTTGTGGTACCTTGGCTAGAACAGTGAAATGGGAGACTCACTGAGGGAACAGAACAAGCTGAAAGAACGTCACCTCCACATGGTTTAATTTGGGAACATACACAAACTTGAGGATGAAACAAATCCGATGACAAAGCAAGGAATAAAACAAGACATTATTATAAAATTACATCTTTAAGCAAACTTTACTTAAAACTCAAAGTCAGTAAAATAGTCATAGTTGTTTAATGGGGTAAATACCCAGAGGTGAGCACTGAGGGCAGGGGGGGGGGGGGGGGGGTGGGGGGGGGGGGGGGGGGGATGTAGGGGTGATATACAAAAGCTTGCAGAGTGCTAAAGCTAGACGATTAAATAAATATTCATGAGGAAGAATTGCTCTGATTGATCTTACACCAGACACCAGTGCATGTGGACGATGTAACGCTAAGGAAGACAGTATGGAAGCAGTGATACACAATACAGGGGTTTGATGGCAGAATTAGGTGTGTACTAAATTTATGAAGTAAGCAGGATCATATCAAAGTTCTTTATATCCTGGTATAACATGTGATGTTCCTGCTAACCTGCTTACATCACTGGAAAGAAAGAGTGGTGAGGTGTGTCAGACTTCAGCCACTTCGATGCCTTTGCGCTTTAAAAGACTGCTGTTGAGGATCATATTTTCCTCAGTCAGCACTAGAGAATGAAAACGCAGATAAGCCGCTTCAGATGAATATGTTCATGCTTATTGTACTTCACAATTTAAAGCTCACCTCAGGCTTTTACTTTCGCCTAACCTGGGAGGAAAACATCATGGTGGAAGTCCGTAATTAATTAGCCAAGATTGGTGTGAAAACATGCCTGAAGCAGGCTAAAGTTTAATACAACCAAAGACTATTAAAGGCCAAACAGAAACGTAACCACGATGCATAAGTGCAAACAAAGGCTTGTCTTTACAGAAAACTGAAAACGCAATCACGCTATGTCGGATCTAGAGCTATTATGCATTAAGTATCGCAGGCTGAAAGCTTCACTGGGATCACTATTCCTATTCAGCCCATGGCCATATGATTAAAGATATTGAGATACAATGAACAAAGCTGATGATGAGTGTTCTAAAGAGTTTGATAAATTATCTCTTACTGTTTGGTGTCAGACGTTAAAAGGTTACGCCACAATCTCCTCTTCACCTATTCTCCAGAAAATCAATTGTGACTTTCTAAGTACGGACATTTAGTAAGACAAGCTCTATCCATCATCATTAAAAGGAGAACCTACATTTAGAGTACGTGAGTAGAGTAGCTATTCCGACATTTTCGGGGAAACATTACACTATTTTCGCTATGTCTTTTTATTCAGGAGAACTATGTGAATGAATGTATTTTTAATACTAATAGCAATATGTTACATAATTATGCTTGCTCAAAAAAAAAAAGTAACATTTATTGAGATTTATTGTGAATGGGTTTAGCCTGGTGGTTTCCATTAAACAATTTTATAAGATCTAATGGTTTTAATGTTTCCAAGTGTATATTAGATATTGATATACAGTAGTTGATCCGATATTGAAGACGGTAGATTGAATATTGGAGAAAAATAAAGAATTCGATCTGATTCTGGAATTGAATTTGAAACGATTCTTGGGAAACAAAGACTATAAAGAGAATAAACAAAGAATAAAGAGTACTAGTTGTATTTATTTTTTTTGTTAAAAATTATTTAATTATTTTTATTCCTCATGCTTTATTAAAATGTGTTATTACATTTATTAACAAAAATTTAATTTGATTTTCAATTTATTTATTTATTTTTTGGTTGGGGAGGTCTAGCTATGTCCTTTTTTATATTTTAAAGTAAAAAAAAAAACATTAAACCTTAATAGGATGAATATCGAGTCAATGTCGACTGATCTTCACAAGGCATCAGAGTTGGCATCAGAATGTGAAAAGAAAAACTGGTAGGGTGCCATTTTTAATATTTATATTAACTGAATGAAGTATTTTTCAGTTGAACCTAGACAAGTTTAAATGCTGCATATAAATGTTTTTTTTCTGTTGTCTAACACAACCTGAAATGCATGATTATATAACAAATCTTCTAGGTCCATTATGCAAATGAACCACAGTTGTATTTTTAATTTTTTTTTACTATAACCTTACCATCAGAAACTATTAGGACCCATTACACTGTGATATCAACCCATTACACAAAGTATCATACACAGAAACCGACAGAAACCTGAAATGGTCTCTGTATTTTTTTTCCCAAGCAAGGACTTGCTAAATAAAACAAGAAGAACATAGGAGGTCTACTGAGAATGTTTTTCTTTGCAGCATGAAATCGTGCATTATAACAAGCTGTGGTGCGAGTGTGTAAGACAGAGGGGTAGTGCATATCATAAAACGGTAGAAATGTGAAGATGGTTTGGAAGAAGGAAAAAAGCGAGGGAATGAAGCAACACTCCGGCCCATGGAAGGACGATCCACCTCACTGAGCATATTATTGGCTAACACCCATCTGCTGATGGTCCGTCTCGGCTTCCTCCTCCACGTCTCCATGGTACTGCTCGTACGTGTCGTCGTCAATGTCTGGAAGACCCAGGAGCTAGAAAACAACATCATGTTTATTAATTCAATTCAATACAATTGTCATTGTCGCAAAGCAGCTTTACACAATCTAAAGAATTATTTAAGTTTGTATGGAATGTGAATGTGTATGAATCAAAATGGTCAGATAGTCCCTGATGAGCAAGCCGAGGGCGACAGTGGCAAGGAAAAACTCCCTGAGATGGCAATAGGAAGAAACCTTGAGAGGAACCAAACTCAGCAAGGAACCCATCCTCATATTACTTTGTTCCAACTCGAGTAACAAACAGGGGCGGGCAAGTCAAATCAGGACTTTTGATTGAGCAGAATAACACCACGTTATATGAGAGTAAACATTCCCTTTATTTCTCCATATAATCCCCTGCTACACTAATGCACTTATCCCAGTGATTCACCAGCGCCGGATACCATCAAGACGCCAAGATCAGACTAGTGAATGGTTGTGTCTACAGTTCCCACAGACCGATCTGTCTTTTCTGCAAGTTGTCGACAAATTATCCATTGAATCCGTTAAAACTTGCGGAATGGTCACAGGAACGACTGCAGTGGGCTTCAGGTGGTATCGTCATTCACGGACGTACAGTACAGTCTTTAAACTGTTTACACCATTCATATGTTTTGTTGCTGCTAAGGGTCTCATCACTGTACTGTGCTTGAAGTCTTCTGTAAATGTCAATCGGTTTTTACGCCTTCATTCTGGAGAAATTTTGAGTGAAGTCTTGAACGCCCCTGACACTACAAACGTTTCTTTGCTCTTTTGTGAAGATGTTGATGAATAACTTTAAAAATTAGGACTTTCACATAAACACCTTTTTAAAGAAAATTGTATTAGGTTGTTGAACCAAACAAAAAAGGACTTGAGGCAATGGTCACATTAATGCCATTAAAATGAGTATTCTTCCTAAATTTTTATATCTTTTTCAGTCTGTACCTGTTTTTATTCCCAAATCTTTGGTGCTTTAGATTCTATAATATCATCTTACCTTTGGAAAGGTAAACATCCTCGATTAAATAAGTCGCTACTTCAAAGATTTAATAGAGACGGTGGCATGGCTCTACTGTACCTAATTTTCATTTTTACTACTGGGCAGCAAACATTCGATGTGTCATCTTTTGGGCATATTTTCATAATCACAACTTAAACGGCCTGCCTGGGGAGAAATCTAGTTAAACTCATAAACCTCTCTGTCTCTGCATCCTTGGATCTGTACTCCCCATTCTCTCAATTAAATCAATCAATAATTCAGTTATTAGGCATACCTTGAGAGTATGGGTTCAGTTCAGAAAGTATAGCGGTCTTCTGGGCTTTTCTCTCTCCAGTCCTATCGTCTCTAACCATCTCTTCCAACCTTATTTACATGATTCAGTGTTTCAGGAATGACACAATAAGGGCATCAAGCTATGCAACGATCTGTTTGTTGATCATAGGTTTGCATCATTTGAACAGCTTTCAGAAAGATTTAACCTACCCAATTCTCATTTTTTCAGAAAACCTGCAAGTAAGACACTTCATTAGCTCTTCAATACCAAATTTCCCTGAGGCTCCTGCTGCAAATATTATAGATAATCTCCTCTGTTTGTCCCCGCTGTGTAAAGGCCTAATATCCACTATTTATGGTGGATTGATGGGTTTGAGTCACACCTAGTAAAATTAAAACCGCTTAGGAGAAAGACCTGAATTTGACAGTCAGATGATACTTGGAATTCAATTCTTAAGCTTGTCAACTCAACCTCCTTACAGTATGTGCCCACCACTCTTTATTACAGTTTAAGGTTGTACACAGGGCTCATTTCTCCAAACTTAAGCTTTCCTGTTTTTATCCTGCTGTCGAGTCTAAATGTAAAAGTGGAGAGGCGTCTCTTATTCATATGTACTGTACATGCTGGAATTTTAGTATCACTGGAGAGGAATATAAGTGTCTAACTCCAGCTAAACAGCGTTTGTTGTCTTTTGCGACACTCCTGGCCAGGCGTCCTTTTTTATTCAAGTGGAAGGATGCCACGTTACCCACTCGCACCCAGTGGCTCAGAAATATTATGAGCTGTTTGGCTCTGGAGAAGATTCACTACTCAATCCGTCATTCAGACTTAAAATTTCAACCCCTTCCTTCGCTTTATTCATATACATTTTTAGTTTAATTCCCTTCCTATTTAATTGTTTGTTTGTTTTCTCTCTCTCTCTCTCTTTCCCTTTTTTTGCATGCAGAACCAAAAAAACTTCCAGCTTCATGCTTTTTCGTTTCTCTCCTTTCCTTTTTTAAATATGCCTGGCGTCTAGCCTTTCTTACACATGTAAAGCTGGCTTGGAGTCAGGGAGGGGTGGGGTGGGTGGTATAGGGGTTTATAAGGGGGTTATAAAATATGCATTGAAACACTACATGTTTATTCTGTTTCCCTGTTTAAAATCAATAAAAAATATCGTTGAAAAGAAAACACAACCTGCTCACTTTCGGGGCGTGCAGACTGATTTTAACTTGATCTTAATGATCTTCACATGACTGTGAAACTACAAAAAAAAAATAGGACTTTCTATTTCATGATAATAAGTTAATAAACTGATAATAAGGGATACGTCCTTCAAATGTCCATCACATGATCTGTGTAACTTACAGTATGTATGTCCAGAGAAATAGTTTGAAAGCAGACATTTATCTAACATTTATTTAAGATGTCTCAAGAGCCAGACCGTTTGAATTTTAGATTACAGAAATGACTTGAGGACAGAGATGATCGAAAATGAAAAACCAAAGCAGGTGAGGAAAACACTGCTTACCACAAATGATAACAGCAAGAGTCTGCTTCCAACCATGTGGGCTCATTTATTTGACCTAGAGACTGAAAGTTAACTCATACCTGAAATTTCATTACACCACCACAGTGTGAGCAAAAAAACACGACTCGTGCATCTAACATACATCCTTCAAGATCCTTTACAAACCCATTATTGTTTAGTTAATATGAGGAGTGTTCAAGTCAAACTGGGACTTGTGAATGTTGTTAAAACCGATTAACAATTAAAGAAAAGTTCAAGCACAGTACGGTCATGAGACCCTTTAGCCACAGTAAAAAAAATTCTAAAAGAAGTCCCGGTTTGACTTAAACGTCTGAATCATTCATGTCTCTATTTTGTTCTTGTCACCCTTCCCTGTGCACACACGGGGAACTGCAGCCTCATGTCTCTCAACACAGAATGTCAGTAATAGCTACCAAAAAAAACAGCCAGAGCTCTGCGACTGTCCTCTTTTCACCTTCTCATCCCGATCAGGAGCTAATGAGCTCCGGCTGACCTCAAAAACAAGTCATGTGCTGCTAAGCTGTTTATGTCATCGCTACTGTAGCGCAGAACTGTCACAAATTTTGACGTGGTTGTTGTTGTTGTTTCGAACGCAGGTGCATCCTGAAGATGATGTTATTGCAGGTTACGTAGGTTATTGTAGGACAAAGATTGTGTCACATTAATGAGTGTTTTGAGCGTTTCACTTATAGTACAAAGACGATGGTGAGGAAAAAATATGAAGTGGGCTGAGAGAGCTTTATAGATATCTGGGCATTTTAGGCGAATTCGCTGTGTGGGTGTGTACACACAAGGAAAGATTTTTTTCTTTTTTTTTAAACCACAAGAACGGTCTGTTCTGCAGAGAAGACTGTACACTTCTGTCAGGCTGTGTTTTAATTTTTGCTGTACAAAAATGTTAAATGACAGAAATCCCAAAATGTCTCAGAGACTCAGAAATCAGGGCTATAATCATATGCTGTGCGAGTTTTAGGTGTATGTTGTTTTTAGGTGTATGTGTGTGTGGGTGGGGGCGGCTGTGTGATGAACAGCACTCACAGGTCTGAAGGATCTGAAAACTTTGTCAAGGACCTCCAGCAGGGTTTTGTGTCCGCAGGAGGAGATGTAATCCTGTGCCAGCTGCAGGAACGGCAGGCAGTCCTCACTCTCACTCCACACATGCTACACACACACATAGCACAGACATCTCATTACTCAGTACATATACGTTACACTTATCTGCATTTTCCCACAAATGGAACATTAGTGAGGAATTTTGACATATTTTTACTTTACTCAGGGTGGACACTATGAATATAAATCACACATCTAAATGCTACAGCTCCACTACACTCACCCTGCAACAGATTAAACCCAATGTCTTAACCTAAGATATGACACACTTTAAATCTGTTCTGCATTTACTTTACCAGTGTAAATTCTTTTAAGAACTTGTTGTTGGTCTTTCGGCTGCTCCCGGCAAGGGATCGCCACAGCGGAATACCCAGTCCGCACTACAACTTGGCACAGGTTTTACGCCGGATGCCCTTCCTGAC
>JAOVVA010000030.1:4442718-4480474 GCA_028565275.1 Leiocassis micropogon | reverse complement strand
TTTAAAATTCTGTATTGAAACATTCCATGTCTACCCTGTAATATCCCTGTTTTAAAATCAATAAAAATATTGTTGAAGAAATTATCTGTTAAGCTTACCGGGCCTTTCCTATTTCTAAATTTCCTTGTCTCGGTATGTGCGAAAGTGTTTGATGTGGCATATTTCACAACCTGGTTACTTCCTGGCTTAATATTTTTCACTATGAGGCAAATTTAGAATCTGCAGTTCAGATTTTGCGTATATAGAAATCCTCTTTGTAACCTTATTTTACAATCAAAGATCGGATTCGGAGGATCTGCATTTGTGTCCCAGCCTGTAACACTCCCACAGATACCCTCCCTATCTCCAGTCCTTTCTTCCCTCCACACTTTCCCCCTTGCTTAACACAGCATCTGTGCTCGGCCCAGCAGGAGGGAGAAACTGCTGTGTGCAGATTAATGCAGGAATCATTTGTTAGCCGGTAGAAACTAAAAACCCCTAGTTCATAGTTTACAAGTGAATCTTTAGGAAGAGGTACCAACCTCAGAAATGCAGAATACACCATCAGAAGGCACCGTGTACATTCATACCTAGGGCCAAATTAGCATCGACAGTCCCCCTTGAGAACCAGAGCGTTTGTAGACATGTTTGCATTACTATGTTTTAATAAATATATAGTGGTCAGGATTGTGCAGTATAGAATGACATATCCATTTTTCAGCACAACCTGGGCAATATGATCAGATGAACTGATTTTGATTTCATTTGAACCAACTATACAAACATGACTGAGCAAAAAATGTAAAATGGGTCAAATAGCACAGATACATACTGTATGATCACATGTTTTTATGGTTGTTTTCGGTTGTTTCTAAGTTCGAAAAAATAATAATACTACGCTCATTTGGTAAAATTTACACGGAGTAAAAGTAATGACAACTAATCATATCTGAAAACCCAAAAGCACAATTGGATGTTTGAGCTCTCCCCCATCGACACACACCAGCAGGACTTCTATATAAGCAGTTTCTTTTTTAGTCGGATCCGATTGGTGTAGAACAGGGTGTAGAAGAATATGAGAGATTTACAGCATTTCGAATGGAAACTATGACGAACAATGCTGGAGAGGACAGAAATGATTTTCAGCTTTGCTCCGGTTTAAGCAGAGAGACATTTTGCGGGGAATAAAATAATCAGGGTCTGCCCTAGTGTTAGTATAAGAAAAAAAAATCAAAAAGAGCTGAAATGCTTCCCTCTGAGAAAAGTTTGAGGATGAAGGCACAGCATTAAAAATCATATCAACTGATGAAGAGACTGGATGCACCCGGATGCTATACATAGAAGGATGCTGGTGTTAATTAGTGCGATTGTTATGTCATGTTGCAGGATTGCATCTTTCAGGCTTGAAATAGCAAATACTGCCATTTTCAGATTACAAATTAGTAATTAGTCTCCAAATGTGAAATCATCCTCCGATCCCTCTCACAGTAATCGAACCTGCATAACGAAATGTGGCCCCTCCTGCGATGTTTACTTCTGACATCCTAAGACTTCTTCAGTAACCCTGAAGCTTTGAGAGAACTGAATGGCAGTGTAGGATAGATATGGGATTAGTAACTCATTAATTCAACAGCAGCTGTATGAAACGTATGCGTACAGTTTATACGTCGGGTGTGTACGTTACGGGTTAAGGCAGGGTTTAAAGTGCAGTGATCTGTCAGTGTCAGAACCTGCAGGGGTGACTGATAAAGGGGTTTCCTAGATGTCAGCATACATGCCAACTTACTCTCTCTCTCTCTCTCACACACACACACACACACACACACACACACACACACACACACAAACACACACAGTTCTGTTCTGAAAATGACGTCCGTCTGCAAAAATGAATTAGTTAAAAAACAAAAGAACTCACTGCTTGGAGCCAAAAAAAAAAAAAAAACACTTTACCTAATCTCGTTTTGTTCCCCTGTTTAGACATTGGAGAAAGACAAGAACTTTTAAGATTTTGTTTTACATTATTTATCCATCTCTATTACCATAGTGAAGTATGTGATAATGTTTTACAAAATGTGCAAAAAACCCAACTAATTCTTAATAAAATAAAATCTAAGAGCAGTTCTTATATAAATGCATATTTTCGTAAACTGATTTAGTAAATTCTTCAGTCTGGATGGTATTTTTTTTTAAATACACTGTAAATCTGCAAATCTTTTTATAGAGATTAATTTTCAGTTTTGTTGCACCAGTATAGCACGTGAATACCACGAAACCACAGTGGAAGTGTTAGTTTTTACTGGTGACACTTTCTTTGATGTCGGTTTTATCTTTCCTCCTTACAGCTTAACATTTGCAGTTTCTTAGAATAATCTTCCATCATTAATATTTGAAGTCGACAGCTTTCAGTTCTTTTTTCAGTGCAGTGAAACGTGTCGACATTTGCGTTTGCACTAATCACATGCTCCAGCTTCTATTTAAAGATATTAAGTAAAAAAAATAAAAAAAAAACTTGCATATTTTCCTCTGATGCCTGGTTGTCAGGTGTGGTGTTATTTTTTTCTGTGAAAAACTGATAGCATGTAAAAAGCATGGAGATGCCTATAGGGCAAAAAAAGAAGAAGAAACGGCTCCAGCAGGTCTGTCATGCTGATGAAGGCTGAAGGAGTGTTTTGCCAGCAAACTGCTGACCGACCAGTGTTATTCAGCTGTATCAGGAGCTGTCAAACACACAAACAGACACACACACACACACACACACACACACACACACACACACAAAATAACACAAGCAACATTTGTAATGAGGTGGTGCAGAGTGTGAATTAATGTGCTTTACAAATTACAGCATTCTGACTAACACTAGCTCTCATAATCACATCATGTCTATAAGTGTAGACAAGAAATCCATGTTTTTCTATCACAACTGGAGTACCCAGGGTGGATAGAGTTCATTGTGTGCTTTAAACGTTTGGGATTAAAACTCAAAAAAATGAAGATTTGATCCATGCCACTTACTGCACTATATTGGTCAAATCACAGTGCACACCTGTGCGACTTCATATAACAGGACACATACAGTACAGTGTGGTGTAAAGGTGTAAAGTCTCATAGTTTTATAACTGTATAGGACTTGCATGAAATTACTTTCTTATAAAAGTTCAGATAAGCAGGTAACATGACTGAATTGTGTTACCAGTTAGATTTTAATGCTGAATTATTAATGATTAATTTATATCTTTAAATAAGACAGTAAGACAATGACTCTAACAAGATAAAAGATATGATTGGAATCTGAACTAAGCCCAAGAGACGGTAAATAAAATGAAAAATCTTTAACGTCTCTGAATACGTCTTCCTTTCTGAGATAATGTCTCTACCCCCATGTAGCTTGTCTTTCCACTGATGATCTTTCTCCAGTTTATGATCATGCCGGTTATTATATAAACCACATCAGAGGATCTGCTGAAGAAACCGAGCTGATTCAGGTTTAGTCACAAAATTTTGATCAGCTAAATACATTCTATTTCCATTACGTGGTGCGCTGCAATGCTTGCTGTGCATCCAGAATGCATGCCGCTATTTTACAACTCATGGTAAAGATGTTGCGAGCCGTTGTGCTTTAGTTAAATAAGGCCTGCATGAGAAAGCCACCTAGTCTGCACACACCTTTATGTGTGTGTGTGTGTTTGTGTGAAAGAGAGTGTTTCCATGTGACTGACCTCAGTTGAGTCCTTAAGTCCTCTAAACACCTGTCTCACTGTAGAGTGCACACTTACTCAGCGGTGTCAGACGGACAGGTGGCTCTGGACATGAGCAGCTGTCACTCCTAGACAGGGGCTTGAATGACACCTCCCCCCTGTTTAGCCAATCACAATATCCCATTCGGTTACACCACAGTCAGTCGCTGAGATTAACTGTGCCTTGGACAAATTCATATATAGGTCATTAATAGGGATACATGCCTGTGTTACATTATCCATTAAGGACTGGTGTAATATGTATACGTCGATTTTTAGATATTGCTTAAGTATAGAAAGCTGCATCATGTCAACAATTATGCGTTCCCTCACTGACATCAGCGCTGACGAACACACAGTGTGCGTGGAGAAAACAAGCTCCAGACTCCGGCTGGATGCCTGCAGAGTGCACCAAGGTGACAGTGACTAATAAAGCGGACAGTGTGCAGTTAAATCTCATTCAGCATCACCTTCAGTTTGAGTGCACTGGACTGAGAACGATCCGTGTTGCAGATGTCATACTTACATAGTAAGATACATTATATATATATATATATATATATACACACACAAGAAAAAGGGGAAATAGTGAAGTGTGGGAAAAACATGTGCATTTCTTGTAAAGTTCTAATGACTGGATGTGGTTTAAATGTGCTTAGTCATCTCAGAGACGTCTTCCAGTTGCATTTAGATGAATAACAGGTATATATGCGGTCTGACAAGCAAACGCCAAACGGCCAGAATGAGAGACATGGAAAAAATCGTTTGCCCTTTTTCCCCTTGTGTGTAGATTTGGATTCTGTCTTTGGTCTTTAGTCTATTTAACTCATGCACATGCACACACACACACACACACACACACACACACTCACATCACATAGTGCAAACTGACTGTCCTCCGCTGCTAGGCAGGAAACTTGCTGCCCATGATGCCACATCTGTTCAGGATCTCATACTCTATGACCTTGTATGAAAGATGCACACGAAGAAAAAAAAACACAGCAGATGTATTATTTTTGAACATAAAAAATAAAAACTTTGAATAAATATGCGAATTTGTTTCTAAAAAAACAGTGCAGTTTGGCTCTCATCAGTGCACTCCTGGATTCAGCCGAGGTCAGGCTTGACTGTTTCCTGCTGCTGACCACAGACATACAGGCAAAGGAAGACAAAGGCACATACACACATACACATTCACACTTTTTTCTCATTGCTCTCACAATGCTTCAGTGATTTTCCTGTCAAACCCCATCTTATCTTTATTTTCTGATCCACCATTGTAACATTTAATGCAACACACACAGCAAGGAACAAAACAGCTTTTAATATCGCGCACATGACTGCTGTTCTCCTGAATATCAGCACCGCTGCTAATTAAAGACAAAATCATCAATACTGAGCGTGTGATGCCACTTTTTATACAGCAGGTCTCTGAACAAGATATTAATATGGTGTGTGTGTGCGTGCGCATGTGTTCGGACACCTATTGCAAAACACATACATACTCTCACTTCTATTTGTGCTTGGTGACTACAGTAGGTTATTTAAATACACCTGACACTGCAGCTCATTCTGTTTATTCTCATCTGACTCCAACACTACACCATGCTGCTATTACTGCACTCTTTCACTCACGTTGTGCACAAAATACATTTGCACCAAATACTATATATTTACTGTATAAGTATCTGTATTGTTTTTACCCATTTTTAGACATTGAGATTGGTCTCCAGTGTGTGTGCAAAAAATAAGTAGGAAAAAACATTCTCTGCTTTTCCTAATGTGACCTCATATAAGAAGTTTGAGGTGTGAAAAAAAAAAGGAATTATGTGAGGGGTACATATTTCAGTTGGGGCATTAACACACACACACTTTGCCTCCTCTCTGAGACTTGTGATAACTTGGTAAAGAAAGATTAAATCTGGGACCTTGAATAAATGTTCGAATGATGATTCTAACGATTTAAACTGACATCATTTCCCTTTCTGCACACACAGGGCTTGGCCTTGGTGAGGGGAATGTCAATGTCAAGGTCAACGTCACTACCTTGTCACTTACTCCCCTTCAGCGTTTCAGAAATGATGCCGCTTCCTGAACACGTCAGTTAAATGTGGTTGCCTGTGTGGGTTTTCTCAGAATTATGAGGTTTCTTTTTAATGATGCACTATGGTAGGGTGAAAAATTAGTGTTCAGCGTGTTCTCCCACCCTGCTCGTAACCTGGTCAGACCCCTCACACTATGCAGCGTAGAAGACTGGCTGTGGTTGCCTTTTTTTTTGTTGTAAAAAGCGACTATGGTTTAAAGATGAGCGGGACACTAGGAGACACGTTTTCAACATCTGCGTGACCTGCTATGGATGTCACGTCAGAGATGCAGTGCTTCCACATCCACATTTTTTGGTTAGGTTGTGACTAGTTATGTGGCGTGAAGCCGATTGTCTTTAAGAGCAGCCGAGAATCCACTTCCTTTTCTGCATACGGGGTGAATGAACTCGTATTAAGCAGGCTGGCAGCAGTACAGAGGTTCATCAGAGACTAGGAAGTAGGTGAAATCGCGGGAAATGTCTGGGTGTTCCTGCTCTTGGAAGCGCATTGATTAATTACGCGCTTCCATATTTCAGAGCCAGAAATCTTATCACTTTCCTTTTTTTTCGAACTTAAATGACTCATCAAAATAATTTAAATATTTCTCAGTGATAAATGGAGAAATTAGAAAATGCAGTTTTTAAATTTCATTTATTTGCAGAAAAAAGCTGTCCAAACCTGCCTGGCCCTATGTGAAAATGTAATTGCCCCCTTGCTAAATCATGAATGAACTGTGATTTTTGCAAAGCTCAGTTAAATTTCACTTGCCGCACCCAGGCCTGATTACTAACAGACCTGTTGAATCAAGAAATCACTTAAATAGAATCTGTCTGACAAAGTGGAGCATTCTAAAAGATCTAAAAAAAAAGCAACACAATCAAGAACAGATGAGAAACAAAGTAATTGATATGTATCAGCCTGAAAAGGGCAAATACTGTACGTCTTGACGGCACCGTAAATCTATCTTGAATGTATTTTCCCCCTCACTTTAAGAAGGTCAAATGCTGCAGGACATTAGAAAACCTTCCAAAGTTCTACCACTCAGAGAAAACAGACAAAAAGAAAGTCGCCATTTTAGAAGTTTCAAATTATTGAGCTGCTTCAAGCAAAGAACACAACTAAGGATATTTGAAATTGCTGGAACTGAGTTAAGAACTCGTCAATGCATTATAAAAACCTGGAAGAATAGTGAAGAAATGTAGTTGTGAAACAACACTTGGTAAAGCAGCATGGTGGAAAGATCAACAGTAAAAGCCATAGCTATATTTAATAGTGAAAGTAATAGCATTTCCAAACACACAGGGTGATGAGAACTCACAGAGGGGTTAGCTAGTTATGGCTAGAGCAGAATTTGTTCTCAGAAGAATATGTGAGCGTCATTCATAGCAGGTGACAGCTTTGCTCTTCACTTTTTCTTTTTCAACTTCGTCAGCACTTCACATACTGTAATGTACACTGGACCATGATTTTCAACACTTTCACTGGTGTGTGTTTTGAATGCAATAAACCTTTAACTGAAACCCTGCATTAAGGTTCTCATCAGAGTTAATCAACACTCTGGTGTAATTCTTTGTCAATACGTGTGAAGCAATTTCCACTGAAGTCATAACTGCCTCATGCTGTAAAAATACTTGCAGAAAGTCTGACACTAAGTATATTTCAGAGGGAGTGTGTGAACCGACAGCAAAGAACTCGTGCCTCCTGATGACTGGTTAATGAGCCGATTCTTTTTCTGGATGGCACCGGGTCTCCTCTTAGGAATATGTTATGTTAGTTATGTAATAGTTGTGATAACACAGTCCCATGCACTAATAAGTTTAGCTACTGAAGACATTTTAGTGGAAATTAACTGACTCGTCTGGCATCTCTGTCATCATCCAAATAAAACGCCAAATTACTTAAACACCAATGGCACACAAGAGAGTAGCATCAGATCCGCATACAACTTGGCACAGGTTTAGTGCCCGATGCCCGTCCAGATGCAACCTTCCCTTTCTATTCAGGATTGACACTGACACTAAGGATGTCCTGCATCCTGTGGTCGGGTTTGGGCGTTGGCTGGGAGTCAAACACAACAGAATTAAAGGTCCTGTATTTCACTACTTCCTTAACAAGGTGTTAGAGCTCCATCAAAGTGTGTGTGTGTGTGTGTGTGTGTGTAAGTGCTCTAGATATAATACCCTTCAGATAATGCATGTTTTTATACCTCAAACTTCCTTCGTGTCACTCTGTGTCTGTGTTAATGCTGAGAAACAAGCCAGAGAGGGTATCCTTTATACGTTTATAAGTTAAGTAAACCTTTACATATACATCACTGCACAGTGAAATTTTGTTCCTCCCAGCATGTTAGGAAGTTGGGGTCAGAGTGCAGGGTCAGGCATAATACAGCACCCCTGAAGCAGACAGGGTTTTGGGCTCAACAGTGGCAACTTGGTGGAGCTGGGGCTTGAACCATCAACCTTCCAATAAGAAACCCAGAGCTTTAACCCTCTGAGCCACCACTGACCCTGAGGTCACATTAAGACTCCAGCCACCAAACAAAATGGGGGCCAGAAATCAGTTTTGCATAGTTGGTGTCCTTTAAAAGGACCTTCGCAACCTGGTTGTGCCAACATTATTAGTGCATTAGACAGTACATTTATTGCGCAAATTGATTTTCTTTAAATTAATTGATTGATTTCTCTTTAAAACTGAATTAAATTAAACTGAGTTGTTAACTGAAGTCATTAGGACTGCATTGAAGGAAAAATCCACCTGTATGGTTCTAATTAAATTTGTGAAATGAGTTTAGTGATTCTGGTGCTAATGTGTTGAATGGTGCTACATTTTCTTTATTACCTTGAGAAGTGAGCGGTTGTGATAGTTGGACATTCCTATTGCTAGTGCAGTTATGATGTAGGAATATTTCCAGTGGTTTGAAGCAGCCCCGGTTGAAGCAGCGCAAGAGCTTCTTTTCTCATGCACCATTTCCAGGCAACATATTAATGAGAAATTAATCATAGAAGTATTGGAGATGTTGGTGCAAATGCTGGAAACAAAGTCACAGAAGGCATTTAAGCTTCTGTAGGTGACGTTATTGTGCCGTGTTACGGCAGAGACTCGGCACTGAACCGAACCTTTATAAACTGAAGAGACCAAAAACGCAATCATACACACCTCATAGAAGTATTTTAACTCTTCCATTCCATGTGCTTGGAGTTGTTGGGAGTTCCTGGGAGGCCAGCATTTCAGAAATGATGCAGGAAGTTCGATCATGGCTCTGGCGTACAGAGAAAACTTTTTACCTTAAAGGTATTCAAGCACTAGTGAAACTCTGGGATGAGTGTCTTAGTGTATCAGGGGATTATATAGAGAAATGTAGGGAGTTTTTACTCTCATAACTTTGTTCTGTTATCCTCCACAATCAAATGTCCCGGTTTGACTTGAACGTGCCTCATAGTTAATAAGACACAAAATGAAAGCGAAAAACTTTTAGGTCAGAAATCCTTACCTCTGAGTGAAAGCTCACAAAACTTTATCTTGCTATCGACACAATCGTTTGACTCAGAGGTCAGTGTGAATGTTTTTTTCCCGAGCGTGTGGTCATAAAGGCGAATCCAGTATGACGTAAATTCAGCATCCGTACGTATAGGATAGACTTTCTCAGGCTGTTCCTTAACTGTGTTTTCTCATGCTTGACCTTGGATGTTTCAAGAGCAGGCCTCTCTTTACATAATTCACTCATGGTAATGGTGTTCACTGAAATCACTGGGGAAACACTATTTATTTGCCTCAGTTGCTGGTCTGATGGCGTAGATGACAGAAGGGGCAAATCACTGGTGACAGGGTAATCCCTGTGTATTTCTTAAGCATGTTAAACTGGAAGATGATCATATCTGAGAGTTTATCCCCGGGGAACGGCTGAGTGTGTGTGTGTTACATAACAGCAGAAGTGTATTACAGTATTACACGCATTGCATGTCTGTCATTCAGAAATTTACGAGCGAGGGTTTCAACAGTCACGGCTTCACACACACACACAGAAAGCATAAAATCGCTCTGACACTGTGGTTCCTGTCAGGGTTGCCAGATCTTCTGTGGCGCTTGCCAAATTAATGTGGGATGGATTATTTTCATGAATTTTATTATTTACAGTTTATTAGATAAGCCGGGGAATATTATATGTGCATGTGTGTCGTGTGTATGATTATAATTAAGAGTTAATGTGGTATATGAGTAGAAAGGTATTGGAACCAAATGTGAAACAAAAAAATTCATGCTTTCATGTACGAGCATGCATTTACTTGTTTATATTAAATGCGGTATAGATAATAGTACGAGACGATTTGATTACAGGAATTTTAACTGTAAGAAAATGGCAGGCTTTTACCTAGCGAGTGTTGGAGTTTAGTAAACATTGTCTGTTTCCTGCCACACGGACCTGGCAACCCTGGTCTCGGTTTCCATTCCAAGGCATCCTGCAGCTGTGGGAAATAATCTCATAGAGTGTATTGTTCAACAGAATTGAAGGTCGCGATTATTCGATAACGCCTCCGAGCGAACAAAGCACAGCTATACAGTATTGTGTACGCGTCATTGTGTGTAACCCACTCGAATCACCATGATGTTACCTCATCTTTGGGTCACTTTATTGAAAGAGTCTCCTATGTCCATGAATAAGAGCGTATGTTTCCTCAGTAGGCTACTGTCGTGTGGTTGCTTCTTCCCCAGAGCCTTCCACAATGCAAGTGGTGTAAAACAGGCCAAGCGTCATCGCTTCCTTTCAGGAAAAAAAAAGGACAAAACTATTTGAGACATTTGAGTTGGTGACTGAATTGGATGTTCTATTATAACACAGCTGTTGCAGCTGTTGTCTCATTTTCATGTGCCCTTTCTGAACAAGTCTGATTATGTTCCATGTACGTAAAACATGAACAAGTGCTTGAGATTCACCTTAGAAAAGCTGCATGATCCCTATTAGAAGAAATGCAGGATTGGGGAAAAGTTAACACCCTGCTGCCCAAATCAGTGATTCTTCCCTGAGGCTGTGTTCGATGCAGAGACGCTGTCAGAGACACTTCTGAAAGCAGAGAGTGTGCGCAACGTGCTTTGTAATGGTAATACCCTGATACAGGCTTTTCATTTGTGATTTTTGATGTGCCGAGAAATGAGATGTGGGGTTCAAGTTAATCCGAGCTCTCCATTTCTCCAAGGCTCAGAGGAAGCATCCCTGTCAGCAACCCTGTGTTATATCTCTCTCAGGCTTCGAGCAGGAAAGCTTTAAAAAATTTTAAAACATGCCCGTTATTCTCATGAAGTCTTTAGCAGATGATACAACTGAATAATTCACGAGAGCAGAAGCAGCTTATAAACATGACTAATTTTTTTGCATTGACACAGGTCTGCTCCGAGCAGTACATATGGGGGGATGCGCAGATAAAGGAAATTCCAACCACATTCCTTTGCATGTTAAGCTGTAGATAAGGGCTTTGTTTTGGGAGGTGGGCATGTTAAAACACCAGCTCTGAGACTTTCCATATCCTCCCCAGACTCAGGTGGAAGCTCAGAGGGCCACACAGGAGTTCCAGCGATCCATCGAGATCTTGCGAGCAGCAAAAGAAACCATCGCTCTAGCTGAGGAGAGACTTCTAGAGGAGGACAGCCGGCAGTTTGACTCGGCCTGGCAGGAAATGCTCAACCACGCCACCCAGAGGGTAAGACAGGACACATGAGAGAATGTAAACTACAGTTTCATATTGCACTCATACCGCTGTATTACCACCAGTAGGTTTTACTGACAACTCTTGAATTTTTCCGCAACCCAGAAAATTTTGGATAACCAAACTATGATGTTCTTTTGCTTCCTCACTCTGGCCAGTCTATTTTATGGTGTAGTCCTTTCCTCTTCTGTGTGCCAACACTTTTGCCACATTTTCAGGATAATAGTAAAAATGCTATGAATTATTAGAGACATAATTTTGCCAATATGTAGGTTAAAGAAAAGGTGAAAAGTTGTTTGAGTGGAAAATTTGAATCATCGCGCATCATGTTTTTTTTCCATGAAATTACAAGCAATGTTCGGGTAAAACCGGGACTTTTGATTGTTCAGAATAACAGAATACGGTTATAAGAGTGAAAACTCTTTCTTTCAATATACAGTATAATCCCCTGCTATACTAATGCACTTATCCCAGTGTTTCACTAGTGCTTGGATAAAATCAGGGTAGAAAGTTTTCTTGGTATACCAGACCCATGATCACTGGCCTCCCAGGAACTTCTTTAATGGTCCCACCATGTGAAAATTGCTTCAGAACTGTACAGGTGGACAGGAGCACTGTACAGGGGCAGTGAGCGCCGAGCCACCTCAGACAAGATCGGTTTTACTCCTTTCAGTCCAGGTTTGACTTGAACACCCCTTGTATTTTTGTTTATTCTCTTAAAGGTTGAAAATACTTCTGGAATTTGTCCCTATTATGAAAGTTATTATAGTTACTTAATCACAAAAGCATATTTTTCTAATCTACGTCATCTCTCCCACTCGAGTGTGAAGTCACCTAGCAACAAATACAATACAAAGCGAGTCAGAGATTAGTCAAACCACAATCATTACGTTCAGGATGAGTTTAACACGGTTCGATCTTAGTACTGTACCAGTGACATTTACCAAGACCGTTTTACATGTGACATATATTTCATAATTCCTGTGAAACAGCTGGGTGCATCTTAGCACATGTGTACTGAAATCCATGGCTGACTTTTGTCACACATTTGCTTGTTGCGGATAAAAATAACCAGACCACACGAGTTCATAAAACAGGAACTTGAAGATTGTTAATACTTTTTGCGCCGTGTCGCTGCAGGTGATGGAGGCGGAGCAGAGCCGGACACGCAGTGAACTGGAGCACAGAGAGACGGCGGCCAAAAACAACGCAGCCATCAGCCACATGAGACAGCTGGAGAAGAAACTCAAGCGCGCCATCAACAAGTCACGGTTAGTGATCCAGCTGTGTTCAGGCTCTCTGGTGCAAAAAGGAGGAAAGAAGAAAGAGGAATAACAGAGGCATGACTCAGAATTAAGAGAAATTGTCAATTCCAGCACAGTTTACTGCTTCACATGGTTTATACAGCTTTTATGATTCTTGGAGGACCAGATCTAATTATATTAAAATGATTTAACAGATTATTAATATTTAAAACATATATAATAAATATGATACCTTTTTTAGTTGGCAAAATTATGTTAGTATTATTGAATATTATTATATAACATTATTATTGTCCTTTTTTATTTATTATGTGCTGAAACACTATTACATGTTTATTATTCATCATTTAATCATTTAATTTTGTTTTGTTTTTGATTATTTATTTGATAATCCTCGATTTTCTTTTTACGAGGGTGATCAAGTCAAACCTTGAATTGTGATGAAATTTCTTGGGGATGAAGGTGTGAAATAGTGTAAGGATCTATTGAGTGACGGAAACTTCAAAGCACTTTTTTAAGTCGCTCTGGACAAGAGCGTCTGCGAAATGTCTACATGTAAAATGTAACTGATTGACATTTAGAGAAAGCACAGATGAGACTCCTAGGTGTAGTAAAAGATTGGAATGGTGCAAACATAGTTAGGTCAGGGGTAGCTCGCTGGTTAAAGCATTAGACTTTAAGATCCCAGGAAGATCCCAGGTTCAAATCCTACAACCATAAAGTTGTCCCTTGAGCAAGGCCTCAGATGTATAATGAGATAAAAATGTAAGTCGCTCTGGATAAGGGTGTCTGCCAAATGCCTAAATGTAAACATACAGAACCCACAGATAGTACACACAATCATTTAGCAACACTTCTTCCACATTACGGGAACTGGCCTGGAAGTTATTGCCGGCAATAAAGGAGTTCCTGGAAGGCCAGCGTTTTAGACAAGGAGCAGACAGTCCGTACTGAGAAAATTTCTTGATGGTATCCAAGCACTAGTGAAATGCTGGGATAAGTGCACTAGTGTAGCAGGGGATTATATAGAGAAATAAAGGGAGTTTTTAGTCTCTTAACTGTGTTCTGTTATTCTGCACAATCAGTCATCCCGGTTTAACTTGAACGCCGCTCTTACTTCTGTACTTAACTGCTCATTTAATTTTGTTATTTGTCTTATGCACTGATTTATACTTTAAATATCCATGTGTTTTTATTAGTTATCTTAGCACACAAGTAACATAAAACTTTCCCATCTATTGTAGATAAAGTACACAAAGTTAAACAGCATGCAAGTTTACTCCCAGTTCATGAGGTTTACAGAAAGTGGTTAAGAACTGCAATCCAGAAGCGGTTCTTTGCCTAGGAAGCAGGAATAAAAATGTGTCTCACTCGTGCCGTTGGCGCTGGTTGCATAGTGAACATTTTCCCCCCTCATCCCACCCCAGGGCCTCACTGTGTTTCTATTCCTCTGCCTGCGCTGCTGTGTGCAGGCTGATGTGCTCCAGATGTGCGATCTCTCACTCGCTTTCACAGCTCAAGAATGTTCGAGTGTTATTCTGGCTGAGCTTTGCTGTTGCCATGGCAACCACTGTAGAGTGTCTGCAGGTCTCAACTCAAACTTCTCACTCTTTTTTTTCTGTCTCTCTCTCTCTCTCTTTTCCCTACAGGCCATATTTTGAATTGAAGTCCAAATATTATCTCCAGTTGGAGGTAGGTCAATTTTCTTTCATTAGTTACGCTTCATGCCTGTTGTTGTTTGTTTTTCAGCTCGGCGTTTGTCTGTACTTTATATTCATGTGCTTGTGGAAGATGTAATGCGATCACAGCTATGGTGTATTCAGGCGAAAAAGACTTGCTGTTGATTTGCACACATATTATTTCTGTCTACTTTCCCACAGCAACTGAAGAGAAAAGTGGACGAGTGCCAGGCTAAACTGTCTCAGGCCAAAGCGGAGTATAGGACGGCCCTGCGCAACCTCGAGACCATCTCAGATGAGATCCATGCTCGCAGACGTCTCACAGCCATGGGGCCCCGCAGCTGCGGAGTCGGGGCCGAGAAAGACGTAGGAGCCGGTGATGACATTAGCAACTTCAAAATGGAGTCCGACGGCATATCCAGTGAGTGCACTCAAAAGGCAGTGGGGAAAGTTTGTGTATACGATCTTCCAGCACAACCTGAAGGCATGTTCATGCTCTGATGCAGGTGTGTGTGTGTGTGTGTGTGTTGTAGTAATATCAGAGACCTTTGAGGAGGAAAACTGTAATGGTTCTGCCTCGGATGAAGATACAGAAACCCAATCCACCTGCAGCCTGAGCGCCAACTCGGCCCCTCTGGACGTTCCCTGTCCATATGTCCCTTCCTGTTCATCTCTGTACCCTCTTCTCTCATCTTCATGTCCTTTCCCTTCCTGCTCCACGCTTCCCTCGTTCTCTCCGTGCCACAGAGATGTGCCACTACTCAGCCCGGGCTCATTGGAGGGCTTTGAGAGTGTCTCGCCTGTTCTGGGACCTCGCAGTGAGTGCAGCGGCGCTTCATCTCCCGAGTCACCCGAGTGTGAGCAGGAAAGAGGTAAAGCATCGTGCCACTCATTTTTACTGTTCATTTAGTTCGAGAATCAAAAATACTACCTGCTTGTTGATGGTGTATCATGTGGTCACTTGTATGCTGGTTGGTTTCATACCGGGAAGAAAAAAAAAGTTAAAAGAAAATGATTAGATAACATAATTAGCGCAAAGTATTTACAATAAAAATATAACCTGTGTGTGTGTGTTTAGGGGAAAGAGCAGAAGGTGCGGAGAAAAAAACAGAAAACACTACACGGCCCAGCAGGCAGAAGAGCACTACCTTGGAGGCGGACGTGAGACGTCTGTCTCTGCAGCACCCAGAAAAGAGTGAGACGGAGACAAACACGGATGCAGAGACGTTTAACGCCGCTGCGCCTCTGCTGCTGCTTAACTCGGTTTAAACTAAAAGAAGGACCTGATCGGATCTGTCCAAGCTCCTGAGTACTCGTGCAAAAGTGTCCGTCGTGTGTCAAAGGAACCTTTGTGTCCAGCCCTTCTTATAGACTGACAGAGACTGAACAGAGACTCACTGAGGACGAGAAGGGAAACGGTTTAAACGAGGAAGCATAAGACATATAAAGGAATGTGTATGCAGTCATTTGCCTAGATGTGTTCTGGGTGTTTTTCGGTCACATAACAAATGGCCATGTCTTCCTGATCTGCATATCACAGTGCTAGAGTGATCGCATTATTCCTGTGTCTTGACGGTGAGAATGTGTGTAACATTTGTCAGCGGTGTTGAATACTAGGCCTACATACTCTTCTCTGTATTTAATCCTACATGTTAGTCTTATGTGTTATTACAGGACTATGAACTAACGTAGCAAAGGAATCTATATTTATATTCAGTCTTGTTACTAGTGACCAATGTGTTCTCGTGGGACATTAACGTATTATTATTATTATTATTATTATTATTATTATTATTATTATGTAATAAACATGAACTTGTGGAATACACCATGCTAAGTGTATTAAGCTCCAAACATACACACACACACACACTGCAGCTACTGCGGGTGTAATTAAAATCATCCATGTTTAATATTCCAACTGACTCTGGCACACACCACAGCCTCGTTCATGCTTTAGTCAATTTTCATGCTGAATCTGACTCCCTATGCTGTTCTTCTGGTTCAAGTAAAACCCTACAGTCCTCACTTTCTCACACACATGCACACCCACACCCCCGTGCAGCATTCTTTTTATAAATTGGGTCAGAGGGAGACAACCTCCATACGCCAACTTGATTCGGAAACTATGAAATGCTGTTAAATTCCCAGTCATGATCGCTCTGAGGGTGTTGATTAGTTTTCTGTAACAACAGCTCTGACAATAGTTATACATACTGTATATCAGCAGAGAAGGGAAAAAATGTGAAAAAGTAAGAATTTGCTTTAAGCTAAAATCCTTACATATATTTAACTGTTCAAAAATAGAGGTCCCCACTCAGAGAGAAATTGCTAGACCTTATGATCACAAGCAACGTACTTCTAAAGGCTGGATGTCTTTTAACAAAGTGTGTATAGTTTACAGTGAAATATCAAGTTCTCACTATTCAAGATTCAAGAATTTTGTCGCGTACAACAGTAGTGAAATGCAATTGCACCAAACTCCACACTGTGCAGATTATTAAGAAAAGAAAAACCTAATAATAATAAAAGGAATAAAAAATAAGCATGTGCAAGACTATGATATAAATGATATACAATATAACAGAAATTATACAGAATATGTCATCTGTGATACGTGTGCAAGGACATGTGAGGGAATATTTATATATATTTTCAATTGACAATTTTCGGTGTCTTACCTGTCTATACACGGTAAACTAACGCATTGATCAGCACCACTGAGTGACGTGTTTAGCCACACTCACCTTCGCTAGATTACTGGTACATTAATTATTATCGTGTATCAGAAAAGCATCAGGGTCCGCCATTTGATGATGCCTGCTGTACAAGATCACGGGCCTGGAGCCTATCACAGTGGACTCACACACTCATTCACACAATATAAGCCATTCGAAATGGCATTTAAGCCTATTCTTCATGTCTTTGCCTTGTTGGAGGAAACTGGAAAACCTGGAGGAAACCCACCAAACACGGCGAGAGCATGCAAACTCCAAACACACACAGACCGGAAGGCGGGACTTGAACCCTCGACTCTGGAGGTGCGAGAGAGTGAAAAGAAAAATGACCAAAACATATTTTAATATAATGTGAAAGAGAATCAAGGATGCAAGGAAACTATTTTCACCTTTTAAATGACGTTAACGACTGTGAGATTTGATTCAAACTGTGGAGTTAAAGGAATTTTAAGGAAGCTGGAGTGGAGTTAAAGGAACCTGGAGGATTAATTGAAAGGAAAAAAACATGACTTATTTTGAAATGAGTCCCTTATACAATTATAAACGAATATTTATATTTTATATACCGTATATATAGAATTTAAAGGATTTATTTTTTTGAGGGGGGGTTATAGGCCTACGTGTTTTTCCTTCATCATTGACATAACTAAAGCTTTATCCTTTCGAACAATGAACGCGTCACTCCCCGTGACACGGTCCGCTTTCTTCCAATGGAATCGCTGTTTTCACGTGACGTCATCAAAAATACGGAAATACTATGCGAACAAACCGCAAAACCCCCCCCAAAAAAACCCCAAAAAAACCGCAAGTCACGGTCGCCGCAGAGCGCGTGCACACATATGTAGGTGATTTAGTACTATATAATAGTTTAGTACTATTACACAGTGACACGCTGTGTAACGCATCTAAGCCTTGAATTAAAACAGTTTTAATACTTTAGTTCTAAAGCGTCACTTCCGAGCTGAATGTTTGGAATGACCAAAAAAAAAAAAAGACCAAAGTTCACAAAGTTGACCTTTGACCTCACAGTATACAGGATAGCTCAGTCATGGCGCTGTGCGAGCGCACTGTGGTTGTTTTGGTCGCCTGGTTCACCAGGATTCACTTCACCATAGCGCAGCAGGAGTTGTTTTACACGGCAGCAGTGTATGAGCACAGAGTTCACCTGAACCCGGACCCGAAGGTGGTCGTGGGACGGAACGCCGCGCTGCAGCATATGAACCAGAACCTGGAGGTGTTTGAGAGACAGGCGACGGCCGCTGCAGAGCAGGTGATGGAGGACCGAGGGGTCTGTGCTGTAAAGACTACAACCTCTTAACTCATACCGCTGTTAATTAAGTCTCGTAATTGTTAATATATTTGACTGGCCAATTTTTATTTCATGTGTTTAATCCAAACCTGATAGGTAAGTAGATAAATAAACAAACACACGTGTTGGGTAAATAATGGCAGCCAGGACTTTGTTCTGTCAGTGCAAAGTTCAGGAGTAAAATCTCCACAGTATTACAGCACATATTTCAATAAACAATGAATTTGTGCACTTATTATACTTTATACGTATTTCCTTACCATTGTTAAAAGCACAATACCATTAAAATTTAATTCAAGAGTTCAGGGCGTGAAAATCCATGAAAGCTCTCAGTGAAAATATAAGGTCATTATTATTTTTCCAAATAATATTTTTCCTGGTCTTCTTGTAAGCTTTTTAAAACATTTAGACCAGTCAAAGTTTGTCCTACCAGTCAGAAGTTTGGACACACCTTTTGATTCCATGGTCTTTCCTGGTTTTTATTTATTTCTACACTGTAGAAATATGCAAATATCCTCTTTTGAACAGTTAATATTGAGACGTACTATACTTTATAAAGCCTTCATAAAGGATATAATCTGAGGTCCTGTTTGTTACTTGGTTATTTCTGAGGTTGCTAACTCTAAATGAACTTCTCTGCAGCACAGGTTGGTTTTGGTCTTGCTTTACTGGGATGGTCTTCATGAGAATCAGTTTCATCATGGTGCTTAATGGGTTTTGAAATTGAACTGTTCCAAAACATCTGACCTTAAATTAACAATTGACTGGTGTTGTTAGTTAGTTAATTACCTAATTCCATGTGTGTGTTATTTTGTAGTTTTGGGGGGACAAAAACTATGGTGCTGTACATGGTGACCCAAAGTCTGGCTCCATGTATTGACTTGTGTATGTATCACCTACCAAATGAACTGCAATGGACTCCAACTATTCAAGTGATTGTTTTGACCATCAATTATTATGCCTACATAGTCTACACCAGCTAGCTAAGAGGCAGCTGTCTCATGAGATCTTGGTAGAGATGTGGATTTTACAAACTCATGAAGAGACTCACTGAACTTTAATGTGTTTAACAGGGAGCTCAGATTCTGGTGTTTCCAGAGGACGGCATCCACGGATTCAACTTCACCAGAGCATCTATAGCTGCGTACCTGGAGACGGTGCCAGATCCTGGAGCAGTAAAGTGGAGCCCATGTGCAGATCCTGACAGGTTCCAGAACACAGAGGCACGGTGCCTAAAGATTTATCAGTGCTATATTACTGGTGTACCTTATAGTCAGGACTGGATTGGTGATCTGGTGTAACGGCTATTTTCGCAGCGGGCTGATGCATATTATTATTATTATTAGTAGTAGTAGTAGTAGTGTTATCATGCCACGGACCGGCCCATCATGCAGGGACAGCGGTTTGTTGGATTATTTCCTATACTGACAGTGTAAGCCCAATCACAAAGTGCCATAAGAGAAGCATTTTTATGGCTACTTCTCCTCCTTCTTCTCCATCGCTTATGGACAGACTTATGCAAAAAGGTGGTGCAGAAAAGCTACCCGAGAAACGTTTTAAGGAGTGGAGGCGGATGTCACCAAATGTGCATAGATTTTTGACGCGTTTGCTGTCGGCGTGAGGGGTAGACTGAGGAGGAGTAGGAGAAGAGGGGAGCTGAATCAGTAAGGAGTAGCTTCATGATAACAGCGACTCTCAGGAAGGGAAAAGGCAGGTTTTACTTTTCCACGCTATACAAATTTTCCTAATTTTTTAAATTTTCATAACTTACTGTAATAATGTAAGGTAGAACTTAAAAAAAAAAAAACTAAACAAAAAGGCAATGCCAAGTTTGAGTTTTTATTGAGTAATGTGCAATAATTTAATAGAACCTTGATTCCTTTCTCAGGTCCTGCAGCGTTTGAGCTGCATGGCGCAGAAGAATCGTCTCTTCCTGGTGGCCAACATGCCTGACTGCCAGCCGTGTAACAGCTCAGTCGACCCTTTATGTCCAGCTGACGGGCGCTATCAATTTAACACCAACGTCGTTTTTAGTGATAACGGCACCATCGTGGCGAGGTACCACAAACAGAATCTGTACTTCGAGGTGGAATTCGACACCCCTCCCAAGTGCGAGTACGTGACATTCACTACTCCATTCGCCGGACGCTTTGGGGTGTTTACCTGTTTCGATATATTATTCCGGGATCCAGCTGTGACGCTGGTGAAGGACATGGGCATCAGACAGTTTGTGTTCCCGACAGCTTGGATGAACCAGCTCCCCCTGCTGGCCGCTGTGCAGTTCCATCGTTCGTTCTCTTATTCAGCTGGCATCACTTTGCTGGCTGCAAACCTCCGCTCCGCGGCTTTTGGTATGACAGGAAGTGGGATTTATACACCCTGGCATGCGCTTTATCATCACGACATCAGTAAGGGCGAGGCTGGAAAACTGCTGGTGCTTAGAGTGCCGGTCTTGGATCCTTTACTGCTAGGGGACGCTCCAGAGAGTGCTAGATTAAAATTAGTGCCCTTCTCCGGCTTTCCCAGAGTGGATATAGGAAAGGAACCAGAGGTTAGACCTTTCCAGAAAGGATCAGACTCAGAATTTTGCCTAAAAGAGGATTCCAGTTGCAATAAATCGTCCTCTCCATTTACCTCCACAATGATGTATGATAAATTCACCCTAGTGCCGCTACATGGCAAAAAAGGGAACCTCACAGCATGTGATGGCTCATTCTGCTGCCATTTGCTCTTCCAGAGGATGAATTCCACCTCTGAAGAAGAGATGTATGCCCTGGGGGCTTTCGATGGCCTCCATGTTGTCCATGGGACGTACTACCTGGAGGTGTGCGCCTTAGTGCGATGCACAGGGCTTCATCAGGCAAGCTGTGGAGGAGAGACAGAGCACGCACACACGCTAATCGACTTTCACCTGCATGGCACATTCAGTACTAAACACGTGTACGCTAGTGTGCTGGGCAGTGGGATGACTCTGGAACGACCGGATGAATCGGGCTGGGATAGCGACAGGTTTTATATGAGCCGGAGAGGAATGAGCAGCGGCCTGGTGACCGCTGTGCTTTATGGAAGAGTCTATGAGAAAGATGGTGAATAAAGTCGCACTCTCAGTTCTCTTTCAGTATTGTATCTATGTGATGAAAAATGTGCACACCCCCTAATTTCAATGCAATTTAAGTGCAAATAAATGTCTTCCAAGAGGATAAAGAGGTACATCTTGAAACAAGAAAAAGGAAATGAAGCGTTCTTTAGTTGCCACATGGAATACAAAGTTGCACTATGTTTAATAAAAAGCAGTGAAATGAATGAACTGTCTCTCTCCAAATCATGTAAATTTTTCCCCTTTCTGGTTTGAAAACCATTTTCAATAGTTTTTATAATAAACTTTTGCTGTAACCAAATAATCTGGAAAATTCCAGCACTCCACAGAGCTCAAATTGTTGTGCTGGGCATAAAATCAAATTTTCATCATCTAACTAGAAATATATATTTTTTTTACAGGATTTTTCTCTTTAGACCAGATAAGGAGAATTTTTTCATTCTGAGTAAATACACAGTTTATTGTGAGCGTCTTGAGGCACTGCACTGAATCGGCTAACAGGAATCACATGTATGTAAAATGGGTTTCAGCACTCCTTAATTTAAATAATCGAATCAGCCCTTATTATAGAACTGACCTTACTGTGGCGTGACAAAAATATTCAAGATTTATTAGTAATCATTTGAGCAACGCACTGAGGGGCCAGACTTACCCTTTATAAAAGGTAACATTTTTTTTTTTGTTTTAAATCACATACAATCACTCTCACACACAAGCACACAAATAAACACAGGTACACACACATCTCTTCTCTATATCAAAGTTTGCAATTCAGTAAGAACCAGCACTGAGTTGTGTATAAACCCTGTCAATCTCGACGGCTGGTTTCAAACTCATGGGTAAGAAATGAATCAAAATGCCCTTTTAATCCATCATTCTTTTTCTTCTATTAATCAGTTACTTTGCAGAGATACGGCCTGGAGATTTGCATTTAACATTCACTGCAGTTTTTGTTCGCGTCTTGGTTAATCTTACTTAATAATAAATTAACCACAGCTTAAAAAAAAAAACTAAACTAAACCATGCTTTAAAAAGGGCAGCTTGGTCCCTTAGTTGCAAGTTTATGATTTCTTCCCTCACTCCCAGAGCGGATGTGTCGAGAAACTCCCAACAGTAGTCGTTACTGGTGTGTCTGGGGTTACGGTTCCTGTTCCTTGGGAAATCAGAACGAACATCGAGACGAGGAACCAAACCCACGGAGAGTGTGAACAAACACTGAATCATAATGTACTGTAGATCAACCGCGTCCTGATTTCTTTCTTCTCATTCTCTCCTGCTCACATGTCTCTAAACTCTCCTGAGATGCATAAGAAAGGAAAGCTGAAGTAACACCTGACAAAAGCGGTAGACTCCATTATTCCCAGTTGAGCCATAGCTTGAAAGGTTATGGAACGAGAAAGATGCCAGTACAATCTGTTAATTTTTCTAAGCTGATTATAAGTGAACTTGTGTCGTTTCTGTTATGTAAATCTACGGCTTAAATTTAAAATTTTAGGTGTAGAACTTTTAAGTTCAATAGCTGGTGGTACAATCTGATTCTAATCATCTCTATAAAAAAAAAAATAATAAAAAAAATACTAGAATACTAGAGGATCCAGACGATAAGGAAAGGCACAGGTTTCATTGGCATGATTTGAGCCTATTGTGTACATAGTATTGTGGAGTTTGAATTAGAACATGACATTTAAATGAATTAATCTGAATTTAAATGTCAAAACTCAATTTCATAGCTTGCAAAAGATCTAAAATCTACAAATGAATTTCACATCTAGGGCTGAACTGAACATACTGCTATAATAAATGTTCAGCCTTAAACATGACACATTCAGTTTCAGATTTTCTAAAAGATTTCCCTTCTGGAGCTGTGAGCCAAATTCTAAACAACGACACACAAGTTTCAACTCGGATCTTTGTGTTCAAATTCTGATTTCTAATAGAGTAGTGTTTGGAAGACATGCGAAATTTGAATTAGAGTTTCACGCAGATTTCCTAAACCTGAGTACAATTAATCGAAATTAGATTCTTAAATTGAGATGATCGTGTCACGTTTCTCATTCCATAGAAAAGACACAGCACAAAATCCACTTTAGTGTGATTCAGTAACACAGCGTTAAAACATCTTCAGCGATCTCCAGGCACTCGGTAACGGACACTCCTCGGCACACTGAGACGAACTTGAGTCCTCAGTAAGTCTCCGAATCGGAGTCGTTAAATTCTTCATCGTGAACAATGAGGCCGTCTTCGCGGCCCAGGCTGTTGAAGCTGCAGTAGGGTGGATGCCCGGAGCGTAGGCCAGGTAAAGGGTCAAAGGTCACAGCTTTGGAAGGGCTACAGTAGTGGTTTATGGCGCTAAAGGTGAGGCCCGTTATGGTGCCGGTACTAGCAGGGGACACGGGCATCATGGTGGCCAGGATCAGCGCCAGGCAGTCGGCTACGTCTTTGTTCGGGGCACATGCTAAAGCAGGAGTGTAACCTGTAAAGAAGAAAAAAATAAGTAAATCAGTCAGCGTTTAGTGTGTTTAAATGAGACACTTTATTATATAGTATTTACACTGTATTAACAAGAATCAATCACCGTTTTCATCCACAGCCAGGACACTCGCTCCTTTGCCCAGCAGCTCCTGCACTACAACCGCAAGTCCATTACGGGCAGCGACATGTAGCGGCCTGACGAAAAGAGAGAGAGAAAAAAACAACACAAAATCTGTACAAAATCATTCAGTATTTCCATATATAACTTAAATAACATAAATATATAAATAACATTACAGGAGAATATTTGGATGGCTATAAAGAAAAAATATATAGTACAAGACAGACCAGTTTTCAGATGGAAACAAAAAACCTAATGTACGCTCCTGGGATTTGCATAGAAATAGAAAGGAGCGAGTGTGACAAAGTTACCAGAAGAACTCATATTCTCCAACAAGCTCAGTAAAACCTAACAACTGTTTTACTTATAGTTCTGTGCAAAAGTCTTGGGCACATACAAAAATATGGCATGAGCAAAAGATGCATTTGAAAACATTTCTGCATAAAAGAAACTTCTATAAAGAGCAATAAAGAGTAATAAAATAAACAGTCAATATTTGGAGTGAAAACTCATTGTTTAAATCAGGAGTTTTAGACAAAGATTTGTGCACTTTTATGTCACAGTGTGACATAAAAGTTAATGATGCTGCCTAATGATCCTATCCCTCATTGCTGTTAAAACTGTCTGTCTGTAGTTGTTATAAATGATACCAGGAACTTGTTTCACTGATGTTCCACAACGTTACATTTAACTTTAAGGTGTTCAAGTCAAACTGGGACGTAAAAGGTGTAAAACCAATTAACATTTACACATTTATAAGCACAGTACAGTGATGAGACTCTCAGCCGCAGTAAAACATGAACGGTGCAAAGGTTTTGGAGAAGGCCGTATGTCAGTGAATGACGACGAGGAGGCTCAGAGCCCACTGCAGTCGTCCTGTTAACAGGCGAGTGGAACACCTGATCCCTGAAAATCGACGGATAATATGACTTGTCATCACATTGCAGAAGAGACGCATCTGTGTGTGGGAACTGCCCACACAATCATTCATCAACGGCACTTGCACATTACAGGAATATGGCTGGAAGTTATTGCCACATGCCCTGTACAGTCATGACCTCGCTCCAAGCCATTTCCAAATGTCTGGGCCATTGAAGGAGTTCCTGGGAGGCCGGCGTTTCAGACATGAAGCAGGCAGTCCAATTATGGCTCTGGTGTACTGAGAAAAATTTCTACCATGATGTTATCCAAGCAATAGTAAAAGCTGGGATAAGTGTATTAGTGTAGCAGGGGATTATATAGAGAAATAAATGGAGATTTTACTATAATAACTGTTCAATCAAAGGTCCCAGTTTGACTTGAACACCTCATCTATAAATAGAAAAAAGTGAAATAAGGAATAAAGGACACCAGGATGTGCTGGTTCAGGCAAATAATCAACTTCAGGATTTTACATCAGGACTCATTAAACCACCATAGTTATATTTATAATCTTTACATACATGTATAGAATTATATAGTTATAAATTATATTCATATAATAGCATGTCGCTAAGTGCTTTATTATTTACTTCCTACACAACCCCTAGTTGAAGGTCACTAAATGTAAAGTTCACTAAAGCTTGAAAGAGGGGTTAAGTGACGACCTACAAAGTGTGTAACGTGGAGTGTATGACGTGCGCCAAGACAAAACGCTGTGTGTGTGTGTGTGTGTGTATATACGCACGTCTGTAGAGCTGTGTTTGTGGCGTTGATAAGGTTCCTGTCAGTGACTTTTTCCAGAATTAACAAGGCACTAGTTTCATGTCCCTGCAAAAACAACCACACACACACATACATACATACACAGTATATTTTAACATGTTAAGAAACAACAAAGTGTGTTTCTTGAGTGTGAGAAGCGTGTTAAGTGTGTATCCTGTACCTTGCTGCAGGCTAAATGTAGGGCCGTGTTCTTATTTGCGTCCTGGAGCGTGAGGTCTGCTTTCGCTTTACTCACAAGCACCTCTACACGTTAAAAAAAAGAAGAAGAGAGATTTCAGCTCTCACACCGACATTCATGAAGCATCTCACTTGCACGCTATACAAATTACATTCTGTGTGTAAGCCTACAGCTGCTCCTGATGAATACTGTGCATGTGGGTTAAGTGGAGAGTCAAAGCTATCAGCGTTATTCTTACCAACGGCGTTCGTCTGGCCGTTCTCGGCCGCCATCATGAGAGGTGTTTTGCCCAGAGCGTCGATGGCGTTCACCTGGGCGTTGTGCCCGAGCAGCAGCTGGAGACATTCCACGTGGTCTGTGTAGGCTGCGGCGTGCAGAGGCGTCCTGAGTGGAAACGGAGATGAGAAGAATACAGTATAGGAAGATTAATAATAATAATAATAATAATTTAAAAAAAAGGGAAATTCACTTTCTCTCATTTCTCTACTGCAAAGACTAAGAAATTTCATCTGGAATTTAACATTTAACAGCATTAATCGACTTCCAATCTACATAGATCTTATATAAACTTGTCCTGACCTGGATTTGGAGTCTGTAGCGTTAACAATGGCAGGACCCAGTGTGTCAATCAGCAGCTCAGCTGAGCCTTCATTATCACTGATACTGTTAATTATAAAAAGAGGACAGAACCTTTAGATGTAGACACACACAGACACACACACAGCTTTATTTTTTCTTACACTTACACAGCGCAGTGAAGGGGACTAAAGGAGTTTCCCTCCATCCTATGAAACGCCTCCTGCTCTAACAGAGCCTCCACACAAGTATCATGACCTGAAAGAAAATACTCACGCTTAATGACTTTTAAAACCACAGGTTTTGTGTACCAGGCTTCTGAACGTCTCATTTTTAATTTTAACTCAGCAATTATCCATTTTTTTTTATTTAACTCAGCAATTATCCATCTGTGCTGTACACCATAATCAAAGCTCCAGGCAGTCAAATGAAATGTTTGCCTTGAATTATGTGGGTTTTTTTTTATTATTTTTTTTAAATACAGTGTGGTCTAGGTATTAAAAATTGGTAATAAAGTCCATATTCCTAATACAAATTTAATACATTTCTAGACATTATATATTATTTCATTTTGCACACTTCTGATCATTTAATTTTTTGCATACTTACTGGACATTTATATCCATTTCATTTTGCACACTCTTGCACATTTTCCACATTTTGCATATTTGTAGAGCCGTTATTGTGTATATTTTGAACAGCTATTTTTTTTTTATTTCTTATATCCCATATTTTTACTTTATATTTTGTTCTCTGCAGGTTTTCTCTATTCTAGAAAGAAGGTATTGTTACAGAAAATGAAGCAACTAACTTAAGTTTAAGTCTGTCTAAGCAGAATTGAGTATTTGACATTGCTGTGGTATAAAGTTCACCAAGTACGAGAGAAACACAAACATGCCTGGGAGATCTGATGCCTTGTCATATCTGTGTTCAATCTGGAAGACTCCTCAGACTGCGCACGGTCTGTTTAAATTTCACTGCTAACATGATACGTCTCTGCAGACGCCAAAGTTTTGTTGGAAAATCAGGTATAACATTTTGTTACATGAACTACAGGGGAGGTTGTAATCAGTGAATAAAAACCATCCCGATGTCACGTCTCTGTGAGCGTTCTGTACCGTTGTAGCAGGCCCAGTGAAGCGGGGTGTATCCACAGCTGTCCATGATGACCGGCCCCCTCTTTTGGGTGTGTGCGGCCTGCAGCAGAGACCCCAGCACCCCGATGTGCCCGCATGCTGCTGCTAGGTGCATGGCTGTGCGTCCTCTGCTGTCCCGCACACACACACTCGCCCCATGCTGCAACAGTGCCTCCACACACGCCTCATGCCCGGTCACCGCCTGCACACATACACATTTGAGGATGTCCTTGAGAATGGAACAAAAAAACAGGTGGAGTGAGAGCTTCACTACTTATAACACAAAACACAACTGGGTTCTGTGAGATTTCTGCTAGTAAATTTTCTGGTAAACGCCTGGCTGCTTTAGGTGAAGAACTACAAAGGTTACCATGTGAGAATATTTTACATACACTCTTAAATTTAATTTCACTGCCGGTGCTATTGGCAAACATTTGGGCCTGTTTTTTGTGTGCATAAATAATATTTTCACCCTCTCAAACTCACTTTCATGCACATTATTCATACTTAAAGTATTTTCGGTCGCTCAAACGCTCTCGCCTGCTTGCTTTGTGCTCACCAGGGTTGCCAGATCACAATGAAAGAAATCCCCCTATGCAATGCTGAACTCTATGCCCACTCTCTCAATGTAGCCTCACTTTATTACATTGTAAGTTGCTTGATCTAAAAAAACAACATAAAGGCAAACTAAATTAAATTAAAAGCTTTATGACTTGCAGTGATGCTACTAAAAAGTATGACTACTAAAGAAATGACGTAATGAGAAATGAGAAGTTTGTTTCCTATCGGACATGCAGTTATCAGATTAACATGTAAACACTCAGTCATGGTCAGATCCACGTTACATGTATGAGGTATGTACAACAGACCCCGCGGTGAAGAGCTGTCCTGCCCCACTTGTCTCTGGCTCCGACGTCGGCTCCCTTACTGATCAGGAAGTAGACACACTCTGTATGTCCATTCAGCACCGAGAGCATCAGAGGAGTTCTGTTACGATCACAATCAGGCATGAATCAGTACGGAAATCCTTACACATCCCATACATGAGTAACACTCGGCTATAGATCAACTTGGCACAGTGTCTCTGTGTCACTCACTGTCCGTTCCCGTCGTGGACATCGACGGCTGAGGGCGGGCCAGCGTTGCTGATGAGGAGGCGGAGACATTCTGAATGACCGTTCATGGCTGAGAGGAAACAGGAAGCTCAGGGTTAGTGCAGGCGATGCACACAAAAAACATACACATGTATAATTTTTTTTTTTATTAAAATCTGCTTTCAAACGCTTTCATGCAACATTTAACAGCCTGTCCTCTTTAATCAACATCCGACATTTTAAACACTGCTGTTGCTGATACATTCACATCATCACCACGCAAACACACACACACGCACACACTAACATGCTATTTATAAAAATAAAAAAAAATCTAACTGGTGACAACAACTGTAAATGTATCACCCAAGGAAGGAAAGAATTCTGGAGCCAGGAGGTAGGATTTAGTTGTTACCATGACAACCAACATGCATCACACAACTGAAACAAATCGGTTTGCTCTTGTATAACCTGCAATGCTGATATTTATGCTTATAACAGAACTCGTTATAGTGTGCTGCTGTTCGAGTGTTTTCCTACCTGCGGCGTGAATGGGTGTCCGTTTGTGTGTGTAGTCCTTAAGCAGGATGGAGGCTCCCTGGTTAATGAGCACATCCACACACTCCACATGGCCTTTAAAGGCAGCCAGGTCTAGCGGTGTGTGTCCCTGCGCCGTCCGCACATCCAGGTCCAACAGAGACTGAACCAGCACCTCCAGAGCATGGTGGTGACCGTGGTATGCCTGGAACACACAATACGCTGGATCTTAAGGTGGACAGACTACAACAGCACATTGGGATTCACTCCTGTCAGCCAAGAGCACGAATCTGACATTACAGAGTGTGTACCGTAGGATAACTGAAACTGCACCATTGATAAATAGGGGGAAAAAAAAGGAATTATGAGAATGAAATGCTAAAAGAATGAGATATTAAACACGAAATCATAGATCCTTTCTCATCAGGAGTTAAATTATTGATATGATTCTTTTTACACACATTTAAAGGAAGTTAGATTTTTTACTCACTGCTAAGTGCAAAGGGCTGATGGGAGTTTGGCTGTCTGTGTCATTCAGGATGTCCGTCCCAGATGTCTCCATAAGCTGGAGACACACACAGAGCAAGAGGGGAAAAACTAACTAACATTTCTAAAATTAATACACACAACAGACAACAAAAGTTGATTAAGGATGACAGACAATCGATTTAGCTGTCCACTTGGGGGCGCTGCTGCACAGAAAATAGATAAAAATGCAGACTCCTGGGCAAAAGATTGTGATGCATAGGATTAATGTAAAGGAAATTCACTCGAATTAGCTTTCAGATGAACTTACAACATCCAGCGGGGTTTCACTGGCAATCTGCAGAGACAGAAACATGGCTCAGTACCACAGCATGGCGGAAAAATGTATTGTGTAAGTGTAAGAGAGAGAGAGAGAATACGAGGGGAAGAAGTAGTAGAGGCTGACCAGTTCGAGGCAGAGGCGGTGACCGTAGGCTGAGGCGTAGTGCACTGCGTTATAACCCTGTTTGTCTCTGATCCCAGGATTGGCATCGTTACGCAATAAATATTCCAAGCACCTTAAACAAAACACACAGACACACACACACAGACAGAATACATTTTTATTCCTTAGCAATGCATTTGATTCATTTTATTAGAGCGACAATAATAATAATACTAATAATAATCACACCAGAAGACGGGGGACACCATTTCCCACAATGGCCCTCACACCCACTCCATCACTACCAACATCTACCCATACACAGTGGCTTAGCCATTAGCCTCGTACTCACACACAAGATGAACTACCCAGCACATCATCAATATAATTATAACGCACAAGGGTAAAGACAGGTATTTCAAAACACTGAGATGAAATTTACATTCAGATTAGTCTATGATTATCAGATGATCTATGATTCAGATGATTATCTTCTTCTTTTTCCCTTAAAGCAAAATGAGGAGCGACAAAAATGGACTGCTGAATGAAGATTAGCAAATCAAATCAAACGTCAAATGACTGGTCGTGGGCAAAGTACATCAATCCTGTACTTGAGTACAAGTAGAGATTCACTAGGACAAATATTACTCAAGTAGAAGTTCTCCATTTCCTTGTGTGCTTAAGTAAAAGTACCAAAGGTACAGGGTATTGTATTGGCTCACAGCAGCTTTTTTCATAGAAAAAAAAAAAAAAAACTCTCTCTTTCTTAATCAGCTCTGCCTCTGATATCAGACACCTGTCATGTTATTAGTCAGCTGTAATTTATCTCGAAGGTCATGTATCACACAACTATGCATAATAGTCAGCAGGTGGCGACATTCTATGTAAATACATATAAATTTTACTGTCAGTGATATTATTTTTTCCTTTGCATTGGTTTCCCCTCAGACATGCCCCCCTCCCAACCGCAGGGCCTATAATAATAATAATAATAATAATAATAATAATAATAATATTGAATCATTCAATTTAATTTAATATGAAGAAATTAGTTTTAATGACTAATTTAGTGTAGAATTTAATGTTTAAAATACTACAGAGAACTAGTATGACCTATATCACTACACCTACACACGTACATAAACAGTTGTTTTTCTGCTAATATTTAGAGGAAAAAACGTTTGGAAAATTAGTTCCAATTGTTAAAGATCTGGGGATTAATTAACACTGATTTTAATTCCTGTTTTCTTTTATGACACAAATGAGGATGGGTTCCCTGTTGAGTCTGGTTCCTCTCAAGGTTTCTTCCTGTTGCCATCTCAGGGAGTTTTTTCCTCGCCACTGTCGCCTTCGGCTTGCTCATCCAATCGCTTTGATTTACACACATTTCCATAATTTTCTTTTGATTCTGTAAAGCTGCTTTGAGACGATGACAATTGTTAAAAGCGCTATACAAATAAAATAAAATAAAATTGATATATCATCAGTGATTAGGACATTATTTCACAGTGCGTTATTCTGAAATACAGTACCAGTCAAAAGTCCAGACACAAGTTTGGATTTATTTTCTAAAACAAAACTGGATTATTCAATACTGAAGTATGAAATAACATGTAGGGCATTAGGTAATTAAGTAACAACAGTCAGTTGTTAATATTAATATTAAGACCTGTTGGTCAGCTCTTCCTGAATCCTTCTTGCAAGAACAGTATCGTCAAATGCATTTGCAAAACACACTCACCACGATGAAACTGTCCTCATGAAGACCGTCCCAGGAAAGCAAGACCAAAACTCACCTCTACTGTAGAGGAGGAGTTCATTTAGTTACCAGCCTCAAACATTAACTTCAGATTATCAGATTAAAGCTTTTATGAAGGCTTTACGCAACATAAGTAACAGACACATCTCAATATCAGCTCCTCAAATGAGATTATTGCATATTTCTGAAGCAAATATATTGCATATTTGTATCCCCCCCCCCCACCCCTTTCAGTGTTTAATGATTAATTTCTAAATACAGTGGAACCTTGGATTATAAGCATAATTAATTCTGGAAGTGGAATATTTCAAAACACTCGTAAACCAAATTAAATTTTCCCACAAGAAATAATGGAAACTCAAATTCGTTCCACAGCCCAAAAAAATAAATACATAAAAATAATAACACAAAATATTAAGTAAAAATAAAACAAATTAACCTGCACTTTACCTTAAAAAAAAATAAAATAAATAAAGCCTGTGTTTCCGTTTGTGCGCACAGGCGCTGTGTATGTGTGTGTGAAGCTAAGTAAGGTGGCCCCTCCTCTCTCCCCCCTTCTCGTCTTACACAGTTACCCTTCCTCCACTCTTTTCACACACGCGCGCGCGCGCGCACACAACGGAAACACTGTTTTTTCGGGAAAATAAACATGAAATTTTTCTAATGACAGTCGATTGAGCGACACACTAACGGAATCACTGCTGTAAAGTAAAAATAAAACAAATTAACCTGCACTTAACCTTTGAAAAGAGGGTCTGTGTGCACACAGACACAAAGAGCAGGCTGAGCCTTGAGCAGAGAGAGAAAATGGATCACGCACGCATTCAGACACAAAATAAAATATGTTTTACGCGCACACACGTGATCACAGTGTTATAGTAAACAGTACACCCGTGCACGGATGTTGATTATACCGGTAAGAGACGCGCACCAAGACCCAGCAGGGGAGACATTTACCCACAATTCCATAGAGCAAGAGAGAGAAAAACCTTTGGCTCAGTTGTGATCACGTGACACTCGGCATCAAAACAAGAAGCGCATGCGTGATACTCAGCACTCGTAAACCAAGACTTGTTCGTTTTCCAAGTCAAAATTTATTAAAAATCTTTGCTCGTCTTGCGAAATACTCGCAAACCGTGTTACTCGAAATCTGAGGTTTCACTGTATTAAAAAATTTAATGCCTTAAATAATATAGCTTAAAAAATGCAACCATACTGTTTTTTTGCACTGTAGAACAGTCTTAAAAAAAACACATCTACTTTTCCAAAAAAAAAAGTAAAAAAAAAAAAAAAGTTTTTTTTAACACATGTATCTGTACTAAACATTCAATATGTTTTACGTCTGTGAATACGTCTGTGCTCTCTGCCAGATGTTAGACAGCTGTTTGTCTCCAGCCTCCTACACCGTAATGAAATCATGGGTTACTGAGGGCGGTGCTGATCGGATTACTTCATTGATAATATTTTCCTTTGAACATTTTTCTTTCTCCGAGACATTTTCTAATTATCGTTTTCCAGTGATTCCTCTTATGAGCTGTATTAATGCATCACAAGCACTGAATTAAACTGATAAATGTCACATGAGTTTGAGACCCTAGAGGAAGGACAGAATCTATTCAAGATGAATCAGACAGGTTGTTTCCTTCTCTTTCTGTGTGTTTGTGTGCGCGCATGCGTGTGTTCTTACTTAGCGTCGGTGTCTGAGGCAGCAGTGTAGTGCAGGGGGCTGCAGCCTCTCATGTCCGTGTCGTTCACGCTGGCCCCAGAGCCCACGAGTGCAAACAGACACTGATAATTACAGTTAGCTGCAGCGTAGTGCAGGGGCGTCCTGAAATCAAACACACACCCTAATAAAAATGACATTAACAAGATAAATAGAAATACCAGGTTTTAGACGATGGCGTCAGGACTGGAGGACAAGTGCTGCCGCTTATCCGACCCCCAAACTCACCTTCCGAATTTGTCCTTCCTGTTGAAGTCGGCTCCAGTGTTGAGCAGTAGATTTAAACAGTCGAGATTCCTGCATGAAACAGAGACACACTGTGATCTAAATTTCCACTTGTCTGAATTAATTAGGCAGCTGAAGAGACACACAAAGGCCTCACTGAGCAGCTCGTGCCACACATGAAGTAACCAGAGTACAGCCTGGCTGAGACTCACCCTCCTGCTGCGGCCGCGTGTAAACACGTCCTGCCAAAGTCGTCGGGCGCATCAACGTCAAAACCTGAACCGGTGCAAAAATAATTCAAACACACGTCAACAAGTACTGGTAACACAATTAATACTATGATAAAAAATATATTATCAGAACTCAGTAACACACACAGGACATCTGACGAACACCATCTCCTGTCAGACTCACCAGAGGAGAGAAGTTTCCTGCAGCAGTCAGAGAAGCCACTCAGTGCAGCCAGGTGAAGAGGAAACATGCCATGGACGCCTCGCCTGCACGCAACACGAGACGACACGTTTCATACTGAGAACATTTACGCAGCACGATTTGGTGAAGAGGGGTGGATTAGTTTTAAATAACCAACTCTGATGGTTGGACCGGCTTTAATATGGAAAAATTATTAAGAAAATCATGAAAAGCAAACATGAACAGACACACATGCGAATAACTGATGCAGAACAAGGATGTCTTCAAAAGTTTCTAAAAAATTACTTATTTTACTTATTTTATTACTTATTACTTGAATAAAAAAAAACACTATAAAAAAATTAAACAGTAATTAATAAAACAATATCAGCAATTGGTGTGATAAACCTTTACTTAAAATATAGTCTCAGGTTTAATTTGTGCAGTTTTATAAGAAAAGTTTTACTGAGCATCCTACAGAACTAGCCTCAGTCTTTCTGAGGACTTTGTCGCACCTGCTTCTTTAAGCTTTCTTTCTTTTTGTCTGGCGTTTTTTTTTTTTTTTTTTTTTTACATAATATGCTGCTTTCTTTCCTGGCCTACAGATATTTTCTTGTAAGATTATTATATTTTTACTGGAATAATGATGTTTGGAATCAGAACGTGGATAAGTTTGTACAAACCAAAATAAAATGAAAAAAAAAAAACTGAAAACAAAATAAGGTCAAAAACAAAAAAGGAAAACCAAATACAATATAACAAATCAGAAAACACAACGACATATCCAGAAACAAAATACCAAATGAGAAAACACATCAATTCACTCAAACCGGAAAAGGTAGGTGTAGTTTGCGAATGAAATTCTTATCGCTAATTGGATGAGACATCCGTCACTCAAGACATATAAGAAGTACTATCGAGTGAAGTCAGAATAATTTTTAAAGCACATTTAACACATCTTAGTTGAACAAAGTGCTGTATTATCCTAAAATACTGAAATGAATCCTTAAATGAAAATACATCTAAATGTCCGTGTGGCTGCAGTACTTCCTGTATATTTTGAGTGACAGATGTCTCGTCCAATCAGCGGTCAAAATCTGTGTTGTTATTTTGTTTTCCATGTTATTTTGTTTTCTGTTTTGTTTTGCACTTCTCGGCCACCGTAGTAAAGCCTGTCAAATCAGCTAATATTTGAGTCAAATCAGAGACCAACGTGGTTTCAGGCTCACTGACGGCCACACACTCACTTGGCTACGTCAGCGCCGTTGCTGATGAGGGTGTTGATGAGGAGCTCGTGGCCGTATCGGGCTGCTATGTGCAGAGGCGAGTTTCCATTCTTATCTTCAGAGTCAATCTCAGCTCCTGACAACACAAAATCCATCTCGGGTCACACTCTGACCTCAGCCAACAGGACTGAAGAAAGAACAAACCAGACTCACCGCTTTGAATGACGGCCTGAGACCTGGAGAACCGGCCATGGATAGCGGCCATGTGGAGGGGCGTCTTCCCGTCGTTGCTCTGAAACAAATGGTTTCGCTGATTTTACTGAACATTTACGAGTCAGAGTGTCTATACCATGTGGATATTAAATGTAGTACTGTAAAGATATTTCTTACATCTCTGCGTATGCTAAATCAACAACATCGAATCACAGTTTACCTGATATTTCCCAGGGTGACTTCAAATGCACATTTCAGATAAATTAATTCACTGACTGATTTATGCTTTTCATCCTCTCCATTAAATTCTCTATGCTGGTCTGGGTTGCAGTGGAGACGGAGCTCATCCCCTGAACCCTGGGCATGGAACACTGCATTGAACGCCAATACTGAAATACTGAGCCTGTTTAGGGGCAATTTAGAGCAACCATTGCACACAGCAGCAGAGGTGTGAGAAAACCAGAGCAGCCATATAAATGGAGGAAACATGAAATATTCCATACTGTTTATGTCTTTAAAAAAATCCTCAACAAAGCAGGAAACAGTAATTAATAAACCAAGTCAATAATTAGTGTGATGATCGTTTACTTAAAATACAGTCTCAGGTTCAGTTTTATAACAAAATTAGTTGCTTAATTTGACTGAACATCCTGCAGAACCAGTCACATCGTCCTCCTGAGGACTTTCTCACACCTGCTTTTTTTTTTATCCACGCAAAACCCAGAAAAGTGCTCTTTTACATAATGTGTTGCTTTTTGACAGATATTGTCCTGCGAGATTGAAATTTCTTTGGAAATTTTTTTTTTGAAAATGTGTATATGTTTCATTAGTGTTCCATTTAGCATGTCCAGGGTTGCCAGGTTAGGCTCTGGATCCACCACGACTATGTCCAGGATAAAGATCTTACTACAGATGAACAACTGAACACATTTATTACATCTCAGAGCAATAAGAAACAATGATCCGGTTCAACATAAGCATAGTTCTTGGTGTTTTGAGACAAACAAAGTCGAGAACCATATGGAGAGAAACCGCGTGGCAGGGCCTCAGGCGCACACACACACACACACACACACACACACACACACACACGCTTGTACCCTACAGTGCCTCCCCCCGCCACCTTCTGTTACTCCAGGAGTCTTTTATATGGGTCAGTCTGTTCCCCGAGCCTGTGCCAGTCAACACACACAACCACGCTACAAAAACGGTCTGCTCTCTGGGAGTAACATTTTTCACACACACAGAAAACAGGTGTGCAGACAGAACTATTTGTATATCAAAAGAATAAAATGTGCTATGAAACAAACCTTCTGAGCCAGCTGGCACACATTTGTGTTGGCTTATTTGTTTTTTCTTTTCAATTATTAACCAGAAGAATTGGCATAACTTCTTTTTCTAAAGTGAAAAGCCTATGTGCCTCTTTTTTTCCACCGTCTCCTGAAGTGAATAAACAAGCACATCTAATTCAATTTCTATTTAAACTGCAAACAAAGTTATATTTTAATAAAAAAAAACATATTCTGCATTGAATTACCCTTTAATATTAAGCGGTGAGAAGGTTTAAACTGAATTCTTCCTCTTTAATATATTTCTGTATCTATACTAATAACTTACACAGGAAATTGGATGGAGGACGCACCACACCGCCTAATTAATCTAATGATACGTTGATACGTTAAGGTTATTTATTTTATATTTTTGGGAGTCCTCAATGTCAGAGAGAAGCTGACATTCCAACACAGGGAAAGGTTTTTCCTAAGGATGGGAATCACCAGGGACATCCCGACACAATATTATTACCTTACATAGGTGACCTTTCGACCTGTATTGCGATCTCTATAAGTACCAAAAAAAAAAAAAAAAAAAAAAAAAAATATA
>JAOVVA010000030.1:4422558-4433939 GCA_028565275.1 Leiocassis micropogon | reverse complement strand
ACCGTCAAATACCGTGACATCGATATAATTTTGAAAAATACCGTGATATAAATTTTTGGTCATACCGCCCAGCTCTAGTGTAACCGCACGGTTTATACAGTAGATCAGACTGTAACATGAACCACAGGTTAATACCACTTTTCTTGTTCCAAAGTGTTATTATTTCAATAGTGACGACATATATAGACTTGCATGAAAGAAACTACACATCTTCCAAAAAACAAATAAAGTAACGAATCAAAGTGATGTGAAGATCATAATCAGAAAGCATAAGTAAATTATTGTAGATTATAATTCAGAAATCCAGAGCCGACATGAGGAAAGAAGTTTGAGAAGAACCAGACGTATAAACATATCCTCATCTGCACCTCATGACTGATTATCATATAACGTGTATAATAATTCTTCTTCTTCTTCTTCTTATTATTATTATTATTATAAATCACCCCCTTATCTTCTACACACTTCCAAAACTCAATGCACATAGACCCGAGGCAGGAATCAAACCCAGGACCTGGAAGTGCAAGGTGACCGTGCTAACCAGTACGCCACTGTGCCGCCATTAATATATAAAAATATTATATTAATAATATATTAACATAACTCCAATAACAGTTTATCCAGTGAGTTAATTTTTTGGTGGCAGCATTTTGCTATGAATACCACCTAGGGCTGAAACGATTCCTCAACTAATTCGATTACAAAAAATGATCGAAGCAAATTCTTCAGCCTCGAAGCTTCTTTTAATTAACTTTAAAAGCTTGCGTTATGTTTTTGCGCAATTATTTGTTTGGTCGTGACACAGCGCGCTTCCGGATGCAAGCCGCCACTAAACACAGACAAAGAAGAAGCGCTTACGTCACCCAAAAAAAGGTGGAAGGAGACGAAACAGTTAGCAGTGTATTGATTTAAGGGAGCGTTATGTTACGGGCTGCAAAATGGAAAGGAGCGATAAAAATATCAGCGAGCCAAGAGAAGAAGAAACCAAGAAGAGAAAACGACAGAAATTGTCAGTAGAGGCTTATGTTATGCCTGAGCTGTAAATTTAGAAACTTTTATTTGTGAAAGTCAAGTTGCACAACTTAGTGTTTTTGTATAATTATTTGTTTTAATGTGTGTGTTACGTGCTAAAATGCCCTCCTGCCACGGATTACATAATCTCTATCAAATATATTATTACTATTATAATTAACCCTAGGCATGTGACAAATACACGAAATTAATACATGAAAATTAAAACGTAATACAAATTCTCATATAATGTTTACTTTGTGGCACATTTATTTTGCAGGGTTTTGTCATGTAATACGAAAATGTTAACACTAAATAAATATTGTTTATGCTGAAACATTACACAAAAACGATTTTTATTATAAAATAAGCAATATAAAAATACACATGTATATGAAAATTATATATAATTTATATATTTTTTTTCCTATACAATGTCTTTTTTTATATTGCTTATTTTATAATTTAATTCATTTGGTGCAATTTGCAAATCATAAACCTATGAATTTATGTTCTAATATAATATTTGATAGAGATTATGTAGGGGGGGGGGGCAATCCGCGGCAGGGAGACATTTTAGCGCACAACAGTGAGCCTTAGTTTTTTTGATACTTAAAGTCATTTGAAATACCTTTTTTTAGTTTTTGCATTTGAGAAAAGGCTTTAAACTAAGAATGTATGGCACTGTAATGCACTTAATTTATCTCAGTCAGCTTTCAGCTATTCCTCGTATTGTGCATAATGACAATGTTTATTTCTGATAAAATGCTGTATGCATTTGAAAAAGTAGATTTTTCTAAAAGGAAAACCAATTAATCTTTGTTTCTCTTATATATTTCACATTGCTGTTTAATTAAGCAAAATTATTTTTCCCCCCCTGATTACTCGATTACATTTTTGGTAGAATACTCGATTACTAAAATATTCGATAGCTACAGCCCTAATACCACCACTACCACCATTAATATGGCCCCTGCTACCACCACTACCATTACTACTAACACCACCACCACCCGTTCTACCACGACCACCATTATTTACTTCTTTTACTACTAACACCACCATCACCTCTGTTACCATCTCTACTAGTCCTACTGTTGATATTAATATTACTACTTCTATTGCTTCCAATAACTTCTATTAATACAACCACCACCCTTACTACCACTACTATTATTAGGGCCCAAGCACTATGACATAAGCCCTGACTTTGCTGCATAGCTCATATACACTTGCATGTCTGCATGCAAAACCCGATACACATTTAGAGCTCATTGAGCTGAACAACTTTCACATTGCATGTCCTGGGCTCAACTCAACAGGAAGTCAGTTATTTTGTGTCGTTTGCCAAAATGCACCCGATGGATTTTGATATACTCCTCCTAGGGAATTTATGCGATCGCCACCTGACCAGGCCGATGTGATCTCAAGACATTGAGGATGCAAAATTGCAGAGGGATTTTTGATATCTCAAATGGGTCAGCCATGAGGATGCCTCAAACTTATACTGAAAACTGAAAATCATATTAAGTGACATCATAGTGTGATTCTTTTTGGAGGTCTAAAAATAAAATTCCCCTTTTCTAAAATTATATCATAATGGTCCTGGGATATCCCCTTTAAATGCATGTGCCTGCTGACTTTCTGGTGTGCCCGAGTGGCGATGGCAAAGGGAGCTTGGGCCCGCTCATTGTTGCTTTAACTATATTCAATACTTACATCTACTACTTCCACTTTTATCAAAACAGCTACCATCACTGCGACTACTATCACTGGTACAGACCTGGTTGCTATAGAGCATGGTCTGCCTGTAGTACCGCCGTTACTATAGTTACCAGGGAAAAGATGCAAGCACATGAAATTCTGGACACGATCATGAATCTGCACATAGACTCTAGTTTTATGTGAGTAATAAACATGGTATTTGCACATATGTTTGCAAAGAAAGTTTTCTGTTTTTACCGTGTCTCGTGTTTTCCATTTGAAACTGTCCTAGTCTAACTATCCGCACTGGGTTGGACAAATGTGCGGTTTAACGTAACCGGAGCTGGATTGGTGTCTAGGGACAATGCGGAGTGTGGCATGATGAAGAGCGCCAATAAATGCAAAAGCTCCACAGATCTATTGGAGCGCAGCTCGGCCGGGAGTGTGTGTAGGAGCTGGAGGCTGTGTGTATTTGTGTAGGCGTGCGAAGGTAGCTTATTAGTTAAACTTATTAGTTTCTTTAAAACACCAGTTTTCCTGTGTGACTGGAATATTCCCCAAAAAAACATAACGCTTAATTAGGGATATTACACGAACGGATATTAAAAAACCTGAAATGAATTGCTAATCTGCATGATGCCGCTCTCTTCATTAAGCGCGCTGTTGTTGCCTCTGCCAAAGAAACACACGCTGCAAAAGTCACGTGATACCCCAGGCAGTCCGCCAGTGAAGGGTTTGTTCTCCAAAAAAAAAAAAAAAAAAAAAACACTGCACCATCTCCACTCTGAGCGGAGAGCTGCCGAGAGACACAGAGCTCTGAGAGAAAGACACAGAGCTCAGCAGCTTGTTATCCAGAATATAACAAGAAAATATTGAGAGAGAAGGACAGATACGGAGAGTCAGATACATCCATGTAGAAAGAGCTCGTTCTGATTAAAGGGAATCGATGAGCAAAAAGGCCAGGGCATTAGTGAGCTGGTACGAGTTCAGCCTGACCTCAGCACTGCTGGTTAGCATCAGGGAGAACCGCTTTTCCAATGTTGATTTAAAAAATAAAAAAAAAAAGGGAAAAACTCTAATGGATGCCTGATTGAGTCCTTCTGATCCCTCATCCATAAGGATGCCGAGTTCCTAAGCATGTGACCGGAAAGGAGACAGGAGATGGATCCGAGACTAAAGGCTTTTTTTTTTTTTTTACCTTGCTATGAAGCTGCTTTGTAAAAATGACTGACAGCAACCACATACAAAACTGAATTAAATCGAACTGACCTAAATAAATGATGCAAAACATGAAGGAACATGAATAACAAAAAGAAAAAAAATGCGCACAAGTGAGAAATCGTCATAGCGATTTAAAGACTAAAACATCAATACGTAAGCGTGCAAAGCAAAGTGCCATAATGTACAATCAAATCACATCAGTGATGCTTTATCCATCATCCCTACAGTGAGACTGCTTTAGAGTAATGCTTCAACAAGCAAAAATTGCGTAGTCTTAAGCAAATACTTCCCTGCTGTCCCTGTTTCCTTTCCTCGTGTCCCCAAAGACGGGAAGTAAGAAAAAAAAACAAAGAAAGGAAACAAAACCCACTTTATCACTGTAATTATAAAAAGCCTTATAAAAAGACAGTGATATTCGGTTATAATCAGCAGTGAATCAAGTCAGACTGCAATGTCTCTGCGCTTCTCTCCAAACCTACATGTTCACACTTAAGTAGCTTAAAATAATTGTCTAGTTATCATTCTTACTAGTTACTAGAGATGAAAGGGAAAAAAAAGGCAAGCGCATCAGACTAGTTGGTGTTGTACCCGCTCTTAAATACTTGGTTTATGCATAAAACATTTTCACAACAACAAAGAAGACAATACCTGGACGTTGACATCTTCCTTTTTGAAAATCAGGGCCCGAACTTCATCCGGATCCACATTAAAGATGGCTTTCAACAACGAAGGCTGGGGAAACAAACGATATCTGTGATTATAAGATTATACTTTATGACAGGACGAAGACGTTAACAACAAGCCGAGTTCTTAAATGTATTGTATCATTCAGTGTGGGTGACAGAGATTGGCTCACTGCTAACACACTAACACACACACACACACACTAAAGGTGGCTCGGCTTTGCCGTGAACAGGCTTTTGAGACGTCACGATTTATCATCTCTATGCGATCACAATGACATTTATGTCACAGGTATTATATTTATTCCTACTCATTTAATTGACTGAATAACTACTCAACTGTTTAAATAATAATAATAATAATAAAAATAAATTACAGGGAAACGTTAAAAAAAAAAAAATTTTTGTTTGACCTCATTTGGAAAATCGCTCCCACACAAGCTTACTGAAACTAATAAGGCTTAATAAGATCCACTGTGTTTAAAAGTCGCTTTTGTGGTTCTTACACTGCAACATGCACAAGGCTGAGGCTGCTCACTCTCCAGACTGTGTATCATGAAATACAACACAGTGTGCTATGCACTGATTAAGCACTAATGCACAAATACACTAACTACAGGCGGAGAACAAATAGATTAGATTAAACTTTACTGTCATTGTGCAAAGTACATGTACAAAGCCAATGAAATGCAGCAAGCATCTAACCAGAAGTGGCCTATTTACATTAAAATCTGCTTAGTCTGGATGTGCGCGCACACACACACACACAGTGTAGCATCTTAAGGATTTTATTACTCCTATAACTGATACAGCAGCTCGCTCATACAGACAGTGAGGCACTTAAAGATTATTTATCATGGAGACACTCAGGACTTAAATTACACACGATCAGCAAAAACGCGCCTGCTTAGACACCATCACAACAACAAACGCTGACGTTTCACAACTTCAGGAAAACCTCTGCAAAGGGTTTAAGTTACACACCATCAGAGGGCAAGTGTAAAAAAAAAAAAAAAAAAAACTAAACAAAAGCAGGGTCTGAAATGAACACTTTGTCACCTGCAGGGTAACACCGGCACTATTGTTAGTTACCGCGAGTCGTAATCTCAGACTGGACGGACATTTAATTTGGAGTGATTTCTATAGTCACTTCCGGTGGCATTTTTAAGTTAGTTAGTAAGAAAGAGCAGTAATAATGTGCTGATAGGATGAGAGACATTCCATGAGTGCTGATATAAAGTGTAACAGCACTGGGATGTTTAACTATATGTACTATATGCATCACTCCACATCACAGCTGTTCTAACAATCGTTAATTACTCCAACTGTCGCCTACAGAACGGGTAAAAGTAAAGCGACTGCCTGTCAAAACCCACATTCTAAACCAATCGCAGCACAGTCCCGCCCCCTCTGTGTCACTGTGGAGCTCCGCCCACTTTTCCTCATAGTCTGCACCTCTCTCCTTCTCCTTCTCGGTTTACCTCAGCAGAAAACTTCAAAGAAAGACAGTCTATTATTTTTGTTCTGTTTACATTTTTATGGTTGTGTCAGAGTCTGTTATTGTTAAAATCAACTGAAGGAGTGTTCTCAGAGATGTTTTTGTTTACTACAGGCTGTTTATTTTACTTTCTTTTCATGTCCACATGTTGCAGCGTGTTTCAAACTGAGACTGAAACCCCATTCTTGCAAAAGGAGTAATGACAACCTAGCATATGATCTTTTACTTATCATACACAATAAATTATACAAAATACTGAAAATTATATTTCAGAGAGACAGACAGATAGAGAGAAAAAGAGAAAGAGAGAGAAAAAGAGAAAGAGAGAGAGAGAGAGGTGCATCAATATTCAGACTAAAAAAAGAAAAAAAAAAAACACATCAAGATTTTGGTCCGTATCGTCCACCAAAAAAATGTTAAACCTTCCGGCCCTGAGAGAAAGGGAATGTAAATAACATAAAAATACCCTTTCACCCATCAACATAAACTGAAACAGACATAAGGTGAGAAACACAGCTGTCCACAACATGAGCTCCCACATACACATACACACACCTCTCACCCTGCAGACCAGGTGTGGAACAGAGACGTGCTCAGACACACAGAGGAAAATCCCAGCTGCTTCAGCTCTGTGAATAACACACAGCGGCACCATCATAAAGAGAGGAATCCTTTTGGTGTGTGAGCTTTTAATACAGTTTCCATAAAGTAACCAGCCCAAGAAGCTCTCAACAGGATGTCCTGAGAGCAACTGAAAATGATAACATGCTTGTCTGATGTCTCTAGATGCCAGGAATAATAAACAACATGGATGGAGTGCTGATACGTCTGATCAGGTCAGGTTCTCTAATAACCACCATCGATGTTACAGCTTTAGCACTGAGGTCACGTACAAAATTTTATGTTGTCGTTGAGATATTTAAATATTCTATTTGAAATATGTACATTTTTTAAAATCTATTTTATGAAATAACGTTTTTCTTAAATCAGTCTTTAAAATATTTACCTCCGACATTCAACTCTTTATATTTAAATCCAATACAGTGGAAACTTGAATTGCGTGCATAATTCATTCCGGACGTGTGCTTGTACTGTATATCTACAGTAAGCGCTCGTATATCTAAGTGAAATAATGGAAACTTAAATGATTTGTCCCACAACCCAAAAATATTCATATAAAAATAATTAATACAATATAAAGTTAAAATTAAATAAATTAACTCGCAGTTTACCCTTGAAAGTTTTACTCACAATCCCAAAGCGAGAGAGAAGAACCATTGGCTCAGTTGTGATCACATGATGCTCGGTAGACAAAGCGCATACATTCTACTCGTAGTGCAAGACCTCGCTCATTCACCAAGTTAAAATTGATCTGCTTGTCTTGCAAAACACTCGCAGACCAAGTTACTCGCAATCCAAAATTTTAACTGTATTACATTTATTTTATAGGATATGTAATTTTTTTTTTTTTTTTTATTATTTTTTAAATATATATGGGGTTTTTTTTTGTTTTGTTTTTTCAAAAGACTGCACATTTTGTACATTAAAAAAGTTTTATATATAACAATATCAGTTTACAAAAATATACGCAGTCTTTAATATTCAAATGTTTTACTTGAAAATATTTCAGTAAGAAAACTTATGCATTTCAATAAGATACTTAATTTTAATGCATTTTATTTTATTATTTCTATATTAATCAATCATTCTCATGTTTTTATAAAACAACATAAAAATAATAAATGATTTTAATAAATTAAAGACCTTTCATAATTCACCAGAAATTATTTACAATTTTACATTTAAAGGAAACACCACCTTGGCCTTTTCTTTTCCATTATTATTATTATTATCTTTATTATTACTAGAACAGTGATGTCATAACACATCAACCCGGAGGTTTCGGTTTAGCCTCGGCTGAGGAACAGACCCTGAAAAAACAAGGATCCTCTTCGGATTACATGGAATCACATTTGACTCTCATTCCTCTTGTGAGTGAGGAGTCTCTCGGCATCGGTTTCAGCCTCACACTCGTCATGCACCGAATCTGCTTTAACAACTTTTAATTATAACAGAACATCCGCACTGAGCAGACGATGAGGAGCGTCATCCTTCTGTTTCAGACTATTAGTCCTCACTTCCTCAGTCTAAACCCATGAGTGTTTAGAGTTATCGTTAACCCAGATCATTTTCCCCTGCTGTGATTTTCGCTCAGCGAGTGACGCAAACACGGATGCAAATATTCTGATCGGGACTGTGACAGCATTCAAATCCCTCACGCTGGGATTTAAGCAGATTATCGCTGGGTTTCACAGACATTTTCCTGAGATTTATTTCAGATTTATTATTGTCAGATTGTTTTTATTGCTCTATTAAGCCGTGTGTAATCTTGGCTAATAATACCTGGTGCACGCGTTATAAAATCAAAAGCAGAACAAGACACGGCAGTGCAGTAATTACGCTCCGTCTCTGTTCATGCACATCACTGACAATTAGCCTGTCACGCCAAACCAAAGAGGAAACGACCAAAAAAATAAATAAATAAATAAAAAAAAATTTAAAAATGCACCAACACTTCAGGTTAAAATGCAAATCCCTTGTCTGGCCGTGTCGTCCTCACCTTGTCTTCCTGAGCATCGGATTCGGGAGTTGAATCCTGTGAAACGTTGTCCTGCGGCGTTTTGGAAAGCAGAGGGGAGGGCTCGTCGTCCTCCACCTCCTCTAGGACGACGATACACACGCGACTCATTCGCTCCGACCTCATAGGCGCTTCAGGAAAAACACAACCCCCCTACTCCTGTCCTCGTCCACCTTGGCGTCCACGATCATATGAAGAAATAAATAAATCCCCTGATAAATTCAGGTTTCTCCGGCATGCGGACGGAACTATCCTTTATTATCCTGAGTATTATCCACTACAGTCCTGCCGTCATCTCCGTCTGATGCACATGCTAACGGCTCGGGGATTTCTCTATGCTAAAGTCGCCGGCGCCGCAGTGATCCGGTCCACCTAGAGGGCATGATGATGATCTGCTCTCGTTGCGTGCGTGATCGTAAAAGCGTCACTTAGTGAACCTCTGAGAGGCAGCGCTGGGGCTCGCCGCTGTCAAATAATGAGAACAAAGCTGTGAGCTCTCCGTCTACCTCTCTCCCCCTCTCTGTCCATTCATGCCGCATGGCAGCCTGCTGAAACCAAGGTTTTTTTTTTTTTTTCCTGCTCTAGCCAACGCAGCCAACCCCCAGTGCGATTCTAATCCTCCTGCGCACCAGACACCGAGCGACAGAGTGAAAGAGAAAATGACAGAGGAGGCAGAAAGAGAAAGAGGAAAAAAAACAAAATAATAAATAACCAAACATGAGAAGGAAGGAAGGAAGGAAGACTGGGGGAAGGGAGAGACAAGATAAAAGAAGCAGGGAGAAAAAGGAAAACACATAAGACCCAGACAGGTTCATAAAACCGTTTTTACACCTCAGGGTTTTGTTGTTAATGAATGGCAGGAGCTGCAATGAGAGCACGAGTACAGCAATGAAACTCGAGACGAGAGAGAGAGAGAGAGAGAGAGAGAAAGAGAGGGCGAGAGGGAGAGAGAGAGAGAGAGGGAGAAAGAGAGGGCGAGAGGGAGAGAGAGTGGGAGGGAGGTATAGGACTGTATATATACACAGCTGCTACATGCATGGCTCTGAGGTTCGGCTGATGAGGAAAGTAACAGGACAAGGTCACTGTTGCCACTTTTACCCCCGACACCGTGTCAGATCCGCTTTAATCCAAACATGTGACCGAATCATCACTAAAGTCTAAAGATTGACTATAATTGACAGTTTTTATTTAATTTAAGCCACACACACACAGACATTACCGCACAGTGAGTCTTCGCATGAGGGGTCATAGCACAGGGTCAGCCATGATACGACACCCCTGGAGCAGATAGGCTCAAGAACACAACAATAGTGAGCTGGGGTTTGAACCACCAACCTTCTGATCAATCACACAGTGCCTTAACCCTCTAAATTGCCCATTCACACCAATAGGAGGCAACAGTACAATGACTAAATCTTTAACTAATCTGTAACTTCCAGTAACTGTGATATACCAGGCGTTTCCAGGCGTGTTCAAGTCAAACAGGGACGTTTGATTGTGCAGAATAACAGTTACGAAAGTAAAAAACTACCTTTATTTCTCTATCCATCTTTCATTTAATTTAAGTGCTGTCAGTTTTCAGTTCAGAATTGAACATTGTTTAGGCAAACGTACACATTAAACGGCTTTTCATTTGAGTTAAGCCTGTATTAGAAAAAAAAACAAAAAAAACTGAGCAACAAAAGTTCGATTTAACTGAAAAATCACATATGGACAGATAACGTTTGTGCACTTGTCTGGCCACAAGCTTCAGACTGGGATCGGTTCTCTACACCAGGGGCTCCTCAACCACCGGGCCGCACAGAAAGAATGAAAAATATACATTTTATTTTATTTCCATTTTATTGACTATCGGAGTCTGCAGAGTGTTTTATTGCGAAAGAAATGATCGGATCGTCTCCCATTTGCTTACGTCTGCACATCGCAACATGCTCCAAGCCCGCTCTGTGTAATAAACGTGACATTAAAAGTGTGTTTAAAAACTTTGGATTAAAAATCAAGGGGCCTGAAAAGCACTAAAAACCCCGCGTCCATTTCCAAAACCCTATCTGTGTGAGACGGTGTTGTCTGCAGTGAAAATTAATTTACGGAGCAGACTGGACATGAGGAAGACACTTCAGGTGTCACTGCACCCCCCCCCCCCCACGTCCAAGCTCTCGGTTTCTCATTTTACAGTGTCCCCGAGAGACACGATTTGAATAACACATTTCAGTGCAATGCAGTGAGTGGATAATTATTTTAATTATCTCTGGTTCGTCTTCTCCATAACGCACAAATGCAAAAAGAATTCATATTTGAGTGAGCTTGTGTCTCATCTTGTTGCATAAAAATAAATAAATAAATCAGCTTTAATATTGTATACAGTGTGATGTAAGAGCTTCAAAGAGAACCGTATAACATTACTATTCTTCACATCAAGAAATAAACTCCTCAGATACACGACTCAGAGTGTATGTGTGTGTGTGTGTACACGTGTGTACTGTAAAATGGAAATTAGTGGCAGACAGATAGGCCTTTGTGTTTCATAAGACAGGACAAGGCAGTGGTTAGTACACAGACACACACAGACACACACAGACACACACAGACACACACAGACACACACAGACACACACAGACACACACA
>JAOVVA010000030.1:4401621-4413944 GCA_028565275.1 Leiocassis micropogon | reverse complement strand
ACATACACATATATTATATTATCCCGAGCCCTTAAAATTATTTTGTGGGAGTGTCTCCCAGCTCCAGGGTCCCCGGGATTGATCCTGAGCACTGGTCACTATGTGCTTATGGATTTTTACAAATCTATCTTTGAAAACTGTGTAGATTCTCATCTAAAAACCAAGGAATTACAAACCTTTGTATCTTCTTACCTCATGAGCAGAACTAGACTCCACTCCGTTTCACTATCCTGAGCAGTAGAAACACAATAACAGCAACAAAAAAAAAAGAAAAGAAATGACACCATATACTGCACAGTGAGTTAGTCAAAGTTTTATTAGTGTTATACTGAGTTCTGCTGCTCAAAAGGAGTATCTTAGAAGCAGGATGCAAACCATTTTAGAGTCTTTTCTATTAGTCAACTGACCATAACATTCAGCTTCTTTTTTTTGTTTGTTTGTTAAAGAAAAATAAGAAAATATAATTGACAGTACATTTAGGCACACTGTTGACACATACTGTACACTGATATGTACAAGGTAATAATTAAAGATTCATATATACGGGGATTTAACAAACAAAAGAAACGAGCGGTTCTGCATCACGGAGAACATTTTACTTGGGTTCTGGGTAAAAGCGGAGTGTGCAAACTCAATAAAAACAACGCCGCGTAGCATCGGTTCAACCAAAATTTATATTAAATGAGTTTTTACAGTAATCGGGGATGATAAAAATAAAAAATGCTTGGTGATTGGTACGTATGTGAAAAAAATTATCCAGAAACCCTCATCTGTACGATTTAAGTGCTATTTATTTCAAAACATTAAAATGAACCTCTAGTCAGGTTCACTGTGCTGATTGATACGTTATTATGTGACTGCGGGTTAGAAAGCCACACTTCCTAGTCTAGAGGAGAAACCCGATTTTTTACTCTGACGATTGAAATCTGGTAGACAGTACGATATTTAGCAGATTTGACCCAATAACCCAAAAGAAACGACTCGTAATCAGTACAGACTTCCGCTGGTTTCATACGACACTTCATCTCCTGGAGTGAGTAAGCCATGCACGGACACACAAATTCCATCATCAAAGGAAGCACTACGGTCACCGGGAGACGAAAGACAACAAACGCAGACTTATAAAACAAGTCTTTAACATAAGCCGAGTCATTTACAACGACGGAATGTATTCTGATGTATTCTGTTTTTTTTTTTTAAGGATTATTCCATTATCTTAAATGTGAAAAGGTTTTATACCACTATTAGAATACATGCAAACAAACAAACAAAAAAAAATATTGCACAAAATATTAAAGACGTATTCTCGAAATAAACGTGTGATTAGGTCCGAATATCTTTTATGCTCTTTAATGTGTCTCTGAAAACGTGTGGATGTGTTTAAGGTAAGCTACATCCACACACACACACACACACACACACACACACACACACACATATATATACACACACACACACACACACACACGTCTCTTTTGGTTGTAGAGAATTAAGGCTGAGTTCCTAACTGGCACTGGCACACGCTTCTGACTTCAAATGAATGCTACACGAGTCTACTAGTGTTGAAAACATGTACACATCCCCACGGAAGTGCAGTGTGTTAACCATGGAACGAATACGGAGGACGAGCACAGACAGGTTTGCTAGAGACGAATACATTGTTTAATGTGTAAAAGTCCCGCGGGGTGCAAAAACTTGTTCACACGCGTCCTGACAGATTCTTGTCTGAAATGTACTCACAGAAGGTCATGTGACAGTATGATAATTGAACACTCTTTAATCAGAAGGCCTGTTTGTCAGCGCTGCACGTATATTTGTATATTTGGTTAATAAATCGCTCACGTGCTTCGGATATGATTTCACTCGGTTTAAAACGTGACGTGTGGTGCGATTAAAACCCGCCTTCCAGCCCTAAAAACAAATCTTTACCACGTGTATGCTCGTGATTAAAAAAAAAATAATCGGCTCACTGCGAACCTATGTCAGTTGTCCCTCCTTCCATTTGTCCTCCAGATTATTTAAAATCATTAAGTCTTTCAGTCGACTTGTTAATCGACCTTTGCAAATTCAAACAAGTTTATCCACAGGGAATCATCCGACATTGCAACTTCCTCCCAAAATAATAATAATGTTAATATTAATAATAATAATAATATAACAATAAAAAAAGACAAAATGAGATAGAAATACTGAAATGCTGACGTTACGGGTCAGGCACTGCAGCATCTTAGTGGTGACGCTCCACAACGCTAAAATGAATCCTCTACGCTACAGCCGTGTGGATACAGTGCTTCTCTTAAGAACAGGATGGACTGAGAGGGCTGAGGTGTGTGATCCACAGTGCGCACGTACACACAAACACACGCACATACACACACACCCCACAAACATAATGCATATTTTCATACCCATTCTCTTACTCACTCACACACACACTCACACACACACCCAGCCCTGCGTCTTGCTCCAGCCTCATCATGGGCCGGCCCCTCCTATTCTGCGAACGGTTCTTCCTGCTGCCCAGGCTGCTGCGTCACCTCTTCTGTAAGGTGCGGACTTTTTGTGAAAAAGTGCGGATGCGCGGCGAGCGCGAGTGCAGCTTGATGAACAGCTCGGGGAACTTGTACTGAGGGAACATAGTTTCTAGGAACCCCTCCAGGAAGACGTAGACCAGGCGGCGATTCAGCTGCTGGTGCTGGAACATTTCGAAGACCCGGAGAATGCCCTTGCGCGTAGTTTCTGCCCCGATGATGTGCTTCAGCTCGTCTGGGGAGGACGGAAACAAGCAAACAAAAAACATACACATAAGGAACAAGTGGACTCGAGTACGATCAGCCTCCACACTAGGCCTGACATTGAATTTTTGGAGACAATGTCAAGAGAGACCCTCTCATGTGCCTTCCTTCTGTATCAGCTATGGCTGTGTAGGTCAGCGAATGAGGAATTTGGGGTTAATATACCATGTGCCTTATTATTCTGTGTCAAAAACAAGTCACAGGTGCTGCCATATGAATGTGGAACATCAGAAATAAGTTATAAGTTCTACCTCTGAACTCATCAAAGGATGACTTGAAGACAGTGCCAAAGCACTCTACCTACGTGTTTGTCAAATTAAATAAGAATGACGTGTTTGAAAGTGGAGTGGTCAGCACTGTGGCCTCCAGGGTCGAGAATTAGATTCCGATCTGGTCTGTCTGCATGTTCTCCTAGTGCTTGGTGGGTTTCCTTGGGGTACTCAGGTTTCCTCCCACAGTCCAAAGATATGCGGATTAGGCTAACTGGCGTTTCCAAATTGCGCATTGTGTACGGGGGTGTGTGTGCGGTTGTGTGTATGCCCTGTGATGGTCTGGCACCATCCAGGGTGTACCCCGCCTTGAGCCCAAAGTCCCCCCGCGAGGGAATGAAAATGACTGAAAATTTGGTTTAATTGATGCTGTTTGGTTTGATTGAACTTGGGCAGAAAGACAGAGGCAGGAAGTTTAAGAAAATATTTGTGTGTCAACATCATGTTGAACGCAAGTCAATTCGATTCAATTCCATATGAATAGATCTAGATTATGATTAAAACATAAGCACTTTATCCGGGTTGGGATGTGGTCTTGACTTGACTTGAATCTACAGCACATCCCAGGAACGCGGGGTCTGAGGTGAGAATACACAATGGATGGATTCAGTCCGTAACAGGCCACTATGCACACACACGTACAATCATTTTATATCTAAGCGCACTTTAAGCACAGCTAGTCCACTTTATCTGCATGTTTTTGAGGACTAGAGTCTGACTGGATGGGATGTGTATTATACACTGGTGTGTGTGTGCAGACCTGGCATGATGCCCAGTAGGTTAGTCTTTGCTGCTACTCTTGTTCTCATGCGGATGCTCTTGTCTCGGCGTGGTGGCGTCTCTGCTAGGATTCCGTTCGGCCAATAGGAATCTCTGTAACGACACGGGATCAGTGTCAGAACAAGAACGGTGCTTTTTAAAAAAAAAAAAAGACACAGGTGTGTATCTCAAACAGACCACTTCACCTAAACCTCTTGACGTAGTCAGCTACTTGTTCTGGAGATGTCATGAAGTCTACATGATCCACAATTTTCCTAAAATAACAAAAAGATAAAAACAGAAATGTGGAAGCTAGTGGAATAAACTGAATATAATAAATTGAAACTGTTGCCCCATAAGCCATGGTAGGTGTGTACACCTGGCACATACCTGTTGATGGTGTCTCCATATGTGGCTCTTATGAGCTGTTGTAGAAGGTTTTTGATGTTCCTGCGGAGCCACTGGTTCCTCTCCTTCAAGTCAAACACCTCGTCCATCAGCAGCAGCATCACACGCAGTGGGATGTTATCGTCCACCTTCAGACAGACACGTTAAAAATCACAATGTTCGTTTATCAAGAGCACAAACTACATATACTGTTAATGTACTTGTCCTGTTACAACAGCTACAAACTAATTTAATTAATTAAACTCAACACATTTTAAACTTGCACTATACAGCTAAAAGTTTGTGTACAGCTGAACATCACACCCATATGTAGTTCTTCCCCAAATTGTAAGGTGAACTGTAGGACTCAAGTCTATTTGCAGTGTTGACGCTTCTTTTTTAAGACCTCTGCAATTCACCCTGGCATGCTGTCAATCTTCTTCTGGACCTTATCCTGGCTGATGGCAGCACATTCTTGCATAATCAGGGCTTGGAATTTGTCAAGATTTGTGGGTTTTTGTTTGTCCAGCCGCCTCTTGAGGATTGACCACAAGTTCTCAAAGGGATTAAGGTCTGGGACGTTTTCTGACCAAACAACCCAAAATTTTTATGTTTTGTTCCCCGAGCCGCTTGGATATCACTTTTGCCTTAAGGCAAGGTGCTCCGTCATACTGGAAAAGTCTTCAGTGGTCATCAACTGTTCCTGGATCAATCATAGGACTGATGGTAGCGTTTGATTTTTTCTTCTTTGCTGCACTTTTTAAAATGTATCAAGGTGACTGCTACCATCAGTCCTGTGTCATGCCAAAAGTAACCATCCTGAGACCATTCATGTGTGGAGTTTGGTTATGAACATTGCCTTTTCCAAGCCACTTTTGTCTAAGGCCACGGTGCTCCATCATGCTGAAAAAGGCATCATCACCAACCTGTTCTTGGATGGTCGGGAGAAGTTGCTCACTGAGGATGGTTTTGTAACATGGGCGTGTTCTTGGGCAAAACTGCAAGTCAGCCCACTCTTGGCTGAGAAGCAAGACCACACATGAATAGTCTCAGAATGCTTTACTGGTGACACTGGACTGATCATAGCGCTCACCTTTAAGAAAGGCAGCAAGGAAGCTACTTCTCTCCAGGAAGAACATCAGGGATGGGCTAATATTATGCAAAAGGTACAGGGATTGGACTGCAGAGGACTGGGGTAAAGTCATGTTCTCTGATGAATCCCCTTTCCGTTTGTTTGGGCCATCCGAAAAAAAAGCTTGTCCGGAGAAGAAAAGGTGAGCGCCAATATCGGTACTGTGTTTGATTCGAGAACAGTTTGGTGATGAACAATGCCTTTTCTAGCATGATGGAGCACCTTGCCATAAGGCAAAAGTGATTAATGTCTGGGGAAGTTTCCAAGCCACTTAGTCACATTGAGAACTTGTGGTCAATCCTCAAGAGGCGGGCGTACAAACAAAAACAACACAAATTCTCCAAGCACTGATTATGTAAGAAAGTGCTGCCATCAGTCAGGATGTGTCGCAGAAGTTGATTGACAGCAGAGGCTGAATTACACAGCTGTAATGCATTAAAACACTTCTAAATGTGTTATTATGAGAAAATAATCAAAGCTGATATGAAATAATATAAAGAAAAGTGATAATTTTTCACGAACAACCCTTCCTGATGTGTTTTATGTATCCGATTCTACAGTAATTTAACAATGATTAAAACTTAAATTCAATAAAAGACACATATTTTATCTTTTTACACTTAACGCTGTGAAACAACCACTAGACTAGTGAGTTATTTGACCATTTACACTGTTAATATATTAAAAAGTAATAAAAAATTTAATCACCAAACCATAAAAGGCCTGAACAGTACAGTAGTGAAACATTATAGTATTTTACAGAAATGTACACCCTGTAAGTCAGACAAAAGGCAAAATCTGGGTATACAGGCACAATATATTTGCCGCAGGTAACATTTTGGATAACTGAATGAAAAGTAAAAAAGTAAAAAAAAAAAAAAACTCTTTTCACTAGACAATCACTCTGCTATATGGTTCCTCTGCACACTACAGTACATAACTTAATCCTAGTGGGTACTCACATTGTCATCCAGCTGAGCGGACACTCTGCAGTGCTCAGGGTCGATGTCGGACTTTGGAATTAAAGGCGGTACCTAAAAGCAAAATCAAAAGATTAACACCTTAAATACTGGCTGAAAAGAAATGTTAATGTCCAACCCTTGATTACAAGTCCTAATTCAAAACTCAAAGGTTCAAACTTTTTACAAACATCTTACGTCTGTTGATTCAGCAGGAGAGTTTTCACAGCGAGGATTTGTCTAATAAATGCTACGAAGGGAGTTTAATTCATACCAGGACTTTTGAATGTGCAGACTAACAGAACACAGTTATGAAAGTAAAAACTCCCATTATTTCTCTATATAATCCCCTGCTAAACTAATAAACCTCTACTATCTCAGTGTTCCACTAGTGCTTGGATCCCACAAGGTAGAAAGTTCTCTCAGTACGCCGGAGTCATGATCCGACTGGCGACACTGGCCTCCCAGAAACTCCTTTAAATGGCCCAAACATGTGGAAATGGCTTGGACTGTGTGAAGGATGTGACAGTAACTCCCAGCTGAGTTCCTGTGATGTGCAAGTGGTGCGGTATATGGGCATGCACTGTCCTGCAAAAACACAACTTTTGGTGTTCAAAACCTTTTTTTCCTGAGAGTGTTCCACTTGCTAAATGTTCACAAGAATGACTGCAGTGGGCTCCGAGCCACCTCGACTGGGGTTGTCATTTATGGAAGTACAACCTGCTTTTAAAGTTTTTTACCATAATTTTTCACCGTACTGTACTTGAAGTCTTCAGTAAATGTCAATCGGTTTTACGCCTTCATTCTTTGCTAAAGATGAGGGGCGTTCAAGTCAAACCAGAAGTCATCTCCCAGAATGATGCACCTGCCTTGAATATGGACTGCTTTATGTCCTGGCCCAGTCTCTCGGACATGCGCCCCATGTTGTCCGACACTTTGGTCATCCCTTCAGCGAGGCTGTCAGGAAGTGACTTCACAGCATTTGACATGTTCCTCATGGAACTACGCAGAGGGTTCACAAACGTGTCCATCTACACACACACACACACACACACACACACACACACACACACACACACACACACACACACACACAGTAATCATTGTAAACAGCAGAGGAGCAGTGTTGGGGTGGAAATAGCAAATCAGTGGCATATCCTCACCTTTCGTGCAAAGTCGCCCTTGCCTTTGTTGTACGCCTTGTTCTCCAGGAAATCATGGACGTAAGGTATCAGCATGGGACAGGCCTTCACCATCTCTGGATTCAGAAGCAGCTAAAACACAAAGAATACGTATTCCTACAAACATCTTATAAGGAAGAGAGTTACTGTACACAAAGCAAACCTTCCTACCTGCAAATAAGCGTTCAGGTCTTTTTTTCTTCTCTCCAGGAAGTCCCTGTCCATGTTGTTAAATGTTTTCTTCCCAGGAAGTTTCAATATCGAGTTGAGGTTCTCAAACTAAAGTTCGTTCCCAATGAGCAGACAAAGACACGGTAGAACAATACAGTTGTTAGAAGATCAACATATAAAGTTTTATAATATCCCATATTAAAAGGCAGTGTTTAAATCTTCAGCCTCTACATTTACTTGAATAGTAAACTTAAACCTACTCTAGAATAGTAATTCACATCCATAAGACCAGAGGATCATAGAGTGTGTGTCATCTTGGTGAAGCAGCAGAGACAGGTTTTGTGGTTTTACCTGTTCGGTGATGCGCATGTGGAAGTCGTGGAAGTCGCTGTAACGGCGGTAGGTCTTCCAGCTGTCTTCGCTACCGTCTGGGTTCTTACGAAGGACGGTGATGGCATACAGCGCGTAGGTCTTCCCGTGGTCATTACACACGCCTAGCACGGGAACGTGGGTTAGAAAAGCATCGGCTACTAAACACGAACCAGGGGTCAGAGCATAAGTGCCAGAAACCAGGATACAGAGTGAGTGGCAGATGGGAAGAGAGCGAGGGAGGCGACAGACATCGACGTGGCCCAAACCGAGGCATAGGAGATGGTGAAACAACGAGAGCAGCAAACAGTGGAAGGACAGGGGAAAAAAATCAAAAGGAAGAACAGAAGAAAAGATAACGGTGATGGAATGACAGAGCCATGAAAAAAAAGATCACAAATAAAAAAGAAAAGAAAAGCTAACAGCCAGTGACTTGATGATAAAGACAGTACAGTACATGAAAAGACTGCATAGTGGCTTAGAAAGGGAGAAAAGGTGAGGGGAAGAAAGAGAGCTTTCTGTAGAGCTTTAGCTAACTGTAACAAACCACAAACTTCAAACTTAACCCAATATAACGCAACAGAGTACAGTGAAACTTTGGATTGCGAGTAAGAGATTTTTAAATAAATGTTAACTTAATAAACGATCGAGGTCTTGATATACAAGTATTGTAGTACTCATGCTTTGTCTGCCGAGCATCATGTGATCACAACTGAACTAATGGTTCTTCTCTCTCTCATGCTGTGGGATTGTGGGTAATCGTCTCCCATGCTCAGTCTCAGTGCGCATGCGTAACTCGTATAGTCAACATCCGTGTGCGTGTGTACTGTTTACCATAACATTGTGACTGTGTTTGTGCATAAAGCATTTTTTATATTTTGTGTCCAAGTGTAGTGACTGTTCTTTAGTAACTATAGTGCAACTTTAGTGCAGGTTAATTTGTTTTATTTTTACCTTATATTTTGTATTAATTGTTTTTTTATGAATATGTTTGTGTTGTGGAATGAATCATCAGAGTTTCCATTATTTCTTATTCACTTTGATATACGAGTGCTTTACATTACAAGCATGACAAATTATGCATGCAATCCAAGGTTTAACTGTAGTTTTAAATTAATTACCAAAACAACTCAATTAAGTAATACAGGAATAATTTTCCTGTTTTTATCATGACTCACTTATGCAGTAGCAGTCAAAATTTTGGACACAACTTCTAAATCAATAACATTGTTCTACATTCTAGAACACTACTGGACATGAAACTATGAAATAACGTGTGTGTGTGTGTGTGTGTGTGTGTGTGTATATATATATATCATACGTGTTAATATAATATAGATAATTAATAACAACAGCAGCAGCAGCAGTAGTCAATTGTTATTTTAAGACACAAAGGTCAGCTATTCTGGGGCTTTTGCAAAACCTATCAAGCACCATGATGAAACCAGCTCTAACGAAGACTTTACTAGGGAAGCAAGACCAAAACCAAAAGTTCACTTAGAGTTACCAGCCTCAGAAATCACCAATCTACAGCACCACAGGTTAGAGCCGTTACAAGCATACTGTAAGTAGCAGTCACATCTCACTATGAACTGTTTAAAGGAGATTTGTGCATATTTTGGATGCCTTTAGCATTATTTGACAATGTAGAGAGAAATAAAAATCAAGAAAGACCACAGGATTAGATGTGTCCAAACCTTTGACTGATACTTTAGATTTTTTTTTATTACACCTCAATTAATATCTTTATGAGTTCACTGTGGAATTCATAAAAGGTGGGTGTCGATATTTATACCAGGAACCACCATGAAATTAATTACTAACAACTTACATGCTAAATTTAACATGTTTATAATAACTAATTTAATGTGGTAATATGCAGTTATAAAAATAAATGTCAATCGGTTTTACGCCTTCATTCACAAGAAATTTCACAAGAAAAATCACGAGAAAGGTCTGGTTTGACTTGAACATCCCATAAATTAGGATTTAATCATACATACGATAAATGTATTTTAATTGCATTACCCTTGTCAAGTTCAATATTTACCTTACATTATATATTAATTAATGCTGAAGATTATGATTATTACCATTTAAAACTCTTTTAAATCATAATCAGGCTTTGTAATGTTTACGTACCAGTATCAGAAATAAAAGCCTGAAGCTGCAGAGACTCGTCTGTGGTGGCGTTAGTGAGGTCATCCAAAGACTAAAATAAACCACAAAAAACGAATTAACGAATTACACACAAAAAAAAAAAAAAAACATCAGAGAGTAAGAAAACCAAAGGAGTCAAAGGAACAAGTACCAAATTAATGCTTCCAGTCGGAGATCCGTTAAAAGACTCTGCAGGAAAGAGGAGGAAAGAAACAACAGCACTGAGCCGAGGGTTGTACGTGGAGCTTGTGGTGTGTGAAATGGTGCTATGAGTTTCTCCTCACCTCCATCTCCATCATCTGATCCTCTGTAGCTCGGCTCCTTCAGCATGTCCAACTCGGCGAGCATTCGCACATACAGAGGGTGCAGCTTAAACGACGGGTAGAACTGCTCATCTTTTAACATCATATCATATACCTGCAAAAAAGAGAAAAAGAAAGAAAGAGATTGATAAAATGGCCTAGCACTTTTTTTTCAATAATTGTTTATATTTATTCAGGAAGTAAGATGTAACGTTTTACTACCTTTCTCTGGATGTCATCGAAAATCTCTGGGGTCGGATCCTCTTTGTTGAGTTTCTCAGTGAGTCTGTCCACAGAGGCCTGATCCACTTGCACTCTGGGAGACGCCTACGCACAGCAGAACATGGATTATTTTTCATTTATTATTTCTTTGCATCTGCTGCCAACAAACCCTTGCCTGATGATGGCTATACGATTTTAAAGCTGTGTCAAACAGGACTTTAGTGTCTTAATGACTTGCACTTGCCACAGGAGCAGTGCTGAAGAAAAAAAAACCCGGTTCAGTGGACTGACCTTCTCCGAGAGGTACTGCTCATAGACCCCGAGAGCAGCGGCCTTTAACAGCCCCTTAGTCTGTCCGCTCTGCTTCCTGCCATCCTTCTGCCAGCTCTGTAGAACCTCGAGTTGCTGCTGTGCCGTCACCCGGTATCCCTCCACCGTCAGCCAGAAGAACAGAGCTGCCTGACCCCCCATCTGCTGCATGTAGTCTGGATTTGTGACCAGATAAATGAAAGGATTTGTATCACAGAAATGATAATCAGGCTTTGAATGACTTTTCGTTTAATTTTGCAAAACTAACCCATAAAAAACTGAAGCGCTATGTTGTGCACGAGGATATGATCCAGTGGGATTATACACAATTTGCCGAAATTTGCAGCAAGTTTCACAGCATCGACTTCCTGCAAAGCAAAGACGAGGAGCTAAAATTAAAACATACACCACCTGAATGAAAAAAAAAAATGAATTGAATTACATTTCCTACCTTTCCTGATTGTAGTCTTTGTATTCTTGTTTCACAGACTTTTTTAACAAAGAGTAAACTGTTAATTTGATTTTTTATAGTGTTGATATCTGTGGAAAAACGAGACAATAGACAAGGTGTTGATGGATACATATATTTATCGCTGTCTACAGAGTATGTCGGGACATGTTCATACAGGGGTGAGGCGTTAGGAAGAAAATGAAAGGTGTGAAAATGGGAAAGCTGAACGACTGCGACTGACAAATCACTATGCAACAGCAGAACATCTGTAGTCTTAAAAAAATATATGTAAAAAAAGAATGAATACTGATCTAAATTCACAGGTAAATCACAGGTTGCCCCATGTGCATATCCGTAAACATGTGTGTGTGTGTGTGTGTGTATATATACCATCTCCTGCGGTATCTAGCGAGCGCAGATATTGGAGCTCCTCCTGCACTTTGTCTTTCACAGCCTCCAGTTCAGCCGGCTTATCCGTCAGCTTCAGGATGTTCATGAAGGCTTCGTAGTTGCAGCTGGAGTCTCGGATCTACACACAAGCATACAAGGAACTTACATACAAACACATACGCGAACATGAGAGAATGGCACACGAGAACATACAGGTGAAACTGGAAAAATTAGAATATCGTGCAAAAGTTAATTTATTTCAGTAATGCAACTTAAAAATTTAAACTAATATATGAGATAGACTCATTACGTGCAAAGCCAGATAGTTCAAGCCGTGATTTGTCATAATTGAGATGATTATGGCTTACAGCTCATGAAAACCCCAAATTTACAATCTCAGAAAATTAGAATATTGTGAAAAGGTTCAATATTCTAGGCTCAAAGTGTCCCACTCTAATCAGCTAATT
>JAOVVA010000030.1:4354227-4400454 GCA_028565275.1 Leiocassis micropogon | reverse complement strand
TTCAGTAGGAAGCACAATCATGGGAAAGACTGCTGACCTGACAGTTGTGCAGAAAACCATCATTGACATCCTCCATACCGAGGGAAAGCCTCAAAAGATAATTGCAAAAGAAGTTGGATGTTCCCAAAATGCTGTACCAAAGCACATTAATATAAAGTTATGTGGAAGGGAAAAGTGTGGAAGAAAAAGGTGCACAAGCAGGAGGGATGACCGCAGCCTGGAGAGGATTGTCAGGAAAAGGCCATTCAAAAGTGATGGGGACTTTCACAAGAAGTGGACTGAGGCTGGAGTCAGTGCATCAAGAGCCACCACACACAGACGGATCCTGTACATGGGCTTCAAATGTTGTATTCCTCTTGTCAAGCCGCTCCTGAACAACAAACAACGTCAGAAGCGTCTTACTTGGGCTAAAGAAAAAAAGAACTGGTCTGTTGCTCAGTGGTCCAAAGTCCTCTTTTCTGATGAGCGCAAAGGACCCAGAGTCTGGAGGAAGAATGGAGAGGCACACACACTGCAAGATGCTTGAAGTCCAGTGTGAAGTTTCCACAGTCTGTGTTGATTTGGGGAGCCATGTCATCTGCTGGTGTTGGTCCACTGTGCTTCATTAAGTCCAGGGTCAACGCAGCCGTCTACCAGGAGATTTTGGAGCACTTCATGCTTCCTTCCGCAGATGAGCTTTATGGTAGCTTTATGGGGATGCTGACTTCATTTTCCAGCAGGAAAACCTGCACCTGCTCACACTGCCAAAAGCACCAAAACCTGGTTTAATTACCGTGGGATTACTGTGCTTGATTGGCCAGCAAACTCGCCTGACCTGAACCCATAGAGAGTCTATGGGGCATTGCTAAGAGAAAGATGAGAGACATGAGACTGAACAATGCAGAAAAGCTGAAGGCCACTATTGAAGCATCCTGGTCTTCCAAAACACCTCAGCAGTGCCACAGGCTGATAGCTTCAATGCCACGCCGCATTGAGGCAGTAATTGCTGCAAAAGGGGCCCAAACCAAGTACTGAGTACATATGCATACTTATACTTTTCAGAGGTCCGATATGTTCTATGTACAATCCTTGTTTTATTGATTGCATGTAATATTCTAATTTTCTGAGATTGTGGATTTGGGGTTTTCATGAGCTGTATGCCATAATCATCTCAATTATGACAAATCACGGCTTGAACTATCTTGCTTTGCATGTAATGAGTCTATCTCAGATATTAGTTTCAACATTTAAGTTGCATTACTGAAATAAATGAACTTTTGCACAATATTCAAGTTTTTCGAGTTTCACCTGTATATGCAAACGTACGCCAGGGCACGTCTTGAATCCTTTAGAACTGAAGTCCAACAACACAATATGAAACATCAGGCTCTCCTGCGCTTATGGTTCCTTCGACAACTTCGCAAAACGCTTACGACTGTAGCAAGCTGCTGGAAGGCTATGTTATGAATGTAAGAAAACACCTACTGACAGAAGTAAAGACCCGAGGGAATTCTGTAGCTAAAGAAGGCATACACTATTTAGTGTAAAGCAGCTTTGCAGATCAAAGACAAACCTGTAACAACCGTCAACATGACAGCCCATGAGCGTAATACAATTCTGTAGCTTTTAATATAATAATCCTTCAAACGTAAGAAATTTCCCACAAACGTAATAGCAGTTTCTAACACATTTGCGGGAAGGTGAACATCTTGTGAACTGGTGAACAAAACTGAAGATGTTTACGTCCCACAAAAGTAACATCACCTTTTCAGGTGGAATAGTCATACTGTATTAGATTGAATTATCTTTGTTTAAAAATGGAAATGCAGCATAACACCAAATGCAAAAAGGCCACTACTATTGAACCCAGAACATACATCTTCTGTATGGCAGATTACTGCCTTTAGCTTTGATGAATGGTTCCTCATGCACCCAAAACCACTTTTTCACAATTTAAATCCTGAAGTATACAACCAGAGATGGATCATTTAGTTCTTCAGTACATTCTGGTCATCAGCTGACTTCATGTTATAGCCAAATAACATTTCTGAGCCCAGACCTGACCAACTGAAGCAAACTAAAATCATAACACTGCGTCTACAGGCTTGTACAGTGGCCACTATATATGATGAATGCATCATTTCATGCTCTTCCCTTCTTACCCTGATGTGTCCATTGCTCTGGAATAGGTTCGATCTGAACTCATCAGACCACATGAACTTTTTCCATTGCTCCAAAGTTCAATCTTTATGCTCACTATAAAGATATACACAGCTGCTTAGTAACAATCCTATAAGTTCTCATCACATTGTGTGCATAGGGAAAGGCCCTTACTGATTTCCACGGTTTATTTATTTTATTATTATAATTAATTTTTTTACAATGCAAAGTGTTTAAGTGATCTATATTCATTATTCCAGGTTTTAATAATCCTTTACGTCGATTATTAACACAGTTCAAAACACAGTGATTTTTTTTTTTTTTTTTGGTCAGGCAGTTCATCAGAAAGAGCTTTTTAACACTGAACTAATTTCAAGATTAAGATTTGCACTACACTACTGTCAGTGCTGCTGTTCTAGAAAATGAATGAACATTAATTTCCATATACACAACACGAGGGACTTACCATCCAGATGATGAACTGATTGATATAATCAGGATCACTTAGTTGGTTAATTAACGGCAGCAGAACTCCTCTCGCCAAAATTTCCTGGACAGACAATATCACATGTTGCTTAGGTACAAAACATATAGATGTACAGTATATACACGGAGACAGACAAAAAACATTGTATACACACTTCAGGAAAAGAAAAACTTGCATAAATATTGTAATACTAAATGTACTGCTATAAGTTATATATTGATATATAACAATAAGATTATTAATATAATATTATGATGATAATATTATACTACTATTAATATTATATTAATATAATATGCATCATATTTTTCTTTTCCCAAAGTGTGTATATTTTTTCGGCTGTCTTTGTGCGTGTGTGTGTGTGTGTGTGTGTGTGTGTGTGTATATGTACAGTATATACATATTAATGAATTTGAGAAGTGAAAGACAAATGTTCCACAGTCATGTGTCGCCTTTTTAAATTCTATGTTTTTGTGTAAATCAGGTCTCAGTATTAAACAAATACAACCTGGGATGAACAACAAAATATTAATTTCACTTTGGAAACATCATGCTTTTTTTTTTTTTACTTCTTTTTAACAGTGGATTTTCTTAACCTGAACCATGCTTTATTATTTGATCTCAATTATCTTGTTTTAATTTTTTGATTCCAAAGCCAAAACTGTAAATGGGATTTGATTAACCACAGGCATCCCAGAAGCTACTCCTTAAAAGCCACATCCCTCTCACAGTAGTGCAGTAACATCCCCTCTTCCCATTCCTCACCCTGAGGAAGTATCTCATGTTCTTGTTGTGGAAGTCTCCAGAAGGTAGTAAGAGATACAGCAGCACCTCGCACAGATCCCGCAGGAACCCTGGTGTGAGGGAACACTGTTAGAAACCTTGTACCATCACAGAGCATCCTGCATCTTTATCTGTAACTAGGAAGCAGACAAAAATGGATACTCTGTCTGTGTCTGTCTCTCCTCTTGTGAGTCTCACCTTCTTCATCTTTATGAGAGGTGCACACTATATCTCTGCAGATCTTCCTCTCCATCTCAACCTCCGTCTCAAAGAATGCATCCAGAAGCTCCTCGGGGGACTCCCCTGCACCACGCACACAAACACACGCACACAAACACACGCACACGCACACAAACACACGCACACAAACACACGCACACAAACACACGCACACTCAAACAACATATACTTGCCCATATTGTGTCTCTCCCTTCTATTCCCTCTCTTATCTGTCTCTCGTTGTCTCCATCTCTTCTACTCCTGCTTCCTGTCTGTCTCTCTCCTTCTCCTACACGTTCTGTTTTTTTCTGTTTGGTGCTCTCTCTGTCTCTCTTTCGCTTATTCATTTATACACACTGTTTCACTCCCATTCTGCTTGTCTTTCGTGTCCATCCTTTGCTCTCTTTCTTTCTGCTCCTGTCTGTTTCCTTCCTGTCATGTTCTCGCTCTCTGTCCATTTCTCTCGCTTGCTTTTTCTAGCTGTCTTTGTTTCTCTCTCTTGCTCGCTCTCTACATACACTCATCCCTCAAACCTCTGTCCTAAACTATTCTCAGGCCTACAAGCAGCTCGAGCCAGCAGCAGTGAACAGGTTTACCCTTCTTTACAAATCTGTTTGTCTAAAACTAATCAACTGAACTAGCCGCAAGTGAAACAACATTTGGGCTGATCAGTGCTGCATTACTCTTGCTGTGAAAGCACTTTTTAGTTAAACGGGAAGTGAAGCTACTGGTCAGGGTGACTCACGTTGTTTAGGGTCCTCCCTCTCGTTAAGCCTTTCCTGGGCCTTCCTGAAAACACGGAGGTGAGTGGCGAAGTCGTCAACCAGTCTGGTGGTGAAATATGGCTGCCAGTCCACCTCTTTGGACCTGAACAAAGCAAAGCATCATGGTCATCATTCTGGGTAGTTGGATACTACACAAGAACATGAACACAAACTCATCAAAAACAAACCAAAAATACATAAATAAACCAAATTAAAAAAAATATATTGTTAAGTGTAATTAATCACTTGGTTGGTGCATGATAATATTGTGTGGTGCACATTACTAAAGCTGGCTTCAAACTCTATCCTACTTCTTGTTTGATGTTTATAGACTGTATGAAAGCGAAAAATAAAATCAGATTTATGTAATATGCTTTAAAAAAAATGTCAGAGGAATGCGAGGGCGAGGCAGAAGTCATTCATGGCAGAGACAGAGAGAGACAGGAATACTGTGCTACCTTGCTGTTGGAATACTTGGGACGCTTTGACGAGTTTAGAATTAGAAGTTTTACACCAAGCTATAAAATTGTTCTTTAGATTAAACAACACCACATGTGTTTCATTGTCTGAGACTTCTAGCCGGGGGCTGTCACGCGTTTCCTCCGAACCACCTGACACCAGTCGACCTCTTTTTTCCCAAACTGCTCGCTCACGCACCGTTGGGGGCGCCGTCACACACTCGGAGGCCAGCTCTATCCGCTCCCTCCGCGTGCTTGCAGACGCCCCGAATGGCGTAGAGCCGTGCAATTAATGTGGGAGCACTAATATCACTCATCCCTCCCGGCTGAGAGAGAGCTCGGCCAATTTAGCTCTCTCGAGGCCTCCGGCTGTGAGAGGTAACCTGGGGATCGAACCAGCGATCCCCCAGATGATAGGGCGAGCTCTTTACCACTGCGCCACTCGGAGGCGTAGAGCTTCACTTTTAAGTTAAAATATGGGGGAAACGTTTCACTGATATTTAAAATTTTAAAGTTCCACTGTACTTATACTTGATATGCAAATCCAATATCCATAACCTCTATTAGTCAGTTCATTACACGGAGATGTAAACCTGCTGAAAACATGACATGGGGACAATGGAGAAGAAGAAAAGATCTAAGAAGTGAAGGAGTACCGCGTGGAGAACTGCACGAGAGCGTTCTGCACCGTCTGTCGGATCTCCAGCAGGAAAGACTCATCCTCGCTCAGTGTGTAATACCAGTACTGGATGTAGTCCCTCAGAGCAAACTGAATCACCTGAAAACAGAGAGAGATTCAGATTACTGAGTCATGCACAAGCTATGTTTACACGTGGTTCACAAATCTGATAAGAATCAGCCTGAATATACAATCAGACCTTCATAAGGACATAAAAGTTACAAGAAACTAAAGAAGCTAAGGCAGAACAAGATTTGTATCTGACTGAGGATAATTAGAGAGGAACCAGCATGTGTGGGCTCTCGTATGTTTTCTTTGAGCGTGCTCTACTCACAATGCGAAAGAAATTATATTGTTTGAGTAAAATGCATGTTTGAAATTCTTTCAGAGCTTTTCCATGTTGTTTCTCTACGGTTTCCTCTGTAAACCGGTCACACTTGAGGTTCACATGTGTAGTAGTGATGGGTCGATCATGAACGATTCGTTCTTTCTGAATGAGTCTTTAATGTGACTCAGAAGATCGAGTAGTCTCAGAGAGTGATTTGTTCATTTTCTACTGGGTGAGCATGCACAAAGCATTGCAAAACCTCAGTAGGTTATATACAGGAAACAGAAATGAAATACCTTTGAGTCTTCTAGTCCGAATCGTTCGTTCTTTTGTCACGTGACTCCCATAGACACTATGCAGTGCAATAGATTCAAAAGAACGAACGACTCGGACTAGAAGACTCATTAAAAGAACCGCTTAATTATGTTTTCTTTTTAATGCACTGCATAGCGTCTATGAGAGTCACATGACAAAAGAACGAACGTTTCAGACCAGAAGATATGTTCTGTTTATCATAATATGTCCTTAGCTGCATTGTAATATTTTCATTACTGGAACTATAGCCACGTGTTGGGGATCTGTTTATTGAAAATGTAATATTTTATTTTATTTCCGATCAAAAGAACGAAATGAACTAAATGACTCAAAAAAAGATTTGTTCGTTTTGATGAACGAGATTCAAAGAACCGAGTCACTAAAATGATTCAAACTTCCCATCACTAATGTGTAGTGTTCTTGCGACCACCGGCTATGTTTACAGGTCACAGTAAATAAGGAGGAACAATGATTTTATGCAGCAGTCGATGCTGTTCTCGTGACTTTAAAATGTATGCGACTACTTGTTCTATACGTCAAGCCAAATAATCTGCTCACACACAACAAACCAGATTTAGGACAAAGTGGTTAAACTAAAGTTCATGAGTCTGATTGGGGAACAACAAACCTGCTGACACACTTCAGCAAATTCAGTCGAATCAGCTCGCTGTATAACCCCAGTTACTCGGACATTACGCTAAACAAGCATGCTGCGTCTTCTCGTAATGACGAACAGGTTTACGTCAGTGAAAAACTTACAAATTTCTTTAATGTGCGTGACAAAGCATCAGCAGCTAGATTCGGGTCAAAAGCTTCTCCGTGCACAAAATGAAGTGTCTGACCTAATGATTTCACAGAGCTCTGACCACATGCATGTGACTTTTTTTCCTGCTGTGTCATCACTCTGACATTGTGGCAGCAGGTTGTGCAAGATCAGCTTCCACAGGATCATGACCCTGCATGGAACGTGAACGGACGTTACCTGCTGTAGAGGCTCGTCGATGAAGTTGGATCCCGTCAGACGCCGGTCGATTTTGATGGGTTTCGTCTCCTGCTTCAGCTCCTCTAAAGTCTGAGGAAACAAAGAGGGTGATGGGAGAAAGTTGGTGTGCTGTACTATTGCAGCTCAGTGTAGTTGTTCACACTTTTCTAGAGTCTATAGTCTGGGGGGAAATCAGTGCTTGACTTTTCATGACTAGTTTGTTTGCTGCACAAGAAGGTTTGTTGTACAATGGGTACTGTGTTGCTTCCCTCCCGACTAAATAAACATGTGTTCAAAAATCCATGATTTGCATGGTGTGGTTATTTAGACCACAGCGTCAGGTACCTGAGCTGAGAAGGCGCGAAAGTCAGTGCTTACCTTAGCTATGCCTGTTGGGGTGGGGGGCAGGTAGGAGTGTTCACATTTCTCCAGGTGTTTTTCAGAATTTGTCTTTCCAAATAAAAGCGTGACAGCAAAGCCCCTGAAGAAGAGGGAAAAAAAAACATGAAGCATTATTACAAAAAAAAAAAAAAAAAAAAAGATTTGCAGGAAAAAGATGCACAGCTTTATAGTCATGGTCATAGGCGGTGCTAGAAGACCCAGTTACCAGACCCACACTTACCCGCCGAGAAAACAGAAGATATAAAAAGCCAAATAAAATATAGCAAAGGGTCCAAATGTGATGAGGAAAAGCAGGATTGCCAGGCCTCCCCATCCCCAGACAGACAGACTGGCCTGAAAGAAAAAAAAAACAAAAAAAACACATACACGTCAAAATTCCATCTGAGGCAAACAGGACTGGGATTTAAAAAACAATCCACACAAACCACTAATAAAACCTTTCCTGTGACCCTTTCATCCAGCTAAAGGATTAAAGGCTCTGTACGCTAGCAGGCAGCTGGGTGCCAAAACATTGAAGCATCTAATAACTTCTGTGCTCTTTTCAGGCAAAAGCCATCGGAATGTTAAAGGGTGCAGGCAGGTCATTGTGATGATTTTGCACACAGTAACCCCCTGAAGTGAGACAGAGTCACAGATGAAAGCAGCTACAGCTGAATATTATTATTTAAGGGCCGTGTTCTTTGCCCGGGTGTCTCACACTGAGATCGCGAGCCAGTCAGGAGTGGTGAGGGGAGCAGGCGCTGAATTTAAACATAGTCTAGAGAAGCAGGAGGAAGAGAAAATCCAATCCAGACATCCATCAGAAGTGAACAGCTGACCGAGCACTTTCAGTTTTATTTTTAACCACTGCACAGACTGAGTTAGAAAAAGGGAAAAGTTAGAAGAGAGTTATAAAAAAAATTTTATGTTGTTACATAAACAACCAATTACTAAATTGTATCTATAAGTCAAGGTAAAACCTTAGTTTCCATTTTTTTAATTCAATCTACATAATTTAAGTTAATGTAATATGAAGAAATGCGGGGTGGCTCAAGACTTTTGATTTTGATTACTGCTTTATCCCCGACTTGTACAGGTAATGGACATGACATGTACAGAGTGAAAGCATTTCACTTTCATCATTTTTGCATTATTTGTCATTAAGATATTCCTGCATCTAGTTACAAACGTTTGAAATTTGTTATGCTTTTAAACACTAGTTTCAACTTTATAATCAAAATGGAATTTTAGAAAAAAAAAAATTTTAAATATATAATTTGTAATGTGCACCAGACTCTGTTATTTAATATATTATATATTTAATAAAAAGCACCTTCAGTGTTTCAGCTAAAGATCTCACAGCCCTGCGTTTGACTCAAGACCGAGGTGAAAGTGAAGTCTTTCACTCTTCCCATAAAGCTGGTTTTATCAGAAGATTCTGACAGAATGCATTTTCTTAACAAGGTAACAAGTCATGTTTTCTACACTACATGAGACAAACAAGAGCTAAAAGGTAATTGAAAACAGGTTGTGTGTGAGTTTCTGAATGGCTCAATAAAAGATCCAAACTGAGAAGGAATAAAGCAAATAAAAGTGAGAAAGGAGCACATGTCCAGTCACCAGACTTCCTGTTTTTGTCAGTGCAGGAAAGCTGGCCTACTGCGTCATTGTAGCGCTCGGTCAGGAGAGCGAAAACACACGCAAACGCACGCACGCACGCAAATGCATGCACGCACGCACGCGCGCACACACAATCTCCAAGGTGAGCATAATACAAACTTAAAAAAGCCAACATGATGCAACTCGCTTATAATTACAGCTAACATCCAGCCCTGTCTTTAGATTTCCATGATAACCAGAGAAAAATTACTGCCAGTAAATGACAAATCACACGTTTTCTCTAAAGAAGACAGTTTAGGATTCACTATCAGCAGATGATGATAAAACTCATGGCTCAGTGTGACTGATGTGATCTAAATGTGTTTAATGAATTTATTCTAAGCTTGATTCGGAGAGCAGATTGACGTGAAATGACGCAATGCAAAATTAAATACGTGCTGAGGTTTCGACATTCCTTGCACTCAACCTGTCACTATTATTCTCTGGCAAAACCAGATGGGCTGACCGATGAATCAGATGTTTGTGCTAATTTAAGGGGCGTGTCAATATCATATCGAGGCTCTTTCTTTTATAACATCTTGTTATTATTAGTGAGAAAACTAAAGACATTCACAAAGTCACACATTCACAAACTCAGACATGCCTCAGGCATGCCGGAAAGAACACCAAGTAAGTTCTTCAAAGGTCAACTAAGACACACACACACACACACACACTGCGACAACAAGCATGACTCAACAGGTCACATGGGTAAAGCATACAAAGAGCAAACAAGGGACAAAATCAAAAGTCTGTTTATTTAATATTTGGTCTCAGAAGAGAAAGGACCAGGGCTCGTGTTTATTAAGTGTCTCAGGATCACTCCCTGGAGCAGCGCTCAAAGTAAACTTAGGATTGAAAATGTTCCTAGCTCAGAGTAGGACATAGAAGTTATTTATGAAGCTTCCTATTCTGACGTTCAGCAAGGAGTAGGATGGCTGTTGGAAAAGTGTGTGACGTCGCTGTTTATAAAACGGAGCCGCAAACTGTAACCTCTCACAGCCAGAGGCCTAGAAAGAGCTGATTGGCCGAGCTCTCTCACAGGGGAGGGATGAGAGGTACTTCAGGCTCCCACATTAATGACGGCTCTACAAGCCAATCAGGGGCGTCTGTGAGCTCACGCAAGCAGAAGGAGCGGATAGCGCTGTCCTCCGAGTGTGTTACGCCGCCCCCAATGGTGCGTGAGCGAGCAGTTCGAAAAGATGCGGCCGGTGCCGTCACGTGGGTCGGAGGAGACACGTGATAGTCTGCGGCCCAGCCGACTGATTGGTAGTAGAAGCTTAATGTGGGAGCCCCCTAGTGACGGAGAGGAATTGGATACGATAATTAATGTGAGTACCTAATTAATGTGAGTACCTCTCTTCCCTCCCCTTTGAGAGAGCTCAGCCAATCTCTAGACCTAGACCTCCAACCTGATAACGGAATCTTAAATAGAAAAAAAAAAATGTGTACACTGTCAATTTAATATGAATATCTAAAAATAATATTTTATATTAATTATACCTAATACATAACCATGTTGCATCATTAACCACTTGAGTGTTGATGCTGTGACGCTGTTTTCAGTTCATCGGTACCGGAGACGATAGTTTCAATGTTCATGCCACAGATGATGCCCACAACTCCACAGCATCTTGTTTTTGGTTGACTTCACGCTCCGTGGTGGGGAAATGTATAAATCTGTACATGATCTTCGGTGTTTGATTTGTTATTTCCGACATTGTCGGCTGTGACAAGCTCAAATCATTAAAGCTGAATCTTCGCGGTTACTAAAAAGAAAAAAAGAAAAAAAAAACCCTACAGTAGAGGTCACCTTAGTTTCTGTCGAGATGGCATACAAAATTTTCGTTAATGGACCAATTGCATTCCGCACACAACCAGTCACCAAAAAAAAAAAAAAAAACTGACTGTTACTTAATTCCATAATTCCGTTATTTCATAGTCTTGGGGGAAAAAAAACAAAACAGTATTGTTCTAGAATGTAGAAAATAAATCTACATAAATGAAGGTGTGAAGAAGAAAAGATGGTATGTCCAAACTTTTGACGGATACTGTATATAATTTAGGACTGCTGTAAGATGTGAACGTTAGTTAGACCGAAGGGATTCTCACTGCCTTTTGTTTAATCCGTGCTTTCATCATCTATAAACCTTACGCTTGTAAACTGACTGTTACAAAATAAACTGCTGCACAATTAGCCATTATGACTTCAACAGGATACGGAAATCCTCAAATCAGAGCTTCAAAGCTGCTCCCAAAATAATCAATACAGGTGTTCACGCGAGCCACAACAGCGCAGGGTTCTCCTGAAATGCTTTTTTAAACCCTTAAAGCCTACTGCTTATAGAGCATAAAAAATACTCAAGAGGGAGGAAAAAAATAAAAAAAAGCATGGATAGAGCTTGAACACTAAGGCTGAATATTCTGAGGGCTGATTCAGAACAATAATGCAGTAGCACATTTCACATCCCTTCAGAAACTGGTTAAGGCAGTCAGCCCACTCTGCACGTGCTGCAGGTCGTGTTTTAAGATCAACAAATCAGAGTCCTTAGAGTTTCACTAATCAACAGATAGAAACACTTCTTGTTACAGCATAAGGCAGAAACGTCTAGTTCACTTTTAACGATCACCTGCTAAAGACGACGTGCAAGAATGCACATCTGGAGACACAAATAAAAAAACAAATATTTGGAGCGGTGCAGCAGAACAGTGTTTAATCCATCATTAATCCCCTTCACGATGCCGGTTCAAGGTGGGAAAAGTGTACCTACGTAGGAACGGAGGCAGAATCTGGGGTCGATAATAACTCGCCTTTAATCCGGGAGCAGGGTTAGTGATGAGATCTGAGTGAAAAGGGAGCACCCTCATTATGAAACAGGGGTCTGACGTGTTGAGACGTGTGTGCGTAGACACGCCATCGGGAGAGTTTAAACAACAGTAAACCGTTAACAGCGAACATACTGATATCTTATATAGAGGAGATCAGACATACACACCGCACTTAATTCGTCCTAAAGCTGTAGCGCATCAAAAATAATGACCTGAAAGATTAGCAGAGATTGAGACTGATCATCAGGGACAGACTTTAATTGTTATTAAATTCAATTCAATTCAAAGTACAATTGACAGCGCTGGGCTCGTTCAAGCATTAACAGATACAGCAAGATGTAAATTAATATTCCCCCCCTCCCCCCCTCATATGATCCCACCTTCTGTGTCACGACTGGTTACAAGGATTTGGTTTCTCCTACGATTGGTTTAGTCAGCATGGCTCGTGATATACGGGCCAATCACAAACTGTGAAGGTGGGACTTAAAGGCAACGGGTTTTTAAAAGCATTGTTGAACTTTTTACTCAGTGGAAAATAACACTGAATTGCGGAGTGAGTAACAAATACACGTGACTAGCAAAAACACCTCACAATTAGTTCACCTTGCCTTGTTTTCTTTTTATATAAGCGATGGCATGTGTGGTATTTCTGACGATACACACGATACTCTAAATAATGACGCCCTGTTGTTAAACGTCACGCCTAGTCTGAGCTTGGAATTCCAGGGCACTTCTTAAAAGCACACACTGAGGCGGCTTAACGCTGAATTTCGGGATTCTGCGTGAATGACAAAATCCAAGGGAAAGTGGCATGTTAAGGGAGGCTAATTTATGTTTTTATAGCATAGATTTCAGATCGGTCACATGACTGAGCCATCGCTTCCCCAAGATCCAAGACAATTGAACTAGCAAGATTTTATACCCTCTCTCTCATTAATCACAGCGACACATGCAAAATCCGAGCACCTGTAAGCTCATGTACAGTATGTGGAAGAGGGAAGGTAGCATTTTTGTTACAACAGTGCAACAGCTCCAAACAAGGATCCTACTGGATGACTCTGAGGCATGTGTTGGCCTCCTCACTTCAAACTGATGGCTGTTGTAGGATATGGAAGATTGGAAGTGCCAGGTGAACAACTGGAAGAGAACATGGGAGGGGGAGGGGGTGCTTTAAGTTTGGTCGGTGGAGTGTGTTGGGGGTTTAGCTGAATTTTACATTTCTAAGCAACTTGAAATATCTGCTGTTTTTTTTTTAAACAAGCGTGTGCTTGTCAATACTGTCTGACCAACAATAAGGGGATAGTTCAGATGTCTGCCAGGATGGTTGGAAAGTTGAGTGACATCTGTTAAGCATGTGTCAAGTTTTCACTTTCTGCAAAGCAAAAGCAGCTGAGTTGAACTTTTAAAGACTTAACTTGCTTGAGGCAATATTACTTCAGTTGGCAATAACCATACAAAAGTACAAAAGAAATCCACAAGCGCATTTCAAACAGAAACCTAAGAACATGTCATCATATACTGTACATGATGCTATTAACATTTTATCTAGACTTTATGAGGAATCTAATGAAAGATTAACCCTGACGGAGTGTCTATTCTGCTAAATTATGATTCAACTATTCCACGTCAGACATGACTATTAACAGACGCTGCATGTTTTCATTTTCTCGGTAATGCTTATCGATGTACAGCTTTTCACACGCTAAGCTATTTATCGGCCAAATTCCCAAGCTGCTCCACACACTCTGCTCACAGGCCTCGTACAGCGATCAAACAAGAGCGTGAGCATGAGGCTTTATATCAGAGTGGATTCTCTATTCTGAGTGAAGGGGTTAATACATTATCATTTCTGTAATAACTTAATTGTTACATCCACATTTTTAAATCCCACAAGTCTTCCAGCAGAAAGTGCACGACTGCTTTTAGGTGTGTGACGACACTCCGGTCAGAACTCAGTACTTTTTTCATGATACAATTCAATCCACGAAATAATGTGAAAAAAATGCTAATAATTACAATTATAGCTAAAAAAAATACTATTTTTTTTAATTTCAGAATCATTAAAAATGCGCATTGTTCTCTGCAGTCACCTTACTGGTAAAGCTTGCACTCATCCTCCTCTGTATTTTCATGAGATTACACACATTCTGCATATGTGAGTTGCCATAATTATTTATTATTTCCATCTAAATTTACATACTCAAGTGGTACAACAAGCATTTCAACATTTTATATATATGTGTGTGTGTGTGTGTGTGTGTGTATCTGGTTCCATTTCAAAATATTTGAATTTCAAGGTGTTACCCCTCGTAGACAACCTCACCACTCACTAAACTCTAGAGGATCTCTGTGGTGCCAGTGGGGGGGAAAGAGACATGTTCACTCCGGGGAAATTCAGAGGGCTCTTTGTTACTGAGCGCTGGGGAAAAAGTCGGACTTGTAGAGTATTTTTATTTCTGATAATACAGACTTATCGGCAGTAAACGTAAGAAACTCTTTCCCCTGTGATGCTTGGTCAGTGCTTATAAACTGGGTCACACTGAGCTTGTAACCTCCTTCTACTTCCTGTCATTTGAGCGCACGGAAGTCGGGTTCACAGGACCCAAATAAACCTAAAATTAACAATAGCAGAGACTGTGAATATGTGATATATTGCACAAGTATCACTGGTCTACCATTAGAGGATCTTCATCGTGAACAAATGAACAGGACATTCACCTGACCAATTAAAACAACCCCAGATCATAACACTGCCTCCAGAGGGTTGTACAGTGGACGCTATGCATGATCGAATCCATCACTTATTGCTCTTCCCTTTTTACCCTGACACACCCATCACTCTGGATTTGGATCAATCTGAACTCATCACCTTTTTCCATTGTTCTAAAGTCCAATCTATATGATACCTAAGAAGATTTAAGTGTTGTTTTCCTGATTAGTATCATTAACAAGTGTGTGCGTACAGAAACCTTCTTACTTTCACAATTACACATAGCTCTGGTTTTTACTGCTGTTTTTTTACCATGCAACTTCAAGTGTTTAAGTGACTTCCACTCATGATTTTTTCTGACCAGATTTCTTCCACAAAGTTGGAGTACTACTCTTCCAGGTATTGATAATGTTTCGATTGGTTCTTGATCCGGTTTCAGTCATTTCAAATCTCCTTAGTTGTTTTCTTTGCTTGATGCAGCTTAATAATCTGACTCTTCTGAAAGTGACTTTTTTTCTTGGCCAGGCAGTGTGTATCTAACCTCGGACTGGGTCCATAAGTGAGTCAGATCCGATCTAAAAAAACGTTAGATTTGTGCGTTCAGACAATCCTAAAAAACTATCGGATTTCAGGCTGGTCATGTAAACATAGCCTTTTACTTTGAGATAATTTGAGTAAGAGAAAGTCCTGTGTCCTTGAGCAGAGAAGTTTAAAAGTTACTCAATAGCCCATGTTTTATCATGAACATTGCATTGAATTTTCCATTTAAGTAAATTGCAATCGGTGCATGCCTAATATTAACACTTCGTATTCTGTCAACAAAAGCTGCAAGCCAACTGAAGCAGGTATATTCTGTTCTTTTCAAGGTGACTGTGTAAGCCTCGAGACATTTCTGTGCAGGTCACTGACATGTGCATTACTACTGTAAGTATCTGTAGCTAGAAGCAGTCCTGTTACAGAAACGATGCTTCCTACTAGTCTGATTTACGAGCTAATCGATCTTTCCTCAACAACCACTCGAGCTATAAAGGGACCATTAAGGCATGACTGAAAACCCATCAGGCCGTCCACTCAGCAGTTTATAGTGCATAGCTGATTAACTGCATAACGTGTGGACTGATTAGACAGTACACACGGGTCACGCTTAAAGAGACTCCTCGTAAGCGGATTACTTCCTCTGTGGACAAGTTCAAACCTGTGTATCAACACGTCCGTCACAGAGATGATACGACACCAATATCTGAGGCAAATATGATCCGAGATCCTCCGTTTAATAGATAGTGACTTTAAAATTGGAATTTTGAAAACAGTGCATGAAGTGCATAAGGTGTTTTATAGTGCATAGTGTTCTGGTTCAGCACATGATGTGGTTCAGATAGGAAGTAATATTAATATTGAGTCACTAAAATGTTCTTACAGGATTTATTTTTAAACAAGTGGATCCAGTGCTCGCAGATCTCAGAGATCACCAGTCCACTACCAACATTTAGTAACAATCAGTACAACATATGATTGGGTTAGTCTCAATCAGTTACCTCTCTGGAAAGTATAAAAGGTGAGGATTATCATTGACTAATGCATACAGTAAGCACTCTTTACGAGAATGGTAAGCAAAAAAGCATCCCAAAATTCACAACACACAAATCCATAAGGAGCACACATCAGATTCGGCTTCTGTCAGCCAAGACCAAGAACCCGATGCTTTCATAGGACCTGGTTGTAGGGAAATAACCCCCCAAATATAGGCTTCTGCTGCTGCATTTCATGCAAGTCCAGGTTCGAGCAGGACTCATGCAGGAATTGCAATTCTTGCAAGAACAGTATTTTACATCATTGATAATCAAGCACCATGATGAAACTGGCTCTCATGAAGACCATCCCAGGAAAGAAAGACCAAAACTTACCTCTGCTACAGAGGAGAAAATCATTTAGAGATACCAGCCTCATAAATCACAAATTAACAAACAGCACCTCAGATTAGAGCCATTATGAAGATATTACAGAGCATAAATAGCAGACACATCTCAATATCAACTGTTCAAAAGAGATTATTGCATATTTTGGATGATTCCAGTATTCTTTTACAATGTAGAAAGAAATAAAAATCAGAAAAGACAGACCATGGATTAAGAAGGCGTCTCTAAACTTTTGACTGGTAGTGTAGGCACTACCTTGTCCGCCTTCACATGCGCTTCAAATGTCGAACTGACTGTCGGAAACCAGATACTGAGAAGTGCACATTCATTTCTAGATTCCTGCACCTATAAGCAACTAAGCCGAACTCTAGGTTACTTTAGCTTTTTCTCCACACTCAAGATTTTTCAGCAGACGTTTAATGTTATATTAATGAGGTGTGAAAGCAGAAGTAGGCTAGACGTTAGTGTGAACGATGTAATGCAACGCAGCTAAACGAGTTACAGAAGAGATCCAGCTCAGCTAGTTAGTGGGACGACATTGCAATCCGGGGTATTAAGCTTTACAAAAGACTAAAGCACCACTGCATCGCTCTCTTTATTTAGAGACCCAAACAGCATTGTGGGAGATGTAGGAATTGGATAAATTTGATCTAAAACAAGTAATTGATATTTATTAGCTAGTTAGATTATTAAAATTACCTGATTAAAAACAATGTTTATAAATTAACTGGATTAACTCAATTTATTTTATTGATTTTAAAATCAGTAATGCTTCATTGCAGAGACAGAGAGTACAGCTGAGTAATATTACAATACTAAAGCAGAAGTCAGAAGCTAAAAATAGCAGGTGTCAGCGTCTGCGTTTCAGCTAGGTCTATTTTAGTTTACAGGATCAAAAATGTGTCGCAGTTTGAAAATTTTCAGTTAAAACATGACGAGGTTTACTGAAAACACTGTCTTTACCTTCTTACAGTTTTCTGCCAGATCAGCAGTCTGTTTAACATTAGCATCAATCAAATAAATATCAATACAGTAAATGCAAGTCTTTAAACTGTAGATCATGTGTTAAAAATAAAGATTTTATGCATGTCATTCAGGAGTAGTTTTACTTTGATTAATATTTTCAGCAGATCCATGAAGAAAGATCCTTGAAGTTATTAAGGTAACTGTCACTCTGAGATTCACCAATTAGCCATCTTCCCATGATGCATCCCGGTGCCATCTCTTCCTCAGGTTAGTGACGCGTACACACACCTGGCCATCTGTGATTCATTAAACCAGGCTGCTATCTTCCATTACTTTATGATTCAGTCCTGATGCTCACATGCCCATTGTATGCACTTTTGGTGGTGGACATGGGTCAGCATGGACACTCTGACCAGTCTGCAGCTACGCAGTCCCCTACACAAGAAACTATGATGCACTGTGTTCTGACTGCTTTCTCTCAGAATAAGCATTAACCTTTTCACACTTTTCATATTGTCTGAAATCACACAAATGACATTGGGCTCCTTGTTTAGTCTGGTTCCTCTCAAGGTTTCTTTCTGTTGTTATCTCCGGAAGTTTTTTCCTTGCCACCGTCATACTCAGCTCATTCATCAGCGGCAAACTGATAACTGATAAATACAGCTGGTTTGCAACAATGACAGTGGTTAAAAGCACTTTACAAATAAAAATTGAATTTAAACTTTATCAATTTGAGCTACTGTAACTCTTCTATTGGATCGGACTCCACAGGCCAGTCATTGCTCCTCAAATCCATCAGTAAGCCTGGGCCGCACATGACCATGTCGCTGGTTCACCAGCTTTCCTTCCTTGGAGCACTTTTGGTACGTCCTGACCACCGCAAACATCCCACAAAAGCTGCAGTTTTGTTGTTACTCTGACCCATTCGTCTAGCCATCACAACTTTGCCCTTGTGAAAGTCACTCAAATATTTTTTTTTTCAGTACGTTTGCCCATTTTTTCTGCATCCAACACATCAACGTCACGGACAAAATGTTTACTTGCTGTCTAATATATCCCACCCACTTCCAGGTGTCATTGTAACAAGATGTTATTTGCTTCACCTTCAGTGGTCATAATGTTACACAGAAACAAAGTATATATACTTATTTATTTATTTATTTATTTAATGAGCTCCTGTAAGGTTTAAAAAGGTTTATTTTTATAAAAATTGCACTCGTCAGTGGGTCTTGCTGGATGTAAACGTCTCTTCATCTCCTTTGCACTACCTGATGAGCGTAAGCCCTGAGCGAGAGCGGATAATAAGATTAAGATGAGTGTGCGCTCGTTCAGCATCTTTAATAAGTTCTCTATAAATAGTTCTTGAGTGTATCCAGTGCTTTGTGTGGAACAGGGGGGCTGGAGTTTATCTCTAACACTAATGTTTTTCTGATAGGACGGGTGACTCATCAGTTTTCTGATCGCAGCACGGGCTGCAGATGAGACTGGCTTCTCTCGCTTTTATCTACGATCTTACTACATGTACTCATATGGTGTGAAGCTGAACGGGTGTAAAGGGAAATCCAGCGAGGGGGAAAAAAACAACAACAACAAGGAAACAATAGAGCGTATGGGGGCTCCGCTGAAACAGGCTTAAGTATAGGGGTTTAAGTTGCCAGATTGGTTGCCAGATCTGTAATGATTCCGCAACACTGGGATTTTTGGTACAACTTTGAGTTCATGCACTGGAGGGATATGTGATATAGTAGTTTATAACAAATTAATTATAGCTATAGGACAGTGTGACTACTATTGTTATAACTAAACAAGATAAAATTGAGATGGACTTTTTTTTTAATCCATTGGATTAATTAGCGGTAGATTAGAAAGACAATTTACGTATTTATACGGCGACCTTATTAAAACTGACTACTAAAACAACTAGGCATAGTAAATATTATGCCTATCGTACATATAATATATAATAATATCCATATCCTATAATTAAGGGTGAGCGATATGACAAATATATCACAATATCAGAACATTACACCAAGACATGATTAACCTTGCTGTTTGGTTTCAAACAAGCTTCTCCTAACACTGTTAATATTATTTAAAAAAATAAAATAAAATGTTAGTACACCCAGAATATGTATATATTAAAAAAGTTTAACGTGTTATATCATCAAATTTCCAAAATTGTTTGAGAACTGTAATTAATTTATTAAATACAACACAACTTATTGTGAGATAAGATATTTGCATTGAAACTCTAGACACACACTTTATCTATAAATACACTGACATTTCTAAATCTAACACTAAATTATTCAAACATAGATGTGGTTAAAAATTTATAAAACTATGTTCATATCACCAGCCTGAAGTGACAAATCCAATTTCTCCTAACGTGACACAGATCAGATTTTTTTTGTGCTGTCTGAATACATGAATCTGATGTTTTTCAGATCAGATCTGAGTCAATTTTGTATGCAGTCCTCAAACAGATACATAACCTATACGTGGTCATGTGACCTGAATGAGAACAGACAGGTCAGGATTCATGTGACATTTGTGGCTCTGGGCATGCATGGAGCGCTCGCTGATGTCATCAGTCAGCACCAGCCATGCAGGGATTTCATAGCAGTGCTAGCAACTAAACGGGCTTTCTTGCTTTTTCCGGACATCAAAAAATACAACCAACCAGCTGCTCCTAGTTCTCCAGTTTTTCTTTTGCTAAAATGGCATCGATTCTTTGAAATTAATGAATGGTTGCACAAATATAAGGTATTTTAACCCAGATAATGCATCCACATTAAAGTCAGATAAAAGTCACTTGTTCAGTCAAGTATGTCTTTCAACAATGTTCAGTTAAAAAAAATTGCATGTTAAAGACTTCCTTTTTCTTTTTGGTTTGTGTTTTTTTTGTGTTTTAACACATTTATTTTGGGGGACGTGCCATGTTGCACAAATCGTTCCAACTAAATAAACATGTTAAGCATCTCATAAATGTTCAGGCATTCAAATGATATTATATAAGTATTCTTTAATTGAGATGTTTTAATTCTTAAAGGTAAAATATAATCTGAATACATTTTTGAACTCTGAAGACAGATGACCTGAGAGTGAATATAAAATACTATGTGCTTTTTTTGGGAAGGTCTCGGCTTGTTACGGGCAGATCTAATTTCTTATTGACCTTTCACGTGATCTTGGTGCGTGCTAACGGAAAAGAAAGATGCAACAAAGGATAAAGTTGCTGGAAAGTTAAGGCTGGTGTTCTATAAATTCAACGCTTACTAGACAAGTGCATACCAAAATACGTCATATTTTGGATGAATGAATGAACATTGCCTCCCAGTTGGGAAATGTTAATCTATCTTCACTCTCACTCATCTATACTGTTTTTATCCTGTGTACAGGGTCGCAGGGGCCTGGATCCTATCCCATGAGACTGTACTGAGGTGGGGTACACCCTGGACAGTGTGCCAATCCATCGTAGGGCGCTCACACAAACACACTCGCACACTATGGGCAATTTGGGAACATCAGTTAGCTTAATCTGCATGTCTTTAGACTGTGGGAGGAAACCCACCAAGCACAGAAAGAACATGCAAACTTCTTGCACACAGACCCCGAAGCGTGAATTGAACCCTTAACCCTGGAGGTGCAAGGCCACTAATCCACCATGCCACCTTCAATCTATCTTCTATCTATCTTCAGTTTAATAATATGCCTCTAGTGCAATTCTCCTTTTATAGTAGCAAAATCTTTCTTCTCCATCTTTCCATTTTAGGTCATGGACAGTCGTATAAGCATTTTATAGCTCACTGCTGCGGTGACGGATAACATTAAAAACCCACAAGTGCTAAAAGTGTTAAAGTGATATGAATTATATTCTGATTATGTTTAAATAAAAAAATAAAAAAAAAGTCATAAAGTGCTACCAGTATGTCAGGAAACAACAACTCTGATAAAACAGTACAACATTTTCTTTCAGCACTCTGCCCAATTAAAGCTACAGGTAGGAGATAATGAGAAAGCAACATGGACTGAGAGAAACTGTATGTTGTTTGGTACAGATAGGACAGTCTGACAAGGTAGGGAAAAGTGATAGGTTTTACAGTCAAGCATGGTAGTTGTGCAGGTTTCATTTCTCAAGTATGATCTTTAACTTTGTAATAGTTCAAAACAGGATAATGAAATGTCTCTGAAATTGAGTTAGAAGCTTTCAGACCTGTATGTGTGTGTTTTAAAGACGTAATAAAGGATGCTATGTTGCAATCAAGCCGTGAGAAATGTACACTGGGAACACTGGGTGTGTGTATATGTGTGTGTGTGTGTGTGTGTGTGTAAGTAATCATTAACCAGGTTTTCCTACCATGATGGAGAAGACAGAGAGCAGGCTAACTCCAGGTGCAGCGGTATTAAACCCTGCAGTGTTATAAACTGCCTGGTGTTCATCAGAGTTTAACACTAAACCCAGCTGCACCGTTTCCATGGAGCCACTTCACTCCCACGGTGCGGTCATCCAGCTAGCATGAGATTAGCATCCCCAGCATTAGCGCTGTAATCCGTGTGAAAGGCGTGTTTATTTCCGTGCACTGCCCCGTGTTTACCTGTTAGCTAAGCTAGGCTAAGACAAGCTAAGCTAGCTGGGAAGCTATCACGGAGGCTAATCCAACTAGCCCAACTGCTGTCACACAACACGGCACAGAACTCCAACTTGTCAGTCCGGAAGCGTTAGCGCGCACTCACCTCTGCGAACATGGTGTGAGACGTCGGGGCAGAAGCCGCGCTCTTTAACCCCACCACATTGTCCCAGCTGGGTTACACCGCGCTTGTGTGTTTTATTTCTTTATTTTTATTACTTGAATTGTTTAAAACCAGACGAGCTTCCAGACTCGCTGCACTCTCCGAGGAGTCTCCATATTGCGAGGTTTACGTGCAGAATGCCCCGCCCACACCCCTAGGTCGCGAACTGATTGGCCGGAGCGACGTGACGCAACATACTCACCCGTGATTAGTGCGAAGGAATTCTTACTCTAACTGAGACTACATGTTATCTGGTTTATTAACACCAAAACAATACACAGTATTGTAACGGTAATCTGCCTGTTGCCGTGGAGAGTTTATCAGACCTCTTTAACCACTACTGGACCTCCACTCAACCAGTGTCTCCAACTGTTTTCAGGGGAAAGTACATATGCTCCTGTATTCTTTGCAGAAGTCACCAGATGACGTCGTAGACTAATTTGGATAGGCTCTGAAATGACACCACTGGGGGCATTGGTGGCTCAGTGGTAGGTTTCTCACTTGCCATGGGTTCAATTCCCACCTAACGCCCAAACTCCAGCCACTGGACGCATTGCCGGTCCCAAGCCCGGATAAAAATGGGAGGGCTGCATAAGGAAGGGCATCCAACATGAAACCTGTGCCAAGTCGTGTGCGGATCAGACGGGAGCAAAATAGAGTAGAGTTTTAATAAAATGCTACAAAATATTTGTATAATAGCATAAGGGTAATTCCATGCCAAGGTCAACCTTACCCATAGGACAGGACTAACCCTCCATGACATCACTCATAGGTCTTTTCTGATGACCATCTCAGCACGAGTTAACCCCGGTTAATACAAGCCTATCTACCCATCCATTTGTACTTCAACTAGGGATCATGAAGGCCAATGATGATCACCATTGTATGACTCACTCACTCACTTACTCACTTATCATCTATACTGCCTTATCCTGTATACGGGATCAGGGGTGCCTGGAGCAAATCCCAGGAGGCTTAGGGCTGAAGCGGGGGGTACACACTGGACAGGGTGCTAATCCATTGCAGAGCATGACCATTGTATTTGTTCCCATTTTCCCATTCTCATATTTCATATTCCCATTTTCCCATTTTATTTTAACTTCTTTGTGTGTGGAGTTTGCATGTTCTCTCCGCATGTGGACCCCCAAACCTGGAGGTGCAGCTGCCACTCAAATCGGCCACACCCCTAATTATGCATAATTTTATACCGTAATACAATTTTAGCTGATGAGTTACATGAAAACTTACCCCCATACAGTTATCATGAACGGGAAATGTATCTATGGAGATCGGTTTTTGTACCAGGCTGCAAACGTTTAGTTCTGTTATAAAGTTATAACATATAAAAGTTTTAACATTGGGTCTAAGGGGATTGACTCACTTTTGGAGCCAGTGGTCATTCAAGGAACTGCACGTTGCCTGCTTTTTTCAGAACTGGAGGTTGCCCCTTTACCATTACCATGGGAAAAAAGTTTTATATTGCATAATTCATTAGAGTTCTTTACAAAACATACCCTTACACTAAAAATACTACATCTGCTTATACTGACTAAACCTTTACTTGTAAATGAAACAGCAAAGTTTAATACTGAGTGTCAAAAATCACAGTGGCACAAGAATAATAAAACTGTGAAGAAAAGAAGAAGAAAATAAAGATTTTAAATTAATAACATTACATTAAATTTAATAAATTTAATAAATTTAATAATTGTATTTTTCTAATAATACATGTAATAACATTTTAATAGATTAATAGTTACATTTTCATAATTACTATTTCAAATGTTTTATGTTTAAACTCTCTATCCCATCATGTTCTTTATATAGTGTGTAGAGGGCTGATTCAGACACGACACATCATTTACTCGCTCTCACTCACTCATCATTTATACCACTTTATCCTGTGTACAGGGTTGCTGCAGGCCTGGAGCCTATCCCATGAGACTTAGGGAACAAATCAAGGTTTTGAACCTAGTAGGAATCGAACCTGTCTGGGAATCGAACCCTGACCCTGGAGGTGCAAGGTTAACCACTAAGCCGCTGTGACACCCCTAAATAATTTAATCCACATAAAACGCACAGTGTGTAGAAAACCTGTACTTTCTTCCTGAAGTTTCTCCATTTAATGTTACATTCATAACGCTGATAAAATGTCATATATTTGCAGGATGTAATTGACTATATGAATTTTAAGGATTTGTTTATTTTTAGCTGAAGAGGTTACATTAAAAGTTATGAAAATTAATTAATAAAATAAATAGAATAAAATAGAATGATTTTGTTCTTGATAAAGTAGAAGAGTGGAGAGGAGAAGAGAGGCAAAGAGAAGAGAAGAGAAGAGAAGTCTTAAAATAAAATTACTGGAAAAATTCTGTTCATGGTAAAATAGAAGAAAAAAGAACAAAGGAAAAACAAAAGGAAAAGAGAAGAGAAAAGAGGACAAGATAGGAGAGAAGAAGAGATCCCAAAGTTAACGTTCAAATCAAAGCAGGACTTTTGATTGTGCAGAACAAAGCACAGATATGTCTGTATATAATCCCCTGCTATGCTAATGCGCTTAACCCAGCGTTCAACAAGTGCTTGAATAACATCAAGGTAGAAAGTTTTCTCAGTACGCTGGAGCCATGATCTTACTGTCTGCATACCTCTGAAATGCTGGCCTCCCAGAGAAGAGAAAAAGGGAAGGGAAAGAGGAAAGAAGATTTTTTTTTGGCCCCGAACACATAAACCATCTTTTCTCCTCTCTCTCTCTCTCTCTCTCTCTCTCTCTTACACACACACACTCTTTAGATTCACCTTTCCCTTATTAGGCAACACAATCAGTTTGGGGTAAGGTAAACTGCTGGTTAATACCATCTACACCTTTTGTTTTTACTCCTCTTTTAAACCTCACAGCACAGAATTCTACAAACCACTGCATGTACAGTATGTCACAGTTCTGACATACTGATTGTTCATTTTTACCAAAAATCAGGATGAATGGAGCAAATAAAATGAAGTATAAAATAAAACATTAAAATAAAATACATACATTTATAAAGGAAAAGATAAAAGTCAAAAATAGGTTTATATTTTGTTACAAAAACATGCTACATGTGAACATAAGTTTAAATTCTGCTGAATTCTGCATAAATCTTTTTCTGTGTGTGTGTGTGTGTGTGTGTGTGTATTTTTGTTTAGTTTTTTGTTAAGTGATTTATTTCTACATTCTTGAAGAATACTGAAGATTTCAAAACTATGTAAAACACATAACTAACTAACTAACAGCAACAACAATGGCCATTTGTTACTGTAAGACACAAAGGTCAGCTGTTTTGGAAAATTTCTTACAGTATTGTCAAGAGCATTTGCAAAACCCATCAAGCACCATGATGAAACTGGCTCTCAACCTACCACAAAAATCAGCCTCAAAAATAGCAAATTAACATACCTCATAGCTTTATAGAGCATAAATAGCAGACACATCTCAATATCAACTGTTCACAGGACATTATTGCATATTTTGGATGACTTCTGCACTGTTTTACAATGTAAAATGCAAAGAGAGAGAGAGCGCTAAAGTATGTATACGGAGATACCTGTCCCAAATTGAATAGAGCTCCGAAAGGGTCACACTGCAGATACGGGTGGGCATAAACATAATCCCAGCTTTCATCGGAAGATCTGTAGGAAATGACAGTAACCAGGTTCCCCATCGTACACAAGCCTGGTTTCGCTCACTTACTTCCCATATTTCCTTGTTCCAGTAAATAGCACCTTAAGGTTTCAAAGGACTAAACATTATGTTGACACTGCAACACTGATAACACACACAGACACGCACATAAGATTTAGGTCTGCCTGGGTCATAACCTTCCTTCCACATGATCAATCACAAGGTAAAGCAAACTTTGAACCTGTGAAAACTTTATGGCTGTAAACGACAGCGTGTAAATGTCCACATTCATTGTCTTATACAAACTTCAGAAACATGAAGCTGCATACAGTGGTTTGTATATAAAAGTATAAATAATGTGTCAAAATCTTAATAAAGTGCGGTGATACTCAGCCAAGCAGTGACTCAAATGAAAGTTGGAAAAAAGTACTAAAGCAGCGTTTTAAACTGATTATTAGTTCTGAGTTCTGTTTATTTTGAGGAAACATTTATTACTTATATAAAACTCTTATAAGCAACTATGTTGTTTTGCCTGAAATCATCACTGCTTGGGAAAAGCATGACTAATGCTACATAACTATTCATTGATAATGAATTAATTAATCAGAATTTTACATAGAATGTGACTAATCAGTATTAACCAGTAGCTACTGGCAGTCCAGTCATGGTTCTGGTTCTGTTAATCTGCACAATCAAATGTCCCGGACTGATATGAACACCCCTTGTATTTTAAAGTTCATGAAATTTCACTTGGGGTTAGTGTTCAAATTAAATAAATTACTTTGCACCCCTTAATGCTCCTGGCAGTTTGTAGAGACTAAGGACACACAAAAAGGTGACAATAAACAGTAATCCGAAATCTTGACGTTCTCTCATCCAGTAAATAAGTGTTTGCAACACATCAAATAAATGAGCTTAATTTAGCATCTAATCATTTAAGTTTGCCATCAAATCATAAATAATCTATTGTCATTCTACATCCTCTCATGTCTTGTACTACACAATCTATCTTGTGTGTGTTTGCATATGAATGGGGAAACCAGAGTGCTGTGTGGAAGTTAAAGATGATCTTTAAGATCATCTTTAGATGAAGATGATTTGAAGATGATCTTCAGATTTTATAAGGTTAGACTGGTGCTGTGGTACCGTAGTGGTCTTGCACCTCCAGGGTTGAGGGTTCGAATTCCACCTTGAGTCTGTGTGCATGAAGTTTGCATGTTCTCCCTGTGCTTGGTGGTTTTCCGGTTTCCTCCCACAGTCCAAAGACGTGCAGGTTAGGTTCATTGGTTTTCCCAAATTGCCCGTAGTGCGTGTGTGTTTGTGTGTGTTTGTGTGTGTCCTGTGATGGATTGGCACCTTGTCCAGGGTGAATGTACCCAAAGTCTCCTGGGATAAGCTCTAGGAAACAAATAGTTATTTGGTTTGTTCGTCTGAGGTTGTATTTGCCTAATACTGAGACTAACTAAGATTTTACTGTATTATGTTTTTTAAATTAAAAAAACACATAAAAGAGGGGGCAAAGCAAATCTTGAATAACTTTTTCACATGATTGTATTTCCTGCTAATAATAATAATAATAATAATAATAAAAATAATAATAACTAACAGAAAATGAGTAAGAAGATGAAAATGTGAAAGTATTTAGAGTATTCTTGAAAGAGAATACCATCAGGACAAACTAGATAAAATAGTAGCGATTAGATAAATAGAGAGATTCCCCCTCAAAAAGTGAAAATGATTTTATAAAGAAAATGGAATAGAGCGAGTAAGATACTCATTTTCCTTCTTTCAATATTTATAGTGTATTATACAAATTCTACCATTTATATGAAGGAATGGGTGTAAAATGTGCATGAAGTATCTGTGGGTCATAATTTCACAGTGCAGGTGTGCAAACTTTTGCACTTACTGTAATATCAATACCAAAATTAATAATTTAAAGTGTGGTATATGAATATAAATCCTCAGATCTGCTGGTGTTTAAACTGCTCCCAGGGACATGAGGATGTGAAGTAGACCTGCTGCTGTCTCTATTGTGTCACTGTGTGCTATTTTTATCCTGTGTGCGCCTTTGTGTGTGTGTGTGTGTGTGTGTGTGTGTGGTCACCGTTAGCATCAACAAGCAACACACGCTTCCTCCCAAACACCCTCATACTAACCTGCTAAATAGTGTGCCAAAAATATACGCCCCCTTTAGGTTACCATAGTTACCGCGCTCGTGCGCGCGTTTGCACACACACACACACACACACACACACAGACTGGATACCAGTGCGCACTGTTTAGTAGGAGGTTAGTGTGCGGGTGTGTGTGTTTGAGACGTGGCCATCGGCATCGTGCGCGTGCAGGGCTCAACCGCGGGTCCGCTTATTTAACCAGTCGCGCGAGCGCGCACGGGGCTGAGCAGCAGAGCTGTCCGGTTGTCGCGCGACCTGGAGAGCATCAAGTCTCCGGTAAGTGTGAAAACAAACGGACAGGACAGGAGCATCATGTCATCTCGGACAGACTTTATACGTTTTATTTTATTATCGTAGACAGCAAGAGTGTTTTAGGGTTTTTTATATCCAAACGGAACAAACGCGTCTTTTCGTGTAGAAGTCTAATAGAGTGAGATAATACGGGTTTAAACCGTACGGCGTGTTGTTTCAAACATCTCGCTGCTTTTATGAGAAATAAATAAAACCTCCGCGTCGGCTGTGTACCGAGCATCTCTTCCGTTTAGTTTCTGCAGGGGGAACCGTCGCGCGCTAAAAATAGCCCGGGCGCGCGAGCGGACGCACCGATATAGCATGCGGCAGTTGAAGAAATCCCCATGAACACCAGTTTCTCGCTGTGGTTTTGTGCACGAGCCTATTTAAAACAGACCTGTAATCTATTTAAACCCTGCATGCTTTTTGTGGGTTTATTATATTTTGGGTTTATGCGCTTGAAGCTCACCAGTGTGGAGCCTTTTCCTAAAGATTTGGCAGTGCAGCAGCCTAGACATGTGCAAAAGCAACACATAGTATGATATTTGCATGATCTCCTTAATATAACTTACTGTATGGTATTTTCTTCTATCAGATTAATAGAAAATGCAAACTAGGCTCGAGTAAAAGCATGCATCAACAGGTGTGTGTGTGTGTGTTAGTCCATGTGATTATTCCTTTCTATATATTTGCATTAGGTGCATATAACTGCAACAAGATAAATATCATACAGGATTTCAAATAGCAGATTTTTAAAATTATGGTGCATGCTGAACCTGAAAATGATAATCAGTGTGAGGGGACACAAGTCTAGTAGTAGGTATTACTTTGTTAATGATCTGTTATAGTTTTTGTCATTACTGGATAACACTGTTATAAAAAATTATATTTTAAAATAATATTATATATTTATAGAGGTGGCATGGTGGTGGTTAGTATTGTGGCCTCACGCCTCCAGGGTTGAGGGTTCGATGTTCTCCCCGTGCTTGGTGGTAGTCTGGCTCCCTCCCACAATCCAACAACAAGCAAATTAGGTTATTTGGTGTTCCCAAATTACCCATCGTGTGCGTTCCCTGTGATAGATTGGCAACCTGTCCAGCAGGTTGTCTTTTAATAATGATAATATTTTTTTATTTTTTAAGACAATGCATGAAATTAGGCAACATTGCATGTTATGTTAAAAAAGAGAAGAAAAATAAAGATAAATAAATATGGATTCCTGGTTAGAAAATTACTGTGTATTAGGTATCAATTTGCTAATGATCTATAGTGATAGTTTAAATCGATCATGACTGAATATTGATTTCTATGCTGAGTACTCCTGAGGAAACAAACAAGTTATATGTGCTAATGCAAATGCTAATGCAAATATTTAATCAGGAGTAAAAAAATGACAAAGAATAATTCATTCATCTTCAGTAAGCGTTAAGCAAAGCGTTCTCCTGGAAATGTTGTCTGTGAGGCGGTAATAAAGCTTTGATGGGATGCCAATCTATAGCAGAGCACTATGCACATACAAGTCAAACTGGGACTTGTTATAAAGGAGTAAAACTGATTGACATTTACAAAAGCACAATATAGTAATGAGACTGTAAAACATTTGAATGCGAATAAAACATTTCATTAGTGTCAAAAGTCCCGATTTGATTTGAACAGCCCTCTTAAAGCCATACAGACCTAGGAGCAATTCTAAGTCACCAATCTACCAACCGGCTCTTTTTTTGGGAATGAGCAAGAAACGAAAGAAACTGGAGAAACCTATGTAATTATAGTGAGAACATGTAAAACAGATCTCAGGATCGAACCAGGCAGACTGCTACTGTGCTGCGTGAGAACATAAACGACACCTAGAAAACAAAAAGAGGAAGGAAAACACCAACAGTTTATACGGTCATGGTTCCTCCTTTTCTTTGAATTTAAATATTTCTGACATCAAAACATTAGCGATATCGTATTTAACCAGCACCTCAGCACATGCAGGGTTTGTGGCAACCTGACGAACTTGTCCATTTTTCCTTTTTCCAGGAAATGGTCTTTGAGAACAGACTGTTCACTCGCTACCTAATTGACATGTGCCACCGTAACAGGATGCTCAGTCTTATTAATATCAATGACGTAAATGTTTTAGCTAGTCATGGTTTGTACATATTTGTGAATGGGACTGCATATGTGTTTGCATTTATTTCCCAGGTGTCCGTTTCCCAGTCTCGCACTCCTGGAATTGTCCCCTCATTCATATATGGTGTTGACATGGCGTCCCCTGAGCACCAAGGTACAGTAAAACCTGCTTTATCCATTCTGTGTGTTGTTTAGTCACTGTTATCAAAAGCACTCCTTTCAGGTGCGCTGCATCTTTATGGCCAGCGTAAGTCAGCGTAGCAGGCTGCCGGAGGCCTCCCGTGGGCAGGCGGAGAGTGGAAGGATATATTTATCCGCTGTTCTCCGCATGCCCGAGGCCCTCCTGCGCTTCTTGGCAGAGGGAGGCGAGCAGATGGAGACCCTACTGGCAGGTGGATACTTTCATCAGACCAGCACAGAGTCTCTCTCTCTCTCTCTCTCTCTCTCTCTTCCATTTGCACTCACTCATTCTGATTCTCATGAATACCGGGATGCACAACAGGTTTCATTTGAAGTTCAGTTTTTGATGATTTTTTTGATTGTTCTCAGTTTTCTGCACTTTATTTATTTATTCATATTTATTTGGTGTTCATAGATGTGGTTGGTTTTGTATCTATGTAGACATTAATGATTAAAACAAACTGATCATTAAAAATGCAGCTCTAGCCCTTGGGGCGTGAGGTGTTTTGTTGTGTCTGGCGCCAGGACCTTGGCAGCGTATCCTTTGGGTGCTGTGGGTTGTGGGGAGCCTCCATGTATTGGACTCGTTTGTCTGGCGCATCCCTTCTTATCTCATCCCATCCCTATCTGGTCCTTTTCCATTGTGGCCAGCACTGATTTTTTTCCCAGCGATTTTTAATGCATTGGCTTTTCTTCGGGATGAGACTGGACGGGCTGGCCTTTGATCCCCGTGGGCATGGGTGAGCTTTGGGTGTCCATGATCCTGTCACCAGTTTGTTGTTATATCATCAATAATAAATTTTATTGTGACAATGTTATGCGGTGTTAATGTAATGGTCTGCCTGTGCTACAACATCAGACAAACATCTGTTTGCTTATTTTAAAATACCATCATAGCATTAACTTAGTAATTCACACATATAATGCATTTAATTCATCAAAACAATAGCACAAAAAGAAAAACAGACAAATAGAGACACATAGTCTTTGCATAGAAAATAAGGTCACTGTAGTGTGCATGCATTTCTGATTTGCCATATTTGCAAATCACCTTTTTGTTATTACTTGGTTTTTCTTCATTTGGCTGCTCCCTTTAAGGAGTTGCCATAGAATACAATCTACACATTTGACTCGGAAGGGGTTTTGCCCCAGATGCCAGATTCCTGATGCAACCCTCGCATTCTACTCAGGCTTGGGACCAGCAGTAAGGATGTCCTGCATCCAGGGGCTGGGAATTAAACATAGGTTATGTGCATGGCAGACGTAAAGCCTACTACTGAGCCACCAATGCCCCTTTGTCATCACTTGGTATAAGCTTTTTATTTCCATTTTCCTATTATACAAGTATAATAATATTTCTCAGCTATTATCAGCTTTTACCTACTAAAACCTATTACATTTAAAGAAAAGATGAGAGCAGATGCAACAAACTTCATTCCATTATTTAGCTTTTGACTTTATCCATGCAGTATGTGATAAGATTGTTGTTCTGTTACCCAGTACTTGGAAGAGACAGGTTGGCACGGTAGCTTAGTGGTTAGCACTGTCGCCTTGTATCTCCAGGTTCGATTCCTGCCTCGGGGCTTGTGGTCATGTTTTGAGTTTGCATGTTCTGCTTGTGCTTGGTGGGTTTCCTCTGGGTGATCTGGTTTTCTCCCACAGCCCAAAGACATGCAGGTTAGGTTGATTGATGTTCCCAAATTGCCCATAATGAGTTCCCAAATTGCGAATGAGTGTATATTCAATTCAATTCAATTTTATTTGTATAGCGCTTTTAACAATTGTCATAGTCGCTAAGTATCTTTAAACCATGTGTGTGTAATGTATATGTGTGTGTGTGCCCTGCGAGGGATTGGAACACAGTCCAGGATGTACCTCGCCTTGTGCCCTAAGCCTCCAGGGACCCTGCGACTCCGTATACATGATAAAGCAGTACAGACGATAAGTGAGTGGATATAGATATATAGATAGATGTTCTAGTTTTTTAGCCTTGATTATCAGGTTTATGAGTCGAGCGATCAAATGTGATGCATGATCGCGTTTATGTCAAGCAGGAAAGTGAGTAAGTTGATCATTTTTAAAGCAATGCATCATTCTGTTATTCTCTGTCTTTGAATGATCTCAGCATGAAAAGCTTTAGTTTGTTTGTAAGATGTAAGAGTTCTCGTCTAAGGGGTTAGAAGGGTGGAAGCTTGTTACATTCCTGACTTTATAGACAGTGCACACACACACATACAGACATGCACACACTAATCTGTACAGCTAGGAAGGAACAAATCCCAAAAGACCTCCACCCAAATATTTCCTGCTTACAAGATACTTAGTTTTGACGTACAGTAAGAGGACACTGCTTTGACTCATTAGGCTTTTTCAACAAAAGCTTTTCAACCTGGTAAAGAATTCATGAGTTGAGTCCAGCAGGCTTAAAAAGCATATGATGGGTTCATTGCACAAACAATCACAGTCTATGTCACAGTTCTGGTAGTGTCAGAGATAATTTAATTAGTACCTCAGGCTCTCTTAGTGGTTAGTAATGTCGTCTTGCACCTCCAGGGTTGGGGTTTTGAATCTCTCCTTCAGTCTGTTCTCTCTGCACCTGACGAGTTTCCTCCAGGTTTTCTTCCACAGTTTAAAGGCATGCAGTTGAAGCTAAGTGGTGTTTCCTAATTTCCCTGTAGTGTGCGAGTGTGTGGTGTTGTGTGGATTGGCACCTCATCCAGGATGTACCCCGCCTTGTACTCTGTAATCCCTAGGATAGGCTCCTGGCCCACTTTACCTTACATGGGATAAGTGTCCAGGACAATACTTGCTAAAATGCTTGTTAAGTAGGACGTAGGAGAATCGTGATAATCTCCCAATAACAAACACATTTGGTAGTAATATTATGAAACATAAACAAAATGTGCTAAAGAAAAAAAATCCTTGAGAAAATTCAATTTTTTTTGCACGAAAGCAGATCATGCAAATTTATGACGTAAATTTGTCGCATTTGCCTGTCTGTTATAAACATTTGGTCACAAGTGATAATCGTAAGGCGATTCAAGTGCAAGTAAGATATTCCTCTTGCACTGCTGTCCTGTGGTCCAAAGGTGGCGCTGTTGATTTGAGAGAGAGTGAGAGAGAGAAATGGAGAGGGAGACAGTGTGTGTCAGTGTTCTTCTCATCAGCAGTGATTGATCGGTGAAGCCTGCTCTGGTTGGCCTGCAGTTCTTTAAGCATTAAGCCATGACCGTTTCGCTATGTTGAAGATTGCCAGTCCAGATGGCTTACGCTCTTCTGAAGTGTGGCCTGTTCTAAGCACAAGTGTACGTGCACGTGTGTATGTTCATACCAGTGGCTGAGACGCTGATTACACACGGTTGTTTCACACATCTCACACCTGGATGGAAAAATTTTAAATGATTTAACATAAGTTCTTCAATATATTGTCTTTTAAACATTTTCAGTTTAATGCCAAGAAATGGGTTCAGGTTGAACATTAGATGAAGAAAGAAAGAGGTATCAGTGAAATGAGAAATGTTCGTGAATTTTCAGCTAATTGTGCAACTTAGGATTTGTTAAGACTTCATATTAAGTGCTGTCCAGATGTCTAAAATTCATGTTATAACTTCATTAATGTGGAGTGTGGATCCACGGACCAGGTCTTATCTTGTGCAGCTTTTCAGAGAGTATTTTAAAGGTCATGCTTGTATTTTTTTTTTATCATTTGTGGTTTTCATTATACAGGATATTAAGAGACAATAGAGTTGCATCAAGGTTGCGTAAGTGCCCACTATTGCTTGCTAGAAGTGACATCTCTGTTATCGTAATGATTCTTAATGGTGCTATGTAGCCAAAGGCGAGATGTAAATCTAGTAAGTTTCTCTTTAAGTTTCCATTTATTTCACTTTAGAATAGCCTCAGCTAACTAACTAACTAATTCCAGTGTTGAATCTTGAATAGCGTAAAACTGGAAAGCTATTGTGCCTTGTATGGTGTGGAAACCCTTGTTGCACACACCAAGTAGTGCCCTTGACCAGAGGTAAAGAGGGATTTGGGATTCAGCCTTGTGTTAGAAGATAGTTAGCTTTGTAACTCACTTTAGCGATGAACAAAGCAATGAGGTGAGTCATATGCAAGTGATTGTTGTGATTTTGTCGACAAACCAAAAGAGACCTTTAAAAGACACTCAAATGTTCTGCTCTTGAGTGTGAAGTGGTTGGGTTCTCCAAGTCTAAGGCCATGCTTGTCTCTTTGTAAAAAGAGTGGGATGATCTATTCAGGTCAAGAGAGAGACCTTACCCTCGGTGAAGGAGTATTTTAGAATCTTATAAATGGTTGATGGAAAATAAAAAGAGAGTGCTAGACTGACAAATGGATCGGGTCAACCTCAACAGTGTTAGAGTCACTGTGTCAATATTTGGTGGTGAAGCAGGAGCTCAGTTTGCAGATAAAGCATTTGGTCTTATGAGACGTGGGTGGTGAAAGAAGAACAAGATTGTGTGTTAGGGTGCTGGAAATGAGGGTTGCAGGGGTTGCTCCCTGTGACGGGCCTTGGAGCACCTGAATCAAGCACCCAAGGGAAGGTGGTTAGGGCACCTTAGAGTGGCGCCTCCATGCTGGCTCCCAGTAGAGCTGTATGGTAGAGTGTGTCCTAGAGGATGGAGCCTGCGGTGCAAACCCAGGATATGCTGGAGAGATTAAGTCTCACATCTCAGGATCTTCTAGAAGAAGCTGGAATTTTTCGGCGTGTGTGATGATATCTTCAGGCTGCAGCCATCATGAGCTGAAAAAAAAATCAATGAATAAAAGAGTGAGAAATGAATGAGAAATGTTATTTTTCTTTCAAAAAGGGGAAAAAAAGTGCAGATATTTCAAAACCAGGCTTAAATATAGGAACAAAGTAATTGTGCAGCCGCCTCGCCAAGCCACAACCGAAACACATCCTTTCTCTAAGCTTCGGAAATTTAAAGGCCTTAATACGAACTTGCAGTTTTTTTTCTCCCCCTGTCACATCTTTTCAAGCCTTCTGACATGGTCTGAGTAGTCGGATATAAATAGATCTCTGGTTCATTTACGCCAGTATCTTTAAATGGATAATCTCTTTCTGAACAGCGCTTTGTCAAGGGAAACTGTGCCTAATGTGTGCCTTGTTTTTGTGTCCATTTTTAAACTAGTCTTTTTGACCTTGGGGAAAAGTTTCTGTCAGGAACAGGTCTATGGAGATGACCTATTTTTGAAGCAACAGCATCTGTTTTGTCTAGAGAGGAAAACCTCGGTAGCAGAAGGTTTGTGTCTGTGTGTGTGTGAGAAGTAGGTTTTACTTAGGGTATTGTCAACTGGATGAGGATGTATCTGGGTAGTTCCTCGTAATAAAAAAAAAAAAAAAAGTTGTGATGCCACTTTGGCCAACAATGGCGGCAGAGTAAACCTGTTGCTTGCAGCAGTTTCTCCTGGGAATATGGACCGCTTCTGCTGCACACACACACAGCATTTCCTTCCTTTAAGTCGTTCAACAGACTTCCGAAGTCTGCCTAATTTGGATGTTTTCCAGAATGGACTACTCTGGAAATCTTTCTGTCGGTTTTAAAGCTCTTTCTAGCAATCATGGCGTTTAGGAAAACTCCTGAACGTGTGACATGGCTTACTGGACTATTTCATAAGAATCACCTGAGCAATAAGACACTGAGACACTGAGTAACACACACAAGGTCATCCTTTTATTGCTGGATCTTTGTGAGATTATTAAGGGACAGTGATCTACGCGCGTCCGAGTGTCATGTGTCATGCTGGTGTGTGTTGTTTAGTTCTTCTGTTAAGCCGGGTATGTAGTAAACAAAGTCTGTTCCTAACTTGACGGAAACATGCTATTTTCTGAAAGCAGAGGAAACATACACGTTCCCAAGGTGTGGCAAAGGTTTTTCTCCGACCACAAACTGCCTGTTCGTTTTTAGCAGGCTATTTTTATAGCATTTTACGCATTACAGGGGATGGACCAGGTTGGGGAATTTGAAAATGGGATAACAGGTTTAGAAACGAGTCTCATGGTGAAACCTTTTAAAACATGGGAGTTCAATCAAGAGTGCAGTTTGTAATGTTTGAAAGTGTTTTTCGACATGTAATAATCATTAAAGATGGGGAAAAATCAATATAGAATAAATAAATATTTGAATACTAAATGTACAACTATCTGTTATACATTGATATATATGATAATATAATAATTACGATTATTATTAACATACTGTATATTACTATTTTTCTTTTTCTGAAGTGTGTGTATAAGAAGAAAAATAGTATGATGTATATTATATGAATATAAAATGAATAATATTATCATTTATATCAATATATGATGTATAGCAATATATTTAGTTTTTAAAATATTTGTACAAGTTTTTCCTTTCCTGATGTGTGTATACATCTTTTTGGCTGTATTGTTGTTCCTTTATAATCCTATAGTTGGTGCACTCTAAGCTGTTCGCACAGCCCAGTATCATCAGCAAAATTATTTGTTTATTCGAACTGTAACAAAATCAGAATATTATTAAAATCGATATACTTTCAGGAACCTAGCTATCGTGATAATATCGCATCAGATGGTCCCTGGTGATGTCCGTTACTTATAATTAAATACAGTACATACAGTAGCTGCAAACATACTTGTGATTCACATCATTGTGAATCCCCTGGAGCTTTTCAGATTTATTTTAAGCTTCTATTTACATTTTTATGGCCTGCATAATAGCTCCGGCCCCCCCGAAACAGAGCTATTCAACTTTTGCCCAGTTTTTTTTTTTTTGCACAATACACATCATGTCATGTGTAGTTTCATGTGTAGTTTTAGCACAGCTGGTGCAGGACAAAGTAGACCTGTCAGGAATTTTCATTGTAATCACAGTTAACATTGCAAGCAGCAGAGGGTGCTAAAATTACAGACCGCTCCTTTAAATAACATCAGGGGTGTTCGAAATATAGAAGGTTTCATACAATAACCCTGGTCTAAAATGTTATTTCTTTTATCTCGTTATTTCTCTTTTTTCCTCCCTCAAGTTATTTTTTTGAAGTCGTTGTGACGAGTTAACGAGTCGTGCAGATGGAAGTGACACTGACAGTCCACTCATGCGGTTATAAGAGGCAGTAGTGAATTGCAAAGGTTACAAAATCTGATACTCCAGACAATGCTGCATTAAAGTGCATGCATCCAGGGCATGCACTGAGGCTTTAGTTTGACAGATGCGGTATCTTTTCCTGGAAGGAGCGCTTCAGGTTGTGTTTGCCTTAGCTTTTCTGCCACTAAAGGAGTTGTATGTAGAACGTTAGTGTATTTCATAAACCCCCCACTTCCTCTGTTAAACCTTGATACGCCTTGTGAATTTGTTGTCTTTTTTCGGGAAAATTGGTGGAGCCCAAAGCCGAACAGCCTCGTTATGGATGGGGTGGAGCTTATTTCCAGACCAGAAAACTGTAAAAAAAAAAAAAAAAGAAAAAGTATAAAATATAGCCTAAAATGCAGAAGCAAGCGCGCTCTACTGCTCTGCACTACTGCAATCTGCAGTTATTCTATACTGTCTTTGTAATTTAGGAGATTATTACAGGCATTAAAGAACCACTTAAAAAAATTACACACTGCATCTTCAACAAGATGCTAATTGAAACCGAACAGACAGCACCAGAGAACAGAAAAACCAGAAAGACAAGAGCAGCATACCGTATTTATGAGTCCTTATAATTAATAATGTAGGCAAAGGCTGACGAAATAACAGATCACTATGTGTTTGAAGACAGACTTATCAGGGAAAGAAGGGGAATTTAAGTGCAAATAAAGGAGAAAGATAAGGGAAGACTGAGAGGAGGAGATAAAGAGGAACCAGGGAGCCGGGGAGAAGGATGAAGGCAGACAGCTGTGTTTTTGTGTTGCTATTTTAAGCGTCTAGCCGCTGCTCCACTCCCCTGGTTTGGCCCAGCCTATTTCTGTCCTGGGCCGGCCCTGCTGCTATTCCTGCCACCTGGGAGCGAGAGAGAGAGAGAGAGAGAGAGAACTGCTGTACATTCACATGGTGATGAGAGGAAGTGCGAGAGACAGAGGAGGTGGGAGACATAGTTTTGTAGAGATCGAGAGATAGTCAGAGTGTGACAGGCGGCGCTCCGGGGTGAATCTCAAAAGCTGGGAAGAACAGAGCACTAACAACAGTGCAACAGTGCAGCCGTTTTCTTCCTCGTCAGTCATTCGGTCAGCTGAAAGACTCGGAACAGACTGGCCTTTTTTGCAGCGACGGAAAAAGACTGAAAAAGGACAGAAGGAGGAAAGAGGATTCGAGTATCCCTGCTGTGGGATTTGGTGAGGATCGGTTGCCGGGGTACAGGGCTCGTCTCGGTATTCAGTATGCTGCAGACTATTTATGAGAGCGAGTCCCGCATCCCTGCTGAGTGGCTCAGGAACCTCCTGGATACACACAGCATCTCCACCAGTGTGATTGGCTCAGGTACCTCTCTCTCTCACTCTCTCTCTCTCTCTTTCTCTCTCGCTCTTTTTCTCTCTCTTCAACACAAACACACATGCACATATGCTCTATATTTATCTTTTTCTCGTTCTGTATAACTCTTTCTGTCTCTCACTTCCTCTCGGCTGCTCCGTCTCTCCCTTCATGTGCTTTTCTACGTTTTCCCCTCATTTGGGTGTGACTGTATAGCTGGCACAGGGTGGAGTGGCACCCCAATGACCATCCTAGCTTTAGTCTAATGCTTTTTTTCCAAAATGTTTCAAACTTCTGCAATTTGTCCAAATCCTGCAGGCCTGATTTAAACTGTAAATTTAAAAAACACTGGCTATCATATATTCTGCAAATGCAGCCTGCTCTTATACATAATCCAATTGTGCCAGCCCTTATTGTGCTCTTGCCCTCCTCTTTGCCACCCCTTATTTACAAACATGTCCAGTTCATTCTCTTTGCAGTTCCTCTTTGCTTTTTTGTAAGTTGTACGTTGAAATGTGTGTTTGCTTGTGTTTGTGCTATTTGTGCCAAGTATTGTTTTAATTGTTTCGATGCATTCTTATTTAAATGCATGTTTGCTGGTGTATATTTTAGAGCTGTTTTTGTTATGCTTATTTCCATGCATTTCTTCTTTCATGTAGCGTATATGTATAGTGCGTATATGTATAGTGCGTGGGCATGTGTGTGCATATGCGTGTGTGTGTGTGTGTGTGGAGAAGCAGAAGTGCCTGATACGACAATGTGATAATGATATTGTGATGAATTACGTCAGAACACTATTCAGAGGGCATTGCGGGTATCACTGTTACAGTGACACCGTACTTCTTTTATGTCTCTGTACGAGTCCAGTGTTACTCAAAGGAATAATACACAAAAAAACTTTATTTATAGTTCCAAATCTCACAATGCTTTAGATAGCTACAGTTTAAAATATTAAACAGTTCAAACAACAAGGTATTCATGATAAAGCTCATTACTTTATTAAATGGACATTTGCAAGAATAACTACAAACAATAAAAAGTAGCTATATAACTATAACCAGATCAGTTTATATATATTTTTTTATTCTGGATTTAAAAACATCTGGTCCATAGGATAAGTATACAGTCTTGAAACTACTTTTCTTGTGGTTTTCAGTGTTTTTTGGATATAGTTTAATGTCTGAAATGTTCCGCCTGGAGCTCTTTCTAATAGGGAACCACTCAGTTTAAGGTTCTATATAGAACCTTGAACAGTTTATTCAGAGGCCAATGGAGCTCTTATAGCGCTACATTTAACTTTTTTGTAAAATGTATCGTTTGTTTTGGGATGTAATTGTTCTAGATTTAACCTAGATTTGGGTCATAATGGCTCTAGAATTAACTTAGATTGTAAGTCTTAGTTGTTTTAGATTTCACATTTTTGGTCTTAATGGTTTTAGATTCACCCTACATTTAGGATATTATGGTTCTAGATTGGGGTCTTAATGGTTCTAGAGTCAACCTAGATTTTGGGTGCTAAGGGTTTTAGATTTAATCTAGATTATATTATTTTTTTCAATATTTAACCTAGATTAAGGGTTTGAATGTTTCCAGATTTAATTAGGATTTTTGGTATTAATGGTTCTAGATTCACTGTAGATTTTGGTATTGACAGTTCCAGATTTAACATAGGTTTGGGATCTTAATGGTTTTAGACTTCACTTAGATTTCAGGTCCTAATGGTTATAGATTTAACCTACACATACTGAACTGAATGGTCCTTAATGTAAAGATAAAAGATTAAATGCTAATTATTTGACATTCGTTGTACGTTTTGCTGTTAAATAATGACATTCTTGTGAATATTAAATACGGATATAAAAGATCAATATAAGTATTTTGAAAGACCTGTGAGTATGTGAAAGTGTGATGATTAGATTTTTTTTTGCCATATTTTTGTTTTCTCCTAGATGTTCTCACTGAACACTTTACTGAATGTTCACATTTAATAAAAGACCTTCTCCTTGTCCTCCACCAATTCTTAACAAAATGATAGTCCCTTGCAGCTGGATGTAGAGTGCACACTTCATTAAGCTGCTCAGGCCCAAATTAGAAACAATCCTTGGAGAACTGGTCCTAGGAAACACTGGTAGAGGGCCAGAATCCTGAACATGCTCAAACCTAACTATGGCCGCTTTCCCATTAGGATCAGTTTATTATCTTGGAGATCTTATAAAGTGAAGACAAGGAGGTATTTATCTAGAAATGCAGTCGTCTTTTTTTGGTTGGCGGGCGCTTGGGCGCATAGACCGTATATACATTTACATGGCAGTTCTGCAAGTCTCAGGTGTATGACATTATAAAGACTCCTCCAGGGAGTTTTGTTTAAAAGCTCTCATGTGACTTCCAGTATGAGCATGTCAACTCAAAAATGTCAGCCAGCGCTTCCATTTTTAGCCTTGTCTGTTTTATAACTCTGGGATTCTGTTTATTTGAGCTCTATCTCTGTTTCTCGTCCGCTCTGACTCACTCTGGCCACTAAGGGACATTTCAGAGTTGAGCAGCGTGAGTCAGTGCTTATGGCCGCGCAGGAGTCTATAGGAGCTACAATACAGACGGCATTAAGAAACCGGCATGTAGTGGAAATAATTCTGCTTGGTGCTGATGAATAAAAGATAGAGGTCGAGCATTTTTCTGACACACGTCAGCCTCGCTGAGCAAAACAACCACCTACGTGTCTGTTTTTGCATTTATTCATATGATGGGCGCTTTTATTTTTATCTGAAGTGACTTAAGAATTGACACAAATGAGAGCTAAGTGGATCCAGCAATCCTGGAATTTGAAAAGTATTCAGAAACAATTCACATGTCATTTTTTTGGCTGAAGTGTTTTTATTCTTCAATGTACATCAAGCCTGTCCAGACAAATTTCACTGTTTAAAATGTATATTTTTTATTTTAGTTGAATTGTTTTTTTCCTTTTACTTGAAGGAAGAAATTCATGTTATATTATTTCAGATTCAATAATGTCAGGCAGGTGGCCACAAATTCATTTTACATATTTTCAAAATGAAGAATTAATTTAGTTAATGACTAATTCAGTATAAAAAACAAACGAGTTTATTATACGTACATACAGTAGGTCGTTGATCAGTCATGTATTGTGCCTATATAGTGCATATATATAAGACATTTTGGCCTGAATTTTCTATTGAGGCCTAAAAAATGACATTGATATTGAAGAGGACAGGATTTGAAGTGGTAACACGCCAAATGTTTAATATTGCTGAGTGGCATAAATGTTTAAAGATTGACGCAGACCATAAACGGTTCTCGAAATTTATATTACATGTGTAAGAACACTGTTCCTCTATACGCCCATCTTTGGCAGATGCGAATGAATATTAATGAGTATGCAAATGCAACGGTCACGTGACAAGGTGTCAAAACAAAATTTTTCTTGTCAGAATCTGTAAAAAGCTTGGGTGTTTTTTTGCAAGTTGGCGCTGCGTTCGCGATGATGGTTGTTTTGAATAAATCTGTAATGAGATCTCAGGTCATGTGATCTCAGTGCCATGGAAGGTTTAGGTTTAGCCTAATTAGCATACTAAAAGTACAGGCTGCACAAAACAATTTTCAAATAGTATTTTTTATAGATACTGTAGATATGCAAGGCCAAGACAATAACGTTATCTCTCGTCATTTTTATGAATATTCTTCTTATTTATTGTGTACTTGTATAGTCTGAACCTGAAGTGGCATTACTTTAATATATTTTGGCTCCTACAAACAATGAAAATCGATTGGTCAAATGAATTTCTGATAAATAATGCAAACACTAACCTCATCTTTAGTGAAATACAAATTACAAGTGTTTACACTGGTGCTGAAATGATAAACGATCTTATCTTTTATCAGTCTAAATCGTCAAGAATATAAAAATCTGAATGCACATGCTCATGAAATCCCGTTTTAAAAAGCACAAATAAAATCCTCAGGGATTTATTTTCAAGCTGGCAAGATGAAACTACTACTCCATTTCTGTCGTCTTGTGCCAGATTGTATCTGATTATCTTTCTTTCACTCAGCTTTTGTAGCACTGGAGACCTGACTTTGGCCCCTGGCGCGAGTTAAAGACTAGCGTGACGGTCATGCTGTTTACCTCCCATAGCCTCACAGGGCCGGTGGAGCACGAGGGCAACTCAATGTTCTGGCTCCTTGGCGCTCGGCTGCGGCTATTCCTGACCTCGTTATTTTGGGCTTAAGGCATTAGGGTGCTAAGATTAGCCTCGGTTATCATTCTGTCTGAGTCAACTCCTAATAAAACCACCCACCGGAAAGGCTTTATTTATAAACCTCACTGTTTCTGCTGTTGCACACGGCACTTTTTTTTTTTTTTTTTTTTTTTTGACACAACACCACCTTCATCCACCTGTGTGGGAAGATCTGACAGTTTTAGTGCTCATGGTTGTATAATTTCTTTGTTATAATTAGGAAGGGTAGATAAGTTAGGTCTCCTCAGTGCAGGCCGTCACAGAAGCCTTGTCTGTAGCTGTTGTGATTGGAGCAGATGCTAGGGTCTGTTAGTAGTAATTAACGCGGAGGTCAATGTCGTGCTTCTGTTTTGGTGCCCGCTGCTTTTTGTGGAGTGTGTATTTTCAGGGTGAGGGGCCCCAGGAGTCAGACTGACTAGCAGCCACTTCACACACACTTTTACTTCGGTCATGGTTGTGTTCGGAGTCAGATACACTTGGCAGTGAGTCAGTTACTGACAACGTGTCCAGAACTGCATAGTGAATTTACAAAGGGGTGTGTGTGTGTGTGTGTGTGTGTGTGCAGGGGGCTTTGCATTGGATTTTTTTTCCTGCATGATATCAAGTCTGCATATTTTAGTGCATGCACGTGTGTACGTAGGCCTATGTGCGAATTTCTAAAAAAACAGGTGTGAAGAAAGAAATCTATCTTCTGTAGTGTTGTGTGTACGGAGGCGTCGAGTGCTAAAAGCTGTCTCACACAACAGATTAAGGCCATGTGTACAACAGGTCTTTATATATTAGGGCCCAGGTCCAGATCACTCTCGCACACAGACACCGACGCCTGCATACCCACACATGCCAACCAGCCTTTCCTTTTTCTACCGTTTTGTTCACGCGTGTAAAAATAGTCCACACCTCGTCTCGAACATGACAGTCACATGCCTTCTGTCTTTAGATTGAGCTTTAAAAAGATTTCTGTCGCTGGTCAGAATGTCTTTATGTGTTTTTCACCCCTGAGATGTTCACACAGCACCAGCGAGAGCGGGATATTTTTTGCAGATCAGTCCCAATGGCCTTAAAAGTATTTACGCCCCTTCCTGTATGGGGCACATCGAAAGCAGAACAACATAACGACAGACCTATAGAGCTGTTACACACTCCGGAAATATAGGGTACTAAACTGTGCCTTTTTTTTTTTTTTTTGTCACTGAGTGTATTAAAGGTACTGTTTTGGATCTTTAATCTTTAATGTGTACACAGTACACAAGACACAATGAGATCTTTAAGAGTAAAGCTTTAAAGTAAAGTTACACTACATGAACAGGAATAGAACTGCTTACTGTAAAGAGAGGAATTTTGGATCATTACCAGGGTTTTTTTGTTGTTGTTTTTTTTTCCCTTTTTTCTTTTTTTTTGTGGTTTCACCTCTGAAATTCCATGTTGATGATGGAACAACTGACACAGTGTGACTCAGTGGGACTTTTTCATTTTCCTGTTATTTTTTTCAGATACTTGCAAAATAGTCAGGGGTTGCGCGAGACTGCTCTTCTGCATCTCTGTCAGACCACAGATAATGTTTTTTATTCAAGATTGAGCAAAGGCCACTCATACCGTCTGCATTTGTAATACACACTAAATAAAACTTTAAATCTCAGTGCTTAGTGCACAATATAATATACTGATAATATCCTCACTGTCACATTAAGTAAATAAATCTTTAGTCTGTTTATTGGTGCTGCTAATTACAAACACAATCTCGCTCAGAACCTGACTCTGGCAATGCATACAGTACATGTTTTTTTCATTCTTGCTTCTGATTGGTCAGAAGGTGTTGATTCGTTTTTCTCTAACAGCAAGGCTCCACATGGACTCGTATGGTAGACGCATTAACAGATCTGAAAGATGTTGTTACTGAAAGGATGATTTTTATTCTATGACAGTTATATACAGCTATAATCTCTATATTTGTCTATAATAGAGAAGCTGATGAGGGAACAACTGTTTATAACTGCTGTAATGTAAATTATAATGACATTCTTTAATGAAACAGAATAATGTAATAATTATATTTTAGCAAGTGAAAATATCTTGTTTATAAACTTTTAAAACTTAAATAATTCTTTTGATTGTGTAAAGCTGCTTTGCGACAATGTCAATTGTTAAAAGCGCTATAGAAATAAAATGTAATTGAATTATAGCTACAATATCTGAAAATAAATTTACAACTAACCAAATATAACATTACTAAGCTTATTTCTACTCAAATGTTGTAAGTTTAAGTTTGTCTAGTCAAAGATTGAAAAACAGTTCTTGTTCTACTGCCAGATAATTTAGCTATTTTTAAGAATTTATTTCTTGCAAGATGCAAAATTCTCTGCCAGTAAAACACCAACAATTTCGCTTACAATTTTAGTAACATTTGACTAGAAATAAGCTTAATAATCTTATATTTGGTTTGTTGTAAACTTTTTGAAAGAAAGTGTAGATGAATGTAACTATAATAAGGTATTTTCACTTGCTAAGATATAATTACAGCCTAGGTTTGGCTATATTCAAGAATATTACACTTGCTAAGATTATATTTTTTTGCCGTGAAAATGTAATCATTGTTCAACTATGGCTCCATGGGCCTCCGAGTGGCGCAGTGGTAAAGCGCTCGCCCTATCATCCGGGGAGCGCTGGTTCGAACCCCGGGTGATGCTG
>JAOVVA010000030.1:4333289-4354127 GCA_028565275.1 Leiocassis micropogon | reverse complement strand
GGTGCGTGAGCGAGCAGTTCGAAAAGATGCGGTCGGCTGACGTCACGCGGTTCGGAGGAAACACGGGATAGTCTTCGTCCTCCCGACTGAGTGGTTGTGGTAGCCTTGATGTGTGTGGGAGCCTCCTAGTGAGGGGGAGTGATTGGCCACTACTAGATTGGGGAGAAAATCGGGGAAAAAAGAAAAAAAAAAACTATGGCTCCATCAGGGTAATATGTTTAGTGAAAGGGTTAAAATTAGGGGCTACTATAAACCCCCGTAAGTATAGTGAATAAATATTTGAAAAATTGTTAATTAGTTGAACTAGGACTTGCCCTGGAAAAATATGATACTGTGATATTGATATTTAATATAATATAATAACATAATTGCACTTTACTGAATATTGCAATACAATCATGCGTCAATGCTCTTTTGTTGCTAAAGTGTTTATAAAAGAGTTTCATTATAAATCAGTTCTTAATAGTAGACAAATCTCTGTCCTCCATTGGTTTGCTGTTGGCAAAGTATGTCATCCCTAATATAGACCAAGTTTGTCGAAAGACAGCCTTTACATATAAGCATATTTCTTGTGAAATAATGGAACCAGGAAGCACAGGTAGTAGGGCAAAAGGCGGAGAGGGGTGTGTGTGTGTGTGTGTGTGTGTGTAGGTAGTTAGGCTTTTTCACAGTTGGGTTTTTGAGCTCTTTGTCTCTGCACTAGGGGAAGAGTGAGAGTGGGGCTTCTAATGAAAACCACAGGTTGTCTCACAGACGTGAGGGTTGATATCCATAGGGAAAAGACCTCCAGGTCACAGCCTTGAAGCACCTGACAAAACTGTCAGAAACAGCACAGGGTAACATGTCTGTGCTACACACATGCCTCGGCTTAGATAGACTGTGGGGTTGTGCATGTGAACCTGACAATGACTGTGTGAAAAGTCATGTGTCGTGCCTTGGCTGAGAAATACGGTTCAGTCCCAGGTAGGAAAGTGACACTGGCCAGGTGGCTATTTTAAAAGGCCATGTTTGATCCCATACAATGGTGGGGTAACTTTGAATAAGTACAGACGAAAGATGACTTAAAATAGCAATTGGGATAAAGGAGACCTACTGGTAGACCAACACTGGCCAAGAAGCCACTGTCATTGAGCCTGCTAATGTTGACCCGGGGTCAGTTTGCCTCATGGGTAGAATTCTGTGGCTACGAAAAGAGAATGATTGTATTTATTTCATCATTATTTTCTTTATTTGTTATTATTTCAAGTTAATTTGTAAAGTGCACAAAATACTGGGGTTGTTGTACATTGAAATGCCAATTCTGAGACTCAGGTATGCTCCAGCTGTGCTGTATATATTGTTACAGGAGAAAGGAGAAGGAGAAAATTGAAGCAAAAATGTATATATACACTTATATACAGTATACGTGTGTGTGTGTGTGTGTGTGTGTGTGTGTGTAACATAATGTGCCTAATAAGTAAGTAAATATTAAAATGTTTGGATGTTTTTTTTTTTTTTTAAATGCAGATAATACATCTTTTTTTCTATTTCAAAACACAAAAGTTGCTGAGCAGTCCACATGTTTAGTGAGTAATGAAGCTAAAGGTCTGCCTTACCCAAAAAAAGTCCCGTAAATATCTTTGTCAAGCATTTATTCAGTTCCTTACTCATGTCGTTAAGAATCGCAGATGTTGTTTAGGACACACCATAAGTAAAAATGAAAAATATATAAATAAATAAAAACAAACAACTTAACACAATGTGGTCGCCATCTTGGATAACTGTAATCACCTTTATTCTATATTTTCATTTAGCACGAGCTTTCTGTGCTTCTGTCTTAAAGGTATTGAACATAATACTAGATATGGGACGGGACGGGTGCTCAAGTACTGTCTATGTTGGGGAACCTGCACACACAGTAGCTTATCACCATTATTTATGTCGATATCAACGTTCCTATAAATATATGAAGATCTGTACATGTATTTATAGGAATCATATTGCATATTAGACTTATGGTATATACTGTACTGCATATATAGTGTGTGTATATATATAATATATATATTGTATACAGTTCTGCATTTCTTCATTTTGTAAAGAACTAATGAGCCAAAAAAGAAAGCACTGAAATATCCTCTTGTCTGGGTGTGGCTCTGTAACAGGGGATTTTCTGTACATAATGGTGTTTTTAAGAGGAGTTACAAAAAAAGTCTTGTTAATTTATGACTCAGAATGTGCATCTGAGTCTCACATGACTAGGTTAGATTCAGCCATAAAGTTTTTTTGCATCTCTCTCTTTTTTCTTCTCTCTCTCTCTCTCTCTCTCTCTGTTTGTGTCTGTGTCAGGATCAGAGGTGTTGTCCCCAGTGGGCAGGTCTGAGGTCAGTATGCCGGAGTGGGAGCGAGACTCTGATGAATGGGAGAGGCAGCTACAGAGGGAACTCCTGCTGATCCAGAGGCAGCAGCAGATCCAGAAACAATTGCTCATCGCCGAGTTTCAGAAACAGCACCAGGCACTGCTGAGACAGCACCAGGCTCAGCTACAGGAGCACATCAAGGTCTGATCCGTTCGCTGATAATTACGCTTTAGAGAACTACATGCACATGTGGTTACATGGCTGTTAGGTGAGCCAACTGTTTTTGCAACTGCAATACATCTGGTACTGTATAGTGTGTTAAAGCACCACCATGCATCCCACTGCTCTTTACTGCTACTTGCTATTTGCACTAATTATTATAGTATATGTGATACACGCCTTTCTTGCACATTCATGTATGCATTTATGTACACTTTGTAACATCTGTTACATACTCAGGATCCCGACCTTTCTTCATTTAATCTGTACAGTTATTGTTCTGACTGCGTATAGTGTTTTGTTTATATCCAATGTACAGAGTTTTATGTTGGTCTGGACTTTGAGAGCCATAAACAGCTGGAATCAAATTCCTTGTGTGTGTCAACATACTTGGCGAAAAAAAACCCCGATTCTGATGTACTGACTACATCTGAATGTGCATCTGGTGGATTTAACATGATATCCACTAGAGGGCAGGACTGCAGCAAAACATATACAGTACATATGAATAATGCACAGGTCAACTATTTCATGCCTGTTTATATATATATATATATTTTTTCTTTCTGGTGAAATTATGATGCATAAAAAGTAATACAAACTTTCATAATGCTATGTAATGTAATTTAATGGGATACATTTAAATATTAAGGTATATAAGGTTTAGAAGCTTTAAAAATCACTCAGGGTCATGTACATGCAATGTTGTTTCACTGTTAGGAATATCAATCCAACCCTCATTTTGTGAGTAGTGCTGCACAATTAATCGCATAAAAATCAAAAACGCAAAATGGAGCTATGCAATTATTTAATTGCAAAAGTTTGCAATTTAATATAGGTAATATACAAATAGTTCGGAATTTATGTAGAGTTTGTCAGTAATTTAAGTATTTGCTTAACAGTTTTGATTGTCTTAAATAGATCATTTGTCCAATTATTTGCTGTTAGCTTAGACAAATACCTTTGAATACAAAATAGTATGTTTAATAGTCACATATCACAGTTTAAATATCACAGTATCACAGTTTAAATCACAATTGCAATATTTGTTATTATTATACAATAATAGTGATGCGGTCAAATTCTGCCACCCTAGAAATATGTTCATTTTGCCTTTTACTGCACATGTGTACTCTTCATCATCATCATCATCATCATCATACTCAATTGCAGTTAAGACACTTCTAAAAAGTGATTTTTTCCCATACATTCATAAATTCACATACTGTCTCCATGTTTGAACCAACCCGTGTGTAGTGCGAGTACCAAACTGCTGACTCTTAAGTTTTAAGTCATACAAAATACTGACACTAGCACACTCTTGTCCTCCATGCTCCAGCTCCAGCAGGCTTTGTTGACCCTCCGACAGCAGCAGGATGCTCTCGCCGAGGAGCACGCTCCTGACATCGAGATAGACGAGGACATAGAGGAGGTGGAGGGGGAGGAGCTGGAGCGCCACAGGAGGGAGCAACTTCAACCTCATCACCTTAACCACAGGAAGAAGGAGCGCAGCAAAGAGAGTATGTACATGTTCAGTCATCTAAGGTCTTTGAATGCACTTTTTTTTTTAGATTTCAGCCAATTTATAGTGAGCGTGAAAGCTGTGAAAGCTGTTTTTCTAACCAGGTGCAGTGCAGGAAACCAATCTCTGGTTCAACTGTGACCTCACCATGTGTGAAAGTGACCCGGTGTCGAATGACCTGATTGGTTGAACTTGTCACATTACTTCCTGTTTCACATTTTGTACTTGTGGGAAAAGTGATGCATTACAAAGAGCAAGAATATCAGTTTAATATACAGAGTGAAAAAAAAACAGTCAATCAACTCAATCAACTCTGAATGTGGGGGAACTGAAGAATTCCTGAACTGAAGAAATTTTCTGTAACAGCAGCTCTGACAGTGTGTTGGCTGAAAGGCAAATCGCCAGGTTATGTATTGTCATTCTTTAAAAATAAGCTTTAGATAAAATAATGAGTAAATGGGACCTGATTATTAATACCCAATAGAAACATATTAAATCCAAGTCAACTGTAAGAATATCAGTTTAAACATGGCACCACTGAGTCAGTGTCACGTATCCCTGATGTTCCTTCCCTCAGTCCGCATTTAGAGAACCATGGGTCTAGAATAGTAGAAGAATGTAGATCTGGAGGTACTGTAGAGGCAGAAACCGATTTAACCATGGGTGAGTCTGAAGCTTAAGTCATGCTCATATATCAGAGAAGCACATGCCAGGCTGGAAGATAGTGAAAGACATCTGTGAGATTGCACAAACATCATACCTGCCCACTTCATGTTTTATAAATCTCTAGCACCCTTTGCGCTCTATGATGTGGCATTGATCTTGCAGAATGCTTTTACAACCAGAAGGTGGCACTGTTTGTACATTTGTGTAATTTAGTCAGTGTTTGGGTCAAATGATCATTCATGCCATCTCCCTGGGGCAGTGGAGTGGAGTTTTTGCCCTTAATAATGCAATGCGTTTTTTTAATGCAGGCCTGGATCTTTTTCCTTCAGGTGCTATGGCAAGCACAGAGGTCCGACAGAAACTGCACGACTTCCTGCTAAATAAATCAGCTAAAGACACACCTCCACCTGGTCACCCGCTCAACCAGCGTGCCAAACTCTGGTACATGTACGTGAAGCTTCATTCAAGTTATGTTAAAGTGAGAGTGCGTAATCTCATCATAAGGACATTTGATTCTGGATTCTTGGTGTATGGATTATTATTTTAATCTCAAAAAGGATGGAGAAAATTAAGCTAGAATCCAAATCATATGGTTAGCCCTGGTAAAATGGTAAATGTTTCAGAGTGTCTAAAATACTTTTATTGAGACAGTTTGGATGAATTATTTACTAATAACAAACATAGTTGATGAGTTGGTGTCTTTTTAAGGCTGTCACTGTAACTAGGTTAACTTGACCCAAAATCTTTTCCTGTAAATGTGCTCAGACTGTAAATATCTACCTCATACCAGAAGAAGTTCTTCACTGATGTCATGCCAAGTTGGTGTGATTTACTGTAATCTATAAAAAATGCTGAACATTGTTACTGGAAAAAAAGACGTTGCTGGTGGTGGTGATGATGATGGCGACGGTGACGATGATATGATTCCACTTTAAACCCAGGAAAGGAAATAAAAATCATAGCATGCATTTACGGAAAAGGTTTTAGGTGAAAAAACTTCGAGTAAATCGAGTATGCTTTGTTTATACTGTAGGACTGCATTTAATTCCTGTAACACCGCGATGATGCAGTGCAGAGAGACGAAGAGAAAAAATAGAAAAATATGCACTAGTATGCACTTCAAGCTTACAGTAAACCAGAAATATTAATATTATTATTATTATTATTATTAAACACATTTCCAGACATTTTGACTTAATTCATTCTTTTTTTTTGCAGTGCAATATCCATATTCTTTGATTATGACCGGACATAAAGTATTCACCCCAAACTTTTTTTATTTTTTCTTAGCACCAGTCAGCACATGTCAATGGAGCAGCAGTCACCTCCTTTAGGAGAGACACCTCCTACGTTCAAATCCCCTCTGCCCTCTGGCCTGGACACCAGGGAGGAGGACTTCCCCCTCAGGAAGACGGGTAGGTCACAGTGCAGAGGTCGTCAGCAGAAATAATGCTGCTGTGAATAACCAGCTAACTACAAAAACCAAAGAGAGACGGGGAGCAGTATGGTGTTTAAATATAATTTCAGCTTGATATCAAAATAGGACATGTTGCCTAATGTCTAAAAATACCTTAGAAGCCCTAGATAAAGCGCTACCTGCATGTGCAAAGCCCTACCTCCTTCTGTCACCTCACATAGCTAGCTAGTAACAAGAAAGTAGTTGCATTGTTACTGTTACTGTATTCTAACATACATAATATTTTACAAGTAATTATTAATTGTAAACATGTGCTACAACATTGATTTAACTTTTAACTCTCTGGATAGAAACAGGCAGGATTTGCATTTTTGTCAGTTATTTATTTAGCATTATACCACAGTGTCGTTACGTTGTCAACGCTGAATTCTGCTAGCATTAAATAACATAGCATTCTTTGGATCACATTCTTTTGGCTAAATGTTTCTGGGTGCATCATCATCCAATCAAAGTTGTCCAACTAAAATCATTGAGGAAATACTTGAGGTTTATAAGTTTACCACTTTTTAACCTGAAGTACCAAAGTGTATTTATAGAATCAGTCGTTCAGTAGAAGTAACTATGTAAAGATTTTCGAGTCCCTGGGTACGTCATTCATTCGGAATCAGGTGACGTAATGTAAACATACAGAATGATTTCTGCTCCTGGAATCATTTAGGGATGTGATTTTTCCTCCATGTCCTACAGGTGTTAGGTGATGAGTGTGAGAGCGGCATCGAGAGCCTTATTAAACCTGTGTCACTGGGGCTTGGCACTGGCAACGCTGACTAAATGTTAGCAGATGAGCTTGAGCGATATTTAATCACAGAGGTCAGAGGGCAGCAGCGCGTGTCACGGAGCCCCGTAGCCCTGCGGCCGAAGCTAATGAGGCTTGCTAGTGGCCCTGTTTACCTTCGGGGTCAGACTGGTGATACTGGGAGCCTGTATCCCGAACACTGCTCCAGGGCACCCAGAGCAGACTTTTGCAAACAATTACCCATAGGAGAGGTTAAAGGCACCGGGTATGAGCCAGGCTCCTAATTTTACTCCTGATCAGGACAAAAGGGGCAAGCACACTAGATAGGGGCTAAACCTCCTAGGTGGAGGGCAGGGGGGAGCTAGCTTTAGGCCGTGCGCTTGTACTGGGTCTCTGATGAGATCTGCTATACCACCTACTCTTGGTTATTTACGCAAGAGGACGTTTAATATAAGTATTTGACCTTTCACCTTCTTCTTAATGCCTTCCTGCCTTCCTCTTGTCCTGAGGACACCAATGGCCCTTTTACTTCTAATTATTTTTCAATTGTGAGCTTATTCATTTTCATGAGGCACTTTATGTTCTCTTTCAGTGACATTTTGCTTTGCAAGGAAAATAAAGTGCTGAAATTACATTATACAGTATAATTATATAACACATTGCATTAGGAAACCTTTGGGAAGAAAATGGGAGAAAAATGAGAAAATTAAACACTTGAATGTAAGGTTTAATACAGTATGTTACAGTCAAATGCAAAAGTCTGCAAATGCTTAGGACAAAATTAATAAGATGAATTTAAAAAATGAAGTGATTCAAAACAACATTAACCTGTTAGGTTTAAACATTAAACCTGAACCTGAACATTACATTTCCACATCTACATTTCTGAACGTCATGTATAAATTCCCTTACATAAAATATTTTTTGTTATTGTGGATTATTAAAGAAAATAAATTTAGGGTTAGCAAATTTCATTAGAAATGACCTCGCTTTTATTCGTAAATATATTCAGGAGTGGTATAGTTTTATTATTTCCCTCTCAGAATCCATGGGGAGGTAAAAACTTTTGCACTTAATTACATGTTACAGTTAGTAACAGTAAAATGATAAAGCACTGATGCCTTTTGATGTCTTTAAAGTGTTTATTGTGACATCAATATATTTTTCTCTATTGTTCATTAAATTGAAATGTATAACTGTCATATTACCCGAAAGAGGGTGTCTGATTCAAGCTTTACCGGGAACTCTTATCTGACTAAGCCAATTTATCGGAAGCATGACTCGCTCTGGCCGAATATTTTGAAGCTGACAGCCACAATGTCAACCTCGGGCTTTTGTCCAATCACATTTCAAAGCCTCATTTCCACAGAAAGGCGACACTCAGGCTGTGGGTGTGATCATTTTAAGATCCTTTACAGTGCAACTTTAAAAATAGGCCTGGTTTTCATCCACACATGGATTTTTTTTTGTAGAATTTCTAGTGCAGAAAAAAAAATTGGCAGTGGGTCGTGTGGCTCACAGGCAGGAACAGTGCAACCCTCCAGGGGGGCGTTTCCTGCGCTGCATCTGAGACCTGCGTGCAGCTCTGGCCCCCTCGCCTTTCATCCTCCCTCAATAACTCAGGTAACAGTTTTTAAAGGGGCCGGCTGCTCACATTAGGAGATTCAAAAACAACAGGAACGAAACAGAGAGGAAAAAAGAGAAAAGAAAAACAGTCTTTTTTTTTTTTTTTATGGCTGCGGAATAATTTGTCTGCGCTGACAAGACGGTCTGCAGGACCACTTCCTGCATCTCCAGTTACAGGCAATAGATCAGAAATAGAAAAGATAGAGACAGCAAGGCCAATTAAAACACGAAACACTTCCTTGGGGCGCTAAGTGGCCATTTTTTACGAGGGCGATCAAAATCCCGTAGGAGGCTCGCTCCTGAGCTTGCCGTGTATAACACAATCAAAACACGCTCTGCGTGATGTATGCAATGCCGAAAAGATGTCAAATGTGTGGAAGTGAGTCTGTGTCTATGACTTGGAATGTGTGTGTTTTCATGAGGAACTCCTCCCCCACTTCCTGTCTGTCCTGCACTGATTCTGGCTGGCAGGGGGTGAGGTGGCTGTAGAGGGGGAAATCAGGGGTGGAGGGAGGATCATAAATGTAGCGTTTGTTCTCTGCCCTGCTCGGGACCTTGTTTGGATGAGTGATTGACAGGTTGGGGAGGTAGATAGGGCGTTGGGAGATGCGGGGTTAGTGGGACCGGTGTGTTTGTTTAAGAAGAGGTGACAGCAGGAGGAAAGGGGTGGACTGCTCTGCTCAAGCCCTGTATGTACAAAGTATTATATAAAGGCTACATTATTAGTTACAATTACTTTAAAAATATATTTTCTTAGTAAAATGTCCAAAAAAGTGGAAATCAAGAAATGTAGCTCTCACAAACAATGTTCTCACTGCACGGTGGTCCTCAAGCTAAGGTTAGTGATCTTTCTCTCAATGTCCGTGTGGGATTCCTCTTCACCCTCTGGTTTCCTCCCATGTCCCAAAAACATGCTAGTCGGTTGATTGGACTAATTTAATAGCCCGGAAGTGTCAATGAGTGTGTGAATGAGTATGTGCATGGTGCTCTACAATTCCCACCTTGTTCCCGGTGTTCCCAGTATAGCCTTGAGGATAAATTGGTTACTGAGGATGAGTTTAATGACTGAAATGATAAGTCCTAATGATTCCACAGCAAAGAGGAGATAGAAGGTACTTATGTGTGATGTAACACACTCCGATCAGCCATAATGTTAAAAACTAGGTGGTTTTAACATTAAAACCACCTAGGATTTTTTCCCTTGTGCCACCAGGGCAGCTCTGGTCCTGCAGGGCGTGGCTCAGCAGGGCCTCTGGGGGCATGTTGGCACCAAGATGTTGGCCTCCAAAGATCAGGCTTGTTTGCCCAGCGCACCCCATGGTTTCTTGATCGGATGGGGATCTGGGGAGTTTGTAGTTCGGGTCAGTGGCGTGGGGCTCTTTGCCTGCTTGGCCCTGTGTGTGGCGGGCTGTGGCGGGCTGTGTGTTCTGGTGTGTTTCTATCATGGCCAGCATTGCCCTTTTTTGCCAGCTGTGCTGCATTAGCTCTTCTGTGGGATTGGACCAGTTTACTGGTATATGATTGATAATCATAGTGTTAAGTGTTAATATGTTCATGTTATGGCTGATTATGTGTACTTTCACAGCAACCTGACATAAGTTAACCAAATAGACTTTTTGACACGATTTTAATGTTTGTAGTTTTTACTAGTGATGGGTTGTTCATGAACGATTCGTTCTTTTTGAACAAATCTTTAACGTGACTCAGAAGAACGAGTAGTCTCGAAGAGTGATTCGTTCATTTTCTACTGGGCGAGCATGCGCAAATCATCGCAAAACCTCTGTAGGTTATGTACAGGAAACAGAATTGAGCGATACTTTCTCAATGACTCTTCTACTCCGAGTCGTTCCTTCTTTTGTCACGTGACTCCCATAGACGCTATGCGGTGCTGTACACGAAACGGAATTGAACAGTTCTCAACGAATCTTCAAGTCCCGAGGCGGACGTTCTTTTGTCACGTGACTCCCATAGATGCTTTGCGGTGCAATAGATTCACAAGAACGAATGACTCAGACTATAAGATATGAGGTGAGCTACTCATTCTGTTTATTATAATAGGTACTTAGCTGCATTGTAATATATTCATTACTGGAACTATAGCCAAAATTTGTGTATGTAGACGTATTGGGGGTCTGTTTATTGAAATTGCAACATTTTGTTTTATTTCTTATCAAAAGAACGAAATGAACTAAATGACTCAAAAAAAGATTCGTTCATTTTGATGAACGAAATTCAAAGAACCGAGTCACTAAAATGAATCAAACTTCCCATCACTAGTTTTTACAACTAAAGCTAGGTAGCTAACATGGGCCTACTTAACAGCATTTCTGAAAAAAAAAAAAAATCATTAGCTAACATTAGGTAACACTTTTTTTTTTGTGAAAATTTTACAAGGTATAATGTATATATATATATATATATATATATATATTAAAGAGATTTTTAATTATTAATTTTAGCAAGCTAGCTAGTCTTGGCTAGTGTGACAGGAAATATTCATTGATGTTTATCATTTTCTCTGTTGATGCTGGCTAAATGGCTAACAAGAGCGAAACATTGCAGTCTTTCTCATAGTCATAAAATGCGTTTTCATTTTGTTTACCTATAATATTGGCTTGCTAGTTAATATGGGCTAGTTGGACAAAACGTCTGTGAGGATTCCTAAAACACATACATCAATGATTAATACAATCTTCAGAGCTAATGATAGCATGATGGCTACTATAAGCTGAGGTGACTTTAAGTAGCATTCATAATTATCATCTTTGCTACTAACACAAACTCTAAGCTAATGTCACAGACTATGTCTCTGAACACAGGATGAAAAGACTACTAAAACGAGAGGTTGATGTCCTTACCAAGCTTGAAGTCTTTGCACTCAGGCACTTTGTATTCATGGCTTTAACTTTTATGTGCATCCGCTTAGGAGAAGCCAAAATAAGCTACACAGGTGCATGTGGGTTTATAATATGGCTCCCCGTTTGGTCCATGCGTGCCCGGGAGCCCCCAATTCTCTTGTGTTTGTTTAAGGAAGTTTGAGTCGGGCCACATTCGAAATGCCCTTTAATGACATGCGGTAATGTAAACACCTCAGCCTGGAAGAAGTATTTTTCCACCAAATTAAAAGCATGTAAATCCTTCCCGCTAATTGTTGCGCAAATATTTTTTGTAGTATTTTTCTAATAGCCCTTATTCATCATGTGTCAGTGAAAGCCGTGTAACAATATTTTGCCATAGCAAAGGCCCGTCCTCAAGCTTATAGCATTTCTTTTATAAATCAAGTGTTTTTAATCAATTGTAACATTTTTCTCTGTGGTAATAAGGCCAGCTAATGGTCGTTCCTCTTAATGAGCGTCAGCTCCACAGAGACCGGATTTTACAGTGGCAGTAAATCTGCTTGGCTGGCATGGCTTTGATTTGGGATTGATGATGTCGGCGTGAAATCTGAATGAAAGTTAAAGACAAACACTCATTCACACGGAAATTGCTCACGCTTCCCATTTTCTCTACTTTGCTTCGGTGTTTTTTTGTGAATGAAAGAGCGGCTGTACCATAGATGTAGATAAAATGAAAGTAGAGTGATGCAGAGTGCTGAGATAGGGTTTGTGCGTGTTTGTGTGAGTCAGTGTGTACTGTATACAGTATATGTCATATCCTCTATCATCTCATATCTAATGAATGCCCATATCCCACAGTGGGTGAATAAAGCACATTATAATCATGGCGTTTCCTGACGTGTGTTTACTTCCTGCTTCTTTGATGCCCACCCACTGGTTGCCTGTGGATGAAGGTGGCGTCTCTGAGACTCGTATTTTGCGTGCCTCGTGCTGATTCAGTAGAGTAAACTTAACTCAGTTGGAGGTCATGGAGAAGAGCTTGGGGCATGGTGATGTGTGACGAAAAGTTAAGGTGGGGGATTCCCTTTTACCAGGCAGCCAATGCATACAAAAACACACTGGACACACACACGGCATCTCTGTGTTAGTTTAACTGCTGCTACCGTACAGGGACTGTGGTTGCCTGGCCGGCAGGTAGCGGACTTTTTCACTTAGAGCTCTGTTGCTCTGGACTAATCCACTCCAGATGAGGCAGCGAAACGATCCCTTCTATTTCAACTTCATTACAGCTGGGATGTGTCCCAGTGAGGCCTGCGAGCTCTCACATAACTCTCACACTTAGCTGAGGTTATGTACCTGTGTTTGATGCATAGCACTGCGTGTTTATATGTATAGCAATCTTGCTTATATGCAGAGATAAAGAACGATGAACAATTCTCACAGAATTGAGTAACTGTTGATGAGTGTGTTGAATATCTGGAGCACTTTAATATGACCATTTGATAAAAAAAAGAATAATATGAACATAATGTCCCACTTGGCTCAGTGGTTTTAAATTGGTAAAATTTGTATTTTTATCAATAGGCATTGCTAAACAGCAGCTATACTTACATGTTGATTTAGATCCATCCAGAGGCAGCAGTAGCATGGGAAAACATACATAATTTGTGAGGGTGTGATAGGAACTTGTTTTTGGCATTGTAGGCAAGTGTCAGTGTTTTAAATCTGATGTGGGCAGCTACAGGAAGCTAGTGGACAGAGCATAGCAATGGGGTGGTGTAGGAGGTTGAAAACAAGTCATACAGCTGCATTCTTGATTAAATATTAGGTTATGTTTGCCAAGTGTATATCGTCATATAGTGCTGTGCACAAGTCTTGAGCCAGCCCTCATTTCTTAACATTTTATTTTTACTTGAGAAATAGTTCACCAGGCTTCCTGGAGGCCTTTTTGGCTCTCATTTTTGGTAAGTTTTGGCTCTCATTTTCAGTCTAGTCCCTGTATCTGAGCAGTTTCAGAGGAATGATTTTTGTTTGTTAAGCCACACAATGACTTATGAATCAATAAAAAGCATAAAAAGCATCCAGCATGAACCAGTGAGAAACAGGTGCAGATGATGACAGATGATCGGGCCGGTGATTAGAAAACCGGTGATGCTGAATGCTGTGTGGTTGGAACAGACGAGAGGGGAAATTAGGTTGCTGTTGAGGTTGTTACATAAACAACCAATTTTTAAATTGTATCTTTAGGTCACAGTACAACGTTTGTTCCCATTTCTTTAATTTAATATGAAGAAATGTGGGATGGCTCAAGACTTTTGCACAATACTGTATTTAGAGAGCTTTTTATTCCAGAACTTTTGCCACAGACGCCAACCCAGATACACTTTGTTAATTTGTAGTATATAAAGCAGTATATAAGTGGTATATTGGCTTTTCCATGATTCAAGCAAAAACCTTTCCGTAGTATGTAGTATCATTTTGCACACATTTAATTTACCTGGTCAGGTGGATAAGCTAATAACTATAGTAACTCATAAATAATAACTGTAAGAGCAACAACAATAGTAGGTTAAGTTCTTTTGTAATGAGCCGTGTGTCTCATCTATCTCTCCTTTCGTCTTAGCATCCGAGCCTAATCTGAAGGTGCGCTCACGGCTGAAGCAGAAGGTTTCTGAGAGAAGAAGTGGCCCTATCCAGCGCCGCAGAGACGGCAGTGTGCTTGTCACGCCACCCAAGAAACGCCCTTTGGAGCTCAGTGGTGAGGAGGGTCAGATACTGTAAAATCTCCCTGAAACAACACACATGTAGGCTGCGAGTAACATGTACAGCGAGTAAGAAAACCAGTTTACTGTCCTGCTCGATTCTATACAAAGTATACTGGCGCAATGAAAACGTCAATTTAACAGTATGAAATCCTCACTATGCATGTGGAACTCAACTCTGACTACAGCACACACTTGACTGTGATAGTATGATTCATTATTACTGAGTTTGTTTTTTCCTTTCTGAGCAAGGATTTACAATATTTTAGCAGTAAAATGTTACTATCTTGTTCCTCTTCACACAGACTCATCAGCCAATGACAGCTCTCCCAGCTCTGGTCCCAGCTCTCCCATTGGCTTATGCAGCAATGAGAATGGCACAACCTTCCAGGCGAGCTCTTCTCAAATCGAGGTACTGACTGAAACGTGCGAGAACTGTGTCACCTGTGTTTTTTTGCAACACCAGCTTGCGTGCTTTGTCACTGTAAAGTCCACAGGTTAACCTCTATATTGCTTTAGCACGCAATGTGTTGTTTATGCATGTTGGCTAGAGGCTGAGTGCCCAGCTAATGATCCATTGTTTTGGAGCGACTGTGAAAGCATGGTGAAAGAGCGAGTGTGTGTCCTCATAACTGTGTACTGTTAAACACACAGCATCGTAAACAACGCTATTAAACACTCGTTCTGCGTCTCAGTGTGATTACATCAGAGCCCAGAGCGCAGGCATCTGCTTTTCCTCTAGCGCACACACACACACACACACACACATTCTCTCTCTCTCTCTCTCTCACTCATTCTCTCTACAATTTTTCTTTCTGTCTTCTTTCCTTTATCTCTTTCAACACTTTTCTATTTAACTCTATTTTACCCTCTTTCTTTCCATTATTTCTTTTTCCTTGTCCCTTTATCTATCTTTCCCCTTTCCTTGTCTGGACTTCTCTGTCCATCTCTTACTCTACCTATTTCTCATTCTACCTCTCCCTCTGTTTTTATTTCTCACATCATCTCATTTTTATCATTCATTACGTATCATTTATGCTACTTTCTCTTCCTCTCACTCTACCTCTCTCTCTCTGCCTTACTCTACCTATTTTCTCTATCTCACGCCCCTTTTTCTTGTTCTCACTCCATCTTTCACTTTCTCACTCTAGCTCACTCTGCTTTCGTTCTTTTTCTCACTCCGACTCTCTTTCTCTTCCTCTTCCATTGCTGTTTTAACCTATCTCTCTATGTTTCTTCATTTTTTCTTTCGTCTCCCTCCCTTTATTCTCTTGTTCATTCTGCCATTCTCATCTTTTCCTCTCCCTCCTGCCTTCTTTTTTCCTAATAACCTCTCTCTGTCTATTTTTCTCTGTTTGATGCACGTGTAGAGCACGTTCTGTGCATGTATTTGTGAGAATGTTTCAACACACATGCCGAAGTTTGTGTGTCTGAGTACTGTACAGTATGTGTGTGTTTGTAAGTGTGTGTGAATGTGGGCGTGATTATGTTTAGCTCAGAACGTTGTGAGTGACAGGTCCTTTCCGTTCTGTGCTGCGGTTTCTGGTCTAATAGCTGGTTGGGGGCTTAGGGGAATGAGGGGGGACCTTCGGGGGGGTGGCAGTTCTGTGAAGTTCTGCCCAAGCATTTCCTCATCGGGCTGCGGGCCAGCACACGGGGCAGAGAACGACCCCCGGACACAATGGAGTTCTTTCTGCGGCTCATCTTCACACGCGGCCCCCCAGAGACGGCCTGTTTGTGTTTGTCTGCCATAATTCTGAAGTGAAACGCAAGGAGGGACGGCCCTGTGACAGGGAGTGCGAAAGTGGGTGTGTGTATATGTTTAAGGCTTAATTGCTATCCCAGCCGCTGGGATCAGTAGACCTCCCAGGCTGCTGCTCACACTCTTGTGCATATAAACACACACACATACATACTTATAAACAGACTTTTGGTATGATATTGACACAACCACAGTCATTTCACAGAGCTTCCTGTTTGTTTAATGGTGCTCTGGCATGAGCTTTTGTTACATTAAACTTTCTATTTTAATCCCTAGGGGTTTAATAAAAAGGTGAAACCCAAGAGACAGGGCGTGTATGTGCATATACTGTACAGGTTGTCCAATTCATTTAAAACTTGATTTATAGTTTTAATTTAAAAAATGCAGTAGTATATCATAACATCACAGTGGCATTACGCTGTAGTAATATCACATGAGGACATTTGTGAGTTAAGGAGCTTAGAATATAGATTTATTATTAATTTTATAACTTTAAAATTTTGTATATTCCACTATCACTGATATATGGCATAATTCCTATTTAGCCATGAATCTATGTAAAATCTGCTATTTTCAATTTGTATCATTTCAATAAAATAATGTTTTAATTTAAACACAAGGCGGTATATACCCCTGTAAAGTGTGCCAATCCATCTCAAGGCACACATGCCCACACCACACACTCATTCACATACTACGGGCAATTTGGGAACACCAATTAGTCTTCTGCATGTCTTTGGACTGTGGAAGGAAACTGCAGTACTTGGAGGAAATCCACCGGGAAGAACATGCAAATGTTATGCACACATACAGTACTCGAGGCAGGAATCGAACCCAATCAAAGCCTAAAAAACAAAACAAAAAAAAAACAAATAAAAGCAAAAAACAAGAAAGACACCAAAGACTTGCAGCCTGCTTTTCCTGTAATTTCAGGACATATACACTGTTAAATTGTTTTATTTAATAAGAAAGTATGATGTCCAACTTTATCCTAAAACTGCACGCTCACTACATAGTGCACTATTTAGGGAAGTTTTTTTATGGCGCCATGTCTTATGGTTCAGTTAAGAATACTATCATGAACTCCTAAATCACATTTAAATGTGTTTAAACAGATTTATACGAGCAGGTACAGAAGACCCATGATGCACTATTCCAGACAAACATGCATTCTAAAGAAGGAGGCAATAAATAACGTGCATACAGTAGAAGTGACAGAAGGATCATTAATTTAGAACATTTTGGAAATAAGTTCCTTTTCGACTCCATATTTTGTCCTCAAAAAATATAATTTTAAGAGTGAATCCCAGTAAATATCTTCTCTCTTTTTTTCTTTCTCTCTCTCTCTCACACATACACACGCGCACAGGAGACCTGGTCTGGATGAACAGGCTAATTTTGAACAGGCTGTCTGACCACACTGTCTAAATCTACCACACATATAGTGTTTCCTTATCCGAGGCCATGATAGGGAAAGTTCCTTTATGGAAAGGTGTGAAACATTAGATCATTCCAAACATACACTTCAGCCTCAGACACTGATAAAGCTGTTTAAATCGTCTACTGCAGGAAAACTGCGTTCATAAATTGTTATGCTATTTTAAACGACAACGTAACTGAGAATAATAAGCTGCAATCTGAGTTAGAAAGAAATCAGCTCCAGCGCTTATCTTCATATCATTTTACTTACAAAACTAAATGCAAAAAAAAAAGCCAGTTTGCCTTTTTTTTTTTTTTGAAAGAGATGGAGGGCTTAGAGCTACTAGACTGTTTATACCAGCCAGTCCTGAATATAAGTACTCATGTGTATAACCGTGTATTCCTCTCTCTTTATGTTTCTCTGTTGCAGAAGTATATGTCCCAGGGGGGAATTATTAAGGCCGATGGCTCTCTCGCTCTGTTGAACCTCTACACGTCACCTTCTCTTCCTAACCTCACCTTAGGCCTCCACTCTGGGCCTTCACCAATCAGTGTGAGTTATCGTCATTCCTCTCTGCGAAAGACAATAAGTCAGGATGAGATAATCAGAGACCCATCATCGTAAATCGGCGCTCAGAGATTTAGACCTTAATGTATCTGCTATCTTGAGACATTAATTGTCCTGTCAATGATTTACCTGTGTTTATCTGATATTGTCCCTGAGTAAATCTGACCACATATGGTTCCCATTACTGTGGAGCTATTGAAAATATTCTCAGCATTCACCACATTCAGATATTGTAAGTGCACCGTTAGCATCAAATAGGGAACATGTTTAGCATTACTTGTTGAGCTGATGTGTTTGTGTAGTGAACTTAGCAATTGGTATAGTAGGTCACCACAAATCCTGAGAGGGTTTTTACATTGACACATTATATATAAACATCTAACTTAAGGAATGAACCGGTGAGAAACAGAAGCAGATAATGGCAGATGATCAGGTCGGTGATTAGTATACAGGTGATGCTGAATGCTGAGTGGTTGCAACAGACAAGAGGGGAAATGAGGTTGCTGTTGGGGTTATTACATAAACAATCAATTTTGTATCTTTAGGACCTGTAGTCTGTCGAGCCCATTTCTTCAATCTAATCAACATCAGTTGATATAATTTAATAGGGAGAAATGAGGGGACTCAGGAGTTTGGCACAGTACTGTAAATTCCAAATCTCCCCAACGTATGTGCTAAAATTCCCCCTCAGATAATGTGTTTTTACCTTTATTTCACTCTTCCTCCAAATGCACTGTTTCAGTGTGAGTAAACGAGCTACTGCTGAGCCAGAGAACAGCAGAGCTGAGGAACAAGCCGGGGAAGGGGGTCTTCTTGTATGAGGTCACAATAGGGAAAAATCTAATTGACTTGTTTAAGGACAAAAGGCAGGGAATGTTTTTTTTTCCCTTATATTTTTCATTGCACATATTTTGCATAATACTGTAGGTCACCTTAAAAAAAACTATGTGGTAAGGTGGTGGTCTAGACAGCTGACCTCATCTCAGACAGTTCCACTAAAGAAAAATAGCACAACCTCAGCGGCCGTGAACTGCACACGTAATTTTAGTAATCTAAATAGAGTGCTCATAAAATAAACTTAAGCATGTACGTAACCTGACTCTGAACACAAGGAACTTTTCCCGGGTAAATATTATTAAATATGCTAACTCTGAACACTCTTAATGTGTGCTGACCGGTGCATGACAGTTCTGTTGTTGTGTCTATTTGTTCTGTCCAGTTGGGCCTCGTGAAAGTGTTTGGACCCTTGAAGGTTATTATGAGGGCTCGAATTTACTGCATGTATTATAGCTTCCTAGAAAATGATGAAAGAATGACAATAGTTAGCTTGTGTGTATTGCGGGATTGATGCCTGTTTGTTGTAGATTTAGTGAGATGCATACACTTATTTTTCCCCTCCAGTGCCGACCTTGAGTTTTTGAAGGTTTGTGGTTAATTAATTTCACACAAAAATGGGTGCTTTTGAGTCAAGATATCTTGAAAGTAAACTGAAGGCTTTTCTTTTACACAGTTACCCTGGGTTAGCTTTAGGGATCTAGACCTACATATGAATTTATTTAAAGCTGCCTAATGACAATGTCTGGTACTGAAAGTGTTCATCTTTGTTGTCTATATTGTTTTATTTCTGTATACAGGGTAATGGGGGAGTAGAGCATATCCCACTGGACTTAGGGCACAAGGCAGTGTAAACTCTGGCCAATCCATCGCTAGCCACGCACACATGCATGGTCATTCAGACACTACAGACAATTTGGAAACACCAGTTAAACTAATCTGCATATCTTTGGACTGTTGGAGGAAACCGGAGCATCCGGAGGAAACTCACCAAGCACGGGGAGAACATGCAAACTCATGCACTCAGACCCGAATCAGGAATCTAACCCTGACCCCGGAGGTGCGAGGCGATAGTGCTTACCCCTAAGCCAACGTGCCGCCTGCTAAAAGTCCTTTACAAATAAAATGAATTAAAAATAGATATTTCTAGTTTCCTCTAGAATTAAACTGCTACCACTCTGTTCTCCCCTCTATGTCCATAATTGTTACAATGTAGTAAAATTCAGAATGTGTCGAGAAACAGGACCCTGGGCTCACTTTGCACTGGAACAGATATGAATAGGTTGTCTTAGAAAAAAGACAAGGTATCTGAAGGCAGTATTTTTAGGAGTAAGTGATCCACCGGGCCCCTTCTATTTCTGGAGAAAGCAAGAAATGCCGTATGAGGAATTCTCCTTCTGGGACAGAAATGAATATGACCAGAAACATTCTCCTTAGAGAGAAGCAAGCTCCTGTTTTTGGTGCAAGGTGAACAGGACTGCTGAGACAGTATGTTATATTTGAGAAAAAAGGAAGAGAGAGAGAGAGAGATAGAGACACAGTGAGATATTCAAATAGATATACAGAAGGAAAGAGAGAATAACAGAGAAAAAAAGGCACATGTTGTTAGTATTCGTTTTTTTCCGCCTTTGCTTTAGCTTCATGCAGGCACAGCTACAGGGGGTTTTGCCCTCTGACCTAGAGGCTTTCGAGCTTTGTGCGTAAATAGGGAGAGTGAGTTTTGGGTTTCAGGGTGCGCTCTTTATCGCCTCATTCATCACAGCCTGATAAAACCGTAAGGAAACTGGGCCCTATAACTGCCCCTCATAAATATGCACTGCCAGGTTTTAGATTTCAGGTTAGCCACTTGTTATGCAACTCGTGTGCACGCATGAATGCTTTGAACTTGTTTTATGCTCAAGGTCCATTTTTTTGGCTACCAAACATATTGTATTTTAGCAGCAGGATTTTAGAGCACACATCATTCTGAGCATTTTTATTGTGAACTGTTGCTCAAACACGAGCTGATAAGTTGCACATACAACTCAGAGCACATTTCATGATGTACTGACAGGCAATAACATGCAGCACT
>JAOVVA010000030.1:4319066-4332308 GCA_028565275.1 Leiocassis micropogon | reverse complement strand
AATCAAACAGTACTGCATATAATATATATACTGTATATCATGTACAAGACCTATGAACATGTTTTTTAATTCTTGTATTAAATGGCATTAAGAAAGATTAAAGTATCATTCAGCTTAACAGATAAATATAAATTATGGGGACTATAATATAACTAGCTATATTATTTGGTGTTCTTAGACAAAAATAAGATGCTTTGATAGTGACATTTCATTTTAATTAATCATACTCTCAATAATATGTTTAAAATTTTCTAAAAAAGTGATTTTAGTGAAAAATACACCTCTTTCACAGAAATCACACTATAAAGGGCTAAGCCCTCCTTCAACATGCTGCATTCCTTTGCATTTGGTCATTCATACAGAACCAACAAATTTGGTGTTAAGCCGTCTCTCTTTGGTGTTAAGGGTGTGTGCTCTGGCAATCCGCTATCAGAACGGGTATTATGGTTAACAAGACAGCATTGGCGTCTAGAGCGCTGTATAAAACGTGTTAGAAATGCACCATATATCACTGCTTTTTTGTAACAACAATCAGGTTGGATGAGCGTTGAGTACACATTTAAAATTACTCAGCAAACTCAGAGCTCGGCTCACTGTTAATGAGGTGCATACAGTAACTGCAATAAAAAGCCATCTTCCTTTAAGTCACGCCTTTGCACTCTAAGACTGGCTTCTATTTTATAGCTCTGGCGGCCTAACCAGTAATGTAGAAGGCTGGTGTTTTCTGAAAAATCTATACCGCATCTCTTAATGCTAGAAGCCCAGTGCTGTCAAATTGTGTTTTGAAAAACTTAAATATTTAAAATGAAACTGTGTACTGTTGTTTAAATCGCCTGATGGCGTCACACACAACACTCATCTCAAGATTTCTGTCCCCCATTCGTCTCAGATTGTTAAATGCAATTCAACACTGACCCCCAATTCCACCTCCTTTCATTTAATACAGTACGGCTAGGGTTATAAGATATGTACAAACTTCTGCTAATTAAATATAATAAATTTCAATATAAAGTCTGTAGATGTTTGTTAAAGATATCATTAATTAATTCTTTTTTTTTTCAATAATACTTTTTAATAAATTCCTTTTTGTGGTTGAGCTATACATATGATCAATTCATGGGTTCAGAATGTCTCCAGCTTTCATATCCGCACCCTTCTTCTCACTCTTACTCTCTCTCTCTCTGCCTGTTGGTCATCCTGCAGCCTAATTCAGCAGGAAAGGAGCGAGCAGGTGAGGCGAGCTTGATGTCTGTCGCCTCAAGGGAGCCGAAGGTGAACACTAGCCATCAGGCTTTGCTGCAGCACCTGTTACTGAAAGAGCAGACCAGACAGCAGAAGATGCTCTCATCTGGTAAGTTTCTATTATAAAGTGTACGCATGGTACTGTGTATTCTAAACACGTTTTTTTTATCCATATACCAAATAAACATGCCAAATATCACAATAAAACCATGTTAGTGTATTGGTCAAGAGTACAGTATATGAGTCATAGTTAGTTTAAGGTGCTAAAACACATTTGGCAGTATACAGCATAGTTGAATATATTATGGAAGTAATAAAACAGCAGGGTGAGCTGTTTTAGGAAAATCATCAGATTGTTTTGGTGTAACGAGCATTCTCCTATAAAGGCATGTCTGGAAGTGTTTTATTCCTTTCATATCTCAGCAAGCTTACAAAAATTTCTTTTAATTAAAGAATGGCATAATGGGCTTTTATACATTAACATTATATATATATATATATACGTATATACATTTATACATTTAATATTTAATGATGTGGACTGTCTGTAAAAAATGTCGTTTCCAGAATCAGAATTTTAATTAATCATAAATCTTATGATTAAAGATTATGATTGTGATTAAAACTTATCTGTATTAACAGTAATACTTTTTTGGTGAATTGGCATTTATCATGTGAGCATATGAAGTCCTTGTAAATCACTCACTCACTCACTCTCTATATCGCTTACCCTGTACAGGGTCACAGGAAGCCTTTTGAACAAGGGCACAAGTGCACACACACACACACACACTCACACACTGAATCACACACTATGGGCAATTTTTAAAGTCTATCTGCATGTCTTTGGTACGTGTGAGAAAACCGGACTCGTTGCACACACACCTGAGGCTGGAATTGAACCCTCGACTAAGGAGGTGCGAGGCCACACGGCTAACCACTATGCTCCTCAAAAGGAGCCAGAGAAATTATTAAAGAAATTATAACATATTTGAAAGAGGGCATTAATATCAAAATTTGATTTGCCTTATAGCCACCATTACTGTCAGAGCAGCTGCAAAAAAACAAAAAAAAACAAAAAACTTTTTGACCAATCAGAATTGAGGAATTTACCAACACTGTTTTAGTAACGCAGCTCTCCTGAAGCACAATAGTAAAATTATGATGATGTTATGGTTAAAAGTTATTTTTATCAGAGCGAAATCATGGCGGATTCATGGTTTAGTTTGGTAACCATAGTTACACAAAAGTAAAGGTAAAAAAATCATTCTTATTTTCTCTTTGTCCCATTATACCTGACTGATCCTAGGCAGTGTATCAGTCCTCCCCCAGTCTCCTCTGGTGATGAAGGAGCGTTCGGGAGGAGGCTCTCGTCCCAGGCTGCCTCGGCACCGGCCTCTGAACCGGACCCAGTCAGCGCCGCTACCCCAAAGCACACTGGCTCAACTCGTCCTTCAGCAGCAGCACCACAACTTTGTAGAGAAACAGAAGCAATACCACCAGCAGGTCCACATCAACCAGGTACCTCAGTTAGCATTAACCCTGAGATTTCACTCAAACCATGGTCTTTTCATAGTGGCCTTTGGTTCCAGCTGTTTGAGTGTGTGCGGTCTGGAAAAGCACTAACTTTGCAGTACTGTAGCTTGTCGTGACAGAAGTGTGACAGTCTGGAGTGGCACCCTGAGTCAGCCATATTATAATGCTGCATGCCTGTGGGTTACCACAGTGAATTTCGAAAGGAAAACAAAGTGAGGGCCTGGTAGAAACATTTCATGTACGTGATCAGAATTGGGAATAAAAGATTATACATCATGATCGTAGGGTAGATTTTATGTTCGAGCGGGGCAGACCTGAGTAGTCACATCTAGGTGCTTTTTCAGCCTTGCCACTGAAGCATTTCCTTTAGAGAAAGAGCACAGCTGGTTTGGGTAGGGATCCAGTTGATGGACAGTCCTATAAATCTCATAGGTTTCTTTTTATAGTTCCACTTATTCCACTTTAGAATGTCAGCTAATTATCGGGTTCCAGAGTTAAATCCTAAATAGTGTTAAATCAAACGCTAGTGCACTAGGGTGCTCGTTTCACACCCCAAGTACTGCATTTGTTCAGGGGTTAAAGAGGGATTTGGGATTCAGCCTTGTGTCAGTAGCTAGTTAACTTTGTAGATTGCCTCAGGAGTAAATAGAACAACACGGACGGTTCAGAGACAATTTGGAACGAAGCAATTACTAAGGAGACACATTGTCTAAGAAGACGTACCTTTCTTAAAGACATATCTTTCTTAAAGACGTATCTTTTCTTGCTGAAAGTGTTTCTGTGGTTGGTATTAAATGTGGTTTTTGGCAGGCAGCTGCTCTCTTCTCTTTCTAGTACTGCAGACCATACAGACCTACTTTCACCCATACTGCAACTGAAAGTTAGTGTAATTAAATGTTATTAGAGCACCTGTGACGTAGATATAGATATACTGTAGTTAACCATACCAGTGCTGTTAGTGTCTATTATCACCACTCGTGCAATGCCTCTCGTCCAATCAGATTACCCAGTCAGGAGTAATTGTTGCATAATTACTGGTTAAACACAAGCTAAACTAACATTTTGTCTAACAAGGCATTTTTTATATTAATTGTTTGTCCTAAAAGATAAGGTGGAACATTTTTGTAAGCATTTTGTTTTTGTGTGAGTCACAGATGAGGTTTTTTACAGTGAGTGAAAAAAAGTTTCAATGATAAATATGACATTATGTCACTAGTTTAAAAAGCGACAGGCCGACATACTGTAAGGTCACATAATAATAGTAAATTGCAGCGCAGATTCAACTGACCGTAGTCATTTAATATAATGGTTACAGCATTAGCGCTACTCTGTGTGTGTGTGTGTGTGAGAATGTAGAAGGTGAGTTAATGAGCCCTCAGGTTGAGTGGCTCCTGATGGCCTTTTTATAAGAGCTCAGGGCTCTTTAAGGGACGGCGAATTAAAGGCCTCTTGCTGCTGCCTAAACGCGACAGGAAGTGGATAAATCTTGGCAGGATGTTTACACTGGGGCCACACTAACAGGGCTTCACCTTTCTTCTCCTCCTCCTCCTCTCGTTCTTCTCTTTCATTTTATCCTTTATTTCTTTCCCCCTTTTCACTTTCTTACCTTTGAATTCAGTTTTTCTCTCGTCGTCCTGTGTTGATCTTACTTCCATACTGCTGTAGTAAACATTTCTTCTTAAATACATACAGTATGTGTTGATTTTCTCAATCTTTTTCCTCTCAGTCTATACCACAGCTCATCAGTTTTATTCTCTCTCTCTCTCTCTCTCTCTCTCTCTCTCTCTCTCTCTCTCTCTCTCCTTCCCCTCCTCCTTCTCCCCCTTACTCCTGAGCCTGGTACCTCAGTTTCATTTCCTGAATGCCTGAGAGAAAAGCTGCCAACACTCTCATACTATACATGTTTAATTTATCTTTTCTTGTAAAAAGAGCACAAGCGACTGAATTCTCCCGTCTCATTTGCCTCAGGATCATGTTAAAAGCATTCCGTCTTTTAGACACACAACCAGCCTAAATGATGAAAACCACCAAAAAACCCACTGGAACTTAGATATATATTTGTCTGAAATTAAATGAGGTTTGTAAAATGTTAAAGTGAATTACGTTTATGTTAAACTCTGGTGAAGCTTAAGGTTAAAGATTATGTTAAAACTAATGATTATACATTATGAATTTTTACAGTTCTACAATAACAATAACATGAGTTTTTATTAACGGCCAATTAACAGCACCTCAGATTAGAGCCGTTAAGAGCATGAGTAGCAGACTTCTCAATATTAACTGTTTAAAGAAGATTATTGTACACCTTCAAGATTGTTTCATACACACTTGTTTAAAAGTTAGTACCCCTACTTTTTTTACTCTATGTGTAAAAACATGATAAAAAAATCATCCGATTGTAGCAGATCTTAGTTTTAGGCAAATACAACCTCAGACGAAAAAACATATAATCTTTTTCACCGTGCCATATAATACGTGGTGGTGAATACATACTGTATACCTTAAAGTTCATATTTTTACCATTTAATATCTTAAAATTAAAATAATCAGACTAAATATGCGGTACTATCAGAGTCACACTTGGTCTGTGGTTAAATTTCAAATCCTATTTTCCTAATTGTATCGTGAACCGTGTAGGTTTGATAATACTATGTGGTTATATCCTAGGCAGTGAACCTCTACAGGGTTGCGTATAAAGTGATTAGATCTAATATTGTCGAAAGGATTTATATCTGACCCAACTCTATTTTTTTTTAATTGGTTAGGTCATACAGAAAGGTCTGAAGCATCAAGGTTCACCATAAAATGACGTCATATCATATATATCATTTGCCATTTCCGATTTCTTAATTAGTGAAATATTAATGCTTATTTCATAAACAGAAGTAAAATTATCGATTCTGGTCACAACCATCATACACAAGGACTTGTTTGTCAGAGGCTCCCCATGGATTAATGAGCTGTCTATCTGATGGTATGATTTTTTTAAAATAAGAAAATATTTATTTATTGTCATAAGAAGAGTTTTTGTGTCTTTGGGAGTATTTCTCTTATTAATTATTAAGAGAGAAACAAGGCTGGTTATGGACGACCGTTAATAGTGGTTTTAACATATAACTATTCATTTATAATAAATGCAAAAAAAATAAAAAATAGCTGTGGAAACCTTTTTGATGCTATTCCTGGAAAATCATACTGTGCCGCATCATTAATTATTTTTGTATAAGTAATTTTTTTTACCTACTGTAGCATCAGCGTTTGATGAATTTGTATAATTATAATATTTCACAGAGGTCTTTATTTTCTTAGCTGGATCCCTGTGTTACTCCTACAAGAAGAAATAATAATCAATGTGTCTGTGTTTTGGTTTTTGTGAGAAAACTTTATCTTGGTCTGTACTGTATGTACTGTAGATGCTGTCACAGTCCATCGAGCAGCTGAGAAACCCCAGCGCTCACCTGGAGGAGGACGAGGAGCCAAGAGGCCTGGAGCTCACTTTGCCCCCTGCTGGAGTCATCCGGAGCCACAGCAGCAGCAGCAGCAACAGCATTCAGTTAGAGAGCAGCAGCCAGAGCGAGACCTCCAGCACCCCGGCCAGCGTGATCAGGGTGAAAGAAGAACCGTTGGATCCCGAGAGCAGGATGGAGGAAGGAGGAAGAGACGGAGGTATACCAGAAGGAAGGCATGAGAGAAAAGAAAGAGGAGAAGAACCGATGACAGGGGTCAAGTCTGAACAGAATGTAGAAAGTATGACTGAGACAGATGTCTGAGAAAGAGATGAAGAAAAGAAGAAAGAACCAGAATGAGTCAGAGAGAAGTTTCAGAGAAAAAGAAAAAAATGAAGAAAAAGAGAAAGAAGAGAGAATGTAGTAATATGAGTGCAGGAGAGTAAAAACACAATTTCGTCTCAATACAGGGCTCTCAATTTATTCTTTTCCTCACATATTCATCACTCCTTTGTGTCTTCTATTTTTTTCCTAATAATCAATATCATTAATTACGAAGAAGAAGAGTTACACATTGTAGAATTTCTTAAATACGCTTATGTTGACTATATTTGTAAATGTTTCAGCACTAAAACCCACAGATCAGTCATGACATTAAAACGCAAAACCCAATATTGTGTGGTTTTCCCATGTGCCAACAAGGCACTTCTGGCCCCTCCGGGCATGACTCCTTAAAACCTCTTGTGCTGTGGTGTCTAGCACCTGGACGGGGCCACCATCGATCAGACATATTTGTCTGGCGCATATCATAGATGTTTTATCGGAATGAGATCGGAATTTGGAGGCGGGATCAACCTTGACCTCTTTGCCTGCTAAGACCCACACACCGCAAGCTGTGATGCACTGAGTGTTCTGATAGCTTTTTTTTTTTTTTTTTAACACAGCAAGCATTAAAGTTTTGTCAGAAGTTTGTGCTACATTGGCTTTTCTGTGGATCAGACCAGACAGGCTTTTGGTCCCTGCAGGCCTGTGTGAGTATTTAATTCATCTGACAGTGCTGTTAGTTTTGTGGCTCATGGTTGTATATTAAAATAAAAGCTTGCAATCAAAAAAAAAAGCAAACCTGAAATTCGCACAATTAGTAAATTAGAAATACACCAATATATATAAACAAAGTCTAAAACAAATATGTCAATACCATATATGTGACGCATATCTCTAAGTGTAATAAGCAATGAATGCTGAATGCTGTTCTTTCAAAAGGACTTATCTGGGAATGTTAAGAATGTAATTTTACTCATACAGCAAGAACTTTTCAGTATCTATCAGGAAGACAAGAAAAACTTGCAAGAACTTTAAAGTGTTACATCCAAACATTTTCCTTCAGTTGGTGTTGCAACGATTGTGGCAAATGGCTCTCCAACACATCGCTCCGAAGCCTCCAGTAAGAGTTCAATCAAGTTGAGATCTGATCATTGTGAAGGCCGTGGCACATGATTCACATCAATATCATCCTAATCAAACTTCACAGTGAGTCCTTGTCCTTTCCCTGTGGATATGGAATCCAGGAAGTGATCATGAGGATAGACAAGAAGCTAGAAAGTACCTTGTATTGATTTGTACAGTAGTGACCCTTTTACTAATGAGATAAGTGGAGCCAAGCCATGGCATTGGCAATCAAGTAAATTCTTTGCAGCAAGCCAGTGATGGAGGATGTGGATTGATTTGTGGTGAACTGTGTGGAAAGAGTGTGCCAAGCTGTTGTTGCTAACTTTGTATGTGAGCTGACTGCCTTAATTAGTTTTTTCTCCATCGTTCTCCCTGATATCGATGAAATATTTCTTAAGACTGTTTTCTTTTTGTTGTCAAGAAAAGGTAGTTGAACTTAACTGAAAAATATTCGACTCTGGCGGACCTTGGAGAGTAATCTTTTCTGCATCACCATGTGTTGATGCGTGATGCTAACTATCTCTGTGACATTTCTGTTCCTTCAGCTAAAAAAAGTTTCAGCAAATTTGTAAGAAAGTTTCGAAATGTTGATTAAAAAAACTTTTGGAAAAAAGTTTGTAAAATTGAAAGAGAAAATGTTTTGCCAACCTGACTATATTTGCTGGGATGCCGGTTATGCCATCTTACTGTGATCTCTCTCTCTCTCTTTCTTTCTCTCTCTCTCTCTCTCTCTCTTTCTGAGTGACACTGATACACACACGACAGTCTACCACTGATTTGTGCTGTTCTTCTCTCTTTTTCATGTGTATATTTTTGTGTATAATATCGAAAAGCCATGACCTCCACGATTTTGTTTTTACCAGCCAGGATCATCGGCGTCTGTGTAAAAACTCCATGATAGTGAGCTTTTCTGTTTTTTTTTTTTCTCTGTTTGTAAATGTATATATTAGAACTGGGATGAGTGTTTTTTTCTTCTCCTTTTGCTAATCTTTATTTAGTCCCTTGTGCTGTCAAACATAAAGTGTGCATTCTGCCACATTTGCCTTGAAAGTGAACCACCAAACCTTCAAGTTCATCTGAGTGATCTTTCTTACATTCTACAAATCTTGATGTTTATTCATCTGAACACTGGGACTATTTGTTGAAAACTGTAATTTTTTTCATTATTATTATTATTATTATTATTATTATTATTATTATTATTATCCTGTGTAGTTTAATTAAACTTCTCATCCATCAGTTGAATGCTAGTGTACATGTGTGACTATCTGGTTCAATTTCTTAGAATAAAAGAGGTTTCGGTGGTTTTAAACCAAATATTGATTTTTAAATATTATTTCATACTTGTTCAGTGAAATAAAATAAACAAGATGTGAGAACTGCAAACCCCCTCACAAGTCCACAACCCCACGAAATGTGAAACAGAAAAGCATTTACAGTACCTAATGATCTGGAGACTGCAAGTTCAACCCGTTTTTTATGCCATAGCCACCTGTGGCCGGGGTTCCAAGAGTTTGGTAGGAGAGAGATGAATCTTGGGTTAAAATCCCTAAAAGACAAAAACATTAAAATGCAAAGTATTGTGTGGGTCCCCTCTGTGCCGTAGGGGCAGTTATGATCCACTAGGGGCATCACTCCACAAGACCTCTGGGGGTGAGCTTTGGCACTTTAGTGGCAGCTCCTTTGGGTGCTGTGGGTTACAGGGTGGTTCCTCCATGGATAGCACTTTTTTGTTCAGTGTATCTCATGGATGCTCATTTGGATTGAGATCTGGGGAATTTGGAAGGCGAGTCAACATTCTTGAACTCTAATCTTGCAAAGCGCTATATGCAGCAGGCTGCGATGCACTGTGTGTTCTGATACCTTTCTATCACAGACAGCATTGACTTTATCAGCAAATTTGTGGTACATGGGTTTTTCTGTTGGAATGGGACCAGATGAAGCAGCCTAGATGATCCTTGTTTGCCCATGATCCTTCATTAGTTTGGTGTTAGTTTTATGCCTGAATGGTGTGTTCCAATTTTATGACTAACAGCCCAAGACTGGAAATGCTTGAATATTACTTAACTTTTCATCATTAGTCAAAACCTGTTCTAGTCAAACAGAACAAGAATTTTAGATAATTGTTTTGTCAACAGCACTATTTGCCCACATCTGTTTGGACCCATGATTGACTAGTGTTGCTCAGATTAGTGTGAGAGTGCAAACATGCCACCCAGGCCTCCCCAAAAGTACAGCTGATCTGCTCAGCTGGGACTCAAACTCACAATCTCCAGATGAGATGGCAAAAGCTTTTCTGTTCATGGATGTGCCGAGATTGAACAGTCAGTTCAAAGCAAAACAAAAACATTCTTAAACTTTCAATGTTTTTGTCGAAAACGAACCTGCAGCATTAAACTGACCGATCAGTCTCAGCACGTGTGCGGACTCGTGAGTGGTGCAAGAGAAACGTGTTCGCCTTATCTGGCCACTGTTCGTTTGAATCGCAGCTGAGCAGTTGACAAAACAATGATCTAAAACTTTAACCCTTGCTGTGTTTGACCAAGTTATTATTTGACAAAAAATAAAATTTAAGTATCGTTAATGAAACTATTCAAGTCGTCTGAGCTTAAATTGAGAAAACTCAAAAATCTATCGCATCACATTGCCTTAATATTTTGAGTTTCCTCAATGTATTTTTTTTCCTTTTACTTTACAATGTAGATGTTCATCATAATTGGTTTGGTTCACGTCAAGTTCAGTACCAAGAAGAATTGTTTTTATAAAGTCATGCACTCCATTTCTGTCATCAAGAAATCATTTTTTTAAACTAAATAAATAAAAATAAAGCAATATTAATTGTGAACATGTCTGTGTGCGTGGAGTTGCATGTTCTTCCCGTGCTTGGTTGGAACCCCACCTTATGCCCTGAGTTCTTTGGGATAGGCTCCAGGCCCACTGGGATCTTGTACAGAATAAGAGGTATAGAAAATGAGTGTGAGAGAGAGAGAGAGTAAATCCACATATTGCAGTCCATGAATAAGTGATACGTTTAACAATATTTTTCCTCCTGGATTATTTAAACAATAACAAGAAGCAAAACCTTTGGCCTTAAATTCTGTTTATTCTGATATTAAGTTCATAAATTAAAGCTGTTTCTACAGCTTAACTCTTAATCTACTCAAACCCAGATTATGACATTATTGCTGGTTCAGGGTTGAGGGGTGAGAGGGGTGTGAGAGCTTGTTATCCCTGTAAACACCAGGTCACATAAACACGAGGCCGAGTATAGCGTAGAGCACTGATTCTGGCCCAGTTCTTTTTGTAATTGAATTCTCAATTCTCAGTGTTAAAGGTTGTGTCTATATGTGTGCTCCCTGATCCTTACTCAGCTTTTATTTTGTGTAATTGTGCTCAAATAAATGCCCGGGATCGAGGCATGTCAGGTCCAGCACTGGGTCTGGCTTCAGTCTTGACCTCATTTCTTTTCCTCTGACACGTTTCCCACAACCCTTCACATCCCTGAGCCTTGCTGGCGAACGTTACCTTAACCCCCTGTGCTTTGCCAGGACTCAGGGATCAGGTTAACTCTTTGAAGTGGGGCTTAGCTCAGCTCTGGCATCTCTCCGGCTGTGAACGGCGGAACGTCCCTGATGCAAATATACGATTGCTAGATCACAGAGCACAGAAGCCATCTGATATGTGATTGTAGGTCCTTTGTGTATTCCAGGTTTAAACAAAAACCTCTGTCCTGTAACCCTAAATGGATATTGTCATGAATTTTTTTTTTCATATATATATATATATATATATATATATATTATTGTCTTTTGATAAAGAGTCAGTTTTAAGATAGGAAATGGCCAATTTTGGTCATTTCCCCAGCGAAACTACTGATATTTACATATTTACAAGGTTATTTCAAATGCACAATGTTCTATATGTATAGAAATAATAACTGAAATGTTTTCAGAATTCAGTTAAACAACTAAATAACTGGTAATAAACTCAACAGAGAAAGACTTTTTAAAACCACATCATGGTCTTTCTTATTTTCTCATTCCTAATACCTAAAGCCGTCATGTTACCGTGTAGTGGTTATCCCTGTGGCTTCGCCCCTCCAGGGTCGATGGTTTAAGTCCCACCTTGGACCTTGGCGTCTGTGTGTGTGTGGAGTTGGCATGTTTTCCCCGTTCTTGGTGGGTTTCCTTCAGGTACTCCAATTTTCTTCCAAAGTCCCAAGACATGCAGATTAGGTTAATTGTCATTTCCAATTTGTCCATAGTGTGTGAATGGGTGTGTGCATGTGTATGTCATGAACCAGTGTAATAGAGGGATGTAGAGAACTCTATTTGTAAAAAATAAAAGACGGAAGGTAGGTAAAGAGCCATCGGCACCAACATGAATAGTGCTCATGCCTAAGAAAAAAAGAACTCTAATAGAGCAATATTACCTTTCTGTTACACTGAAGTTTTCTTAAGGTACAAGAATGGGACTGTATCTGTTTTTTACATTTACTCTTTAATATTACTCTTGTGGAGCGCATCTAGATCATCTCCAGGTAAAAACTAACTGTTACTTTTTGTGAGTATGTAGAACATCGAAATAGAAAACAGAACATAGAAATTGATTGAAGACAGTCTTGGTTACACTGAGCCGGTATTGTTCTTGGATGATGGTTATGATAGTATCTTACAGTATAAAACCCAAGTTGCTTTACTGAATGGCTATTCAAGAAAGAATGAAGAAATGAAGTGTCGCAGAAGTGATGATGCTTAAGTGGTTAAATCGTTTTTCGTGTTTTACCAAAATTCCAAACAGAACCTTATAACACCATGGTCATGTTTTTTTTTTTTTTTTAATCCACTTACATATACCGTGTTGTAGTATTTAACAACATCATATTTCTCAGACTTTTCCGGTTTAAACCCATTAAACTACTGCTCATGGATTGCACATTACCGCTCTTTGCTTTTCTGTAAAGTTGGTGGTCTGATATGATCCATTTGCTGCCATATTGCTCTTTTACGCCTTGGAAAATGATGTGGTCAGGCCTGTGCACTTCCAGATTTAGCCAAGAAGCCCATGGGCTCTCTGCAAACGAAGGTGAACCCCGACTGTAAAGAGCTTAGGAAGCACTTCGGAACCGAGGGATTATCCTCGCCTCAATTAGACAGAGGGAACGGAAATTATCCCCAACTCAATTAGCATGGTTTTCTCTTCTCCCTTTGGATTGCGGTATTCACCTTCAGCCTCTGAGGGGTTTCTCGTTTGCACAGACGATAGCCAAGGAGGTGGTCCACCTGGACCACACTTTAGCAGCTGTGAAAGCAAAAGCATTGCTCCAAAAACCGCTGCTTCAAGCTAATGCCGTGAAAGGGTCTCTGCAGAACCAGCTCTGACAGTGATACATAATGCATTTTATTTCATATAAAAAATGTAGCATTGTTGGTTTTGGGCAATGTGAATTGTGGTAACGCTGATAACTTCCCGTGCCACGTGGGGCTGTTTCTCTGGGAAAATATACTGGAAAATAAAGCCGAGTGCCAAAGATTGCATACCATTAGGATGAAATGAAGATGACGAAGAT
>JAOVVA010000030.1:4301980-4318966 GCA_028565275.1 Leiocassis micropogon | reverse complement strand
TTCTCTTACAGCAGCTCTGACAGTAGCGTTGGCTGCCAGGTTCCAAACCTAGCAAGATTGTACATGGGGATGTAGAATGGACACGCTCCATAAACGTTCTGCGGGGTTAAAAAACTTGTCAAGCACCTGTTGCGTGCTCAAGAGTAATATGCATGCCTTGCTGAATTCCTGCATTACTTCACTCTGTCACTCTTTAACAGTATGCTTCAATGGGAGTCAGGGTGTGGATGGAGAGTTATGAGTACAGAGAGATACGGTCTATAAACATTCAGCCTTTGCAGGGAGAATGTCTCTCCTACAGGGCATATAATCAAGACAGACTGACTGTGTCCAATTTATGTGCACATAACAGTAACCTCTGATCAGTCTTAAAATACCGTGATGCCAGGATGTTAAACAAATAAAACATCTATCCCTATTAATGCTCTGACACTGTGGTGACACTAAGGCCTTCTCCAATTAAGGGGGGAGTTTATTATTCTCCTTTTTTTTTTTTTAAACAAATGAGGAGAAGAAAAAAAAAAAAAACCCCACATACTTTTGCTATGAGCTCAGCTGCGGTAAGACCTCAGTGTAAAAGATAATATATTTGTGTTGAGTAACGTGTGAAATCTGGACCGTGCTCCTGAACAGAGAAAAACAGATTCGTTGTGAGTGTGTGTGAGGGACATATTTAGTCATCAATGATAGTCATAAAATAGCTAAATGTGTAAAACATCATTTGAAATGGGGTGGATTGGAAGACGGTCTTCGGATGACATCATACAGGATATAAAGGAATAAGCGTCCACGGAGGCTCATTTTTTAAGAGGAATATGAAAGATTAAGCCTTTGCAGAAATTGATGTTAATAAATACCCTGAGGTAATTTGTACTGTATAAGTTTAGAATCGAGGATTGACCCATTTAGTGGTCTTCATTGTCTTGTTGACCTTGTCTCTATTAGAATAAAGAATCACACTTAGGACGGTCAGAGGTTTTCAAGATCTCTGAATGACTTGTGTCGAACACCGGTACGCTTTACCCCCCACCTGTCATCACGCCTGTTATGCTCCAGCAGCTATTAGCCGTCTTCAGATGTTTAAACATACTATGATATGACTTACACGTGGGACAGTCTGAGGAATCTGGTTTATTATCCTTCTTTTCAACGTCCCACTGTCGAGAGAGAGAGAGAAAAAAAAAACTCTAGTGTGCGCAGGCGTTCGAGTATGAAGCGGTAATGGCTCATGGTTGTTATTCTTTCCGTGCATGGTTACCGCACGGGCAGCGTGGGACAGCGTTGGCAGGCCAGGCAGGGGAAAGACTCCGAGCGTGAACGTAAGAAAAGGACCACCTCTGACTAGCAAACAGAGGAGCTGGCCTGCTGATGACTTCAACTGAGCTATTTATTTCTGCCCACCGTCTCCTGCCCAGTTCCCGAAGGCCATGCGCTGATGTTATCCTGAGACCTGGCCAAGCTCCATGCTCGCACGGTGCCGTCCGATTGTTCATGCAGCCAAAATGGCTCAGAGCAGGCGAGAGACTATAAAATGTGGCTTTGTTCTGTTATATTGCTTTCAACGGCGATGGAGAAAATTGAGTTAAACACAGGATGACGTAAGAACCTGTGAGCGACTGCTTCTGACTTTCAAAGTGATCAAAACGTGGCGGCATGAACCACATTCGATCGAATATAATACGTACAATGTCGAACATTTGATTTTAAAAGTCCCAATGAAACTTTATTTTGAAATTTGCAATTAATTTTAAAGGCCTTGACACAGACACACATTTGCAATAATAATTGACAAAATTTTTATTCAACATGAATAAAATGTGTGATAACTGAGTTACTTAGCCTTTTTAAGAAGAATTTTACAAAGAGATCCTACACACACACACACACACACACACCTCATTTATAGTGAGATGAATGAGCCCAGACCAGACTAGGTTTATGAACCTGTCAGCATGATGGCTCACATTGTCCATACTGTTATCTCAATACCTTCTTTAGGGGTTCGAGTCTCCCTCTGCAGAGAAAGCAGATAAGGCCTGGGGTTCAAGGAGGGGCAAGTGTGAGTGCAGGTCTCATATCTGTAGGAGTTCAAAGAGAGCTGTTTTATCTCCTCCATGATGAGTATTGGCAGGGCTGAAGGTGAGAACCTTAAAGACCTGCGTCCCATTGGGGCAGAGCACTGAGCCATCTGCACATACCTCCTTATCCAAAACTTGAAAACAGCCTCTCCTGTGACAGTTTTACCGGGTCTGTCAGAGCTCAGTGGGTCTGAGTGGGTATACAGCTGCTTAGCAATCGTCATCACAAAAAGATACTCGAGCCAAATTCAAGCTAAAGTCCATTATCAATCGAATAGGCTCCACATTAAGCACAGTCCCACAACAAACACATTCAAAAAATAAAATAAAAAGTAGATTTATACTGCTAGATGGTATTATCGATCTTTTAATTCTATCTACATTTGAGATTTTCATACCAAATTAATCAGCTTTGTCTCATGCAGGAAAAACATAAAAAAAAGGAAAAACATAAAAAGAGGAAGAACATTAAAAAGACGAAAAAGGAAAATAGAGTTTAAGTCACCCTTTTAATTTTAGCTACAATATTGTAATAAGTATGTCATAATTATTAGTAATTTTCTTGTACATAACTTTATAGGAATAATGGATTTTTGTACAATACATAGTAACATGTCAAAAATACCAGGGCTGTACAGCTGTACTACATTTGTTACTGCACTTCTATGTAAACTTTTACTTTAATAATTATTTCACTTTAATAATTACTTAAATAATAATTTACTTACAAATACAATTAATATGAAGAAATACTTTTTTATAAGCTAAAAATCTAATTGAAACAAGTACTCACATGCAGTCCAAACATGCTTGATTGAATACTCAATTCTTATTGTTCGGATGTTGATTAATTTTCATTAACAGCAGCAGACTGTAGTGCCTATTGTAATTCAAATCACAGGGTTATATTAATGCACATGGTCTAATGCAAATTATTATTAATTGATGTCCAAATTATCATATTAATTATTCATATTTTTTTGTATTTTGTTTCTCGAATTAACTCCCACATTCTTCCATTTTTACATTTAATTTAATTGTGCACATATTACTAAAAACATCTCAAAACACATAACATTTTGAGCCTTGAGCCAGGTAGGACATCAAGTGGTTCCACTTCCTTCAGCCAAGAACAAGATTGTGATGGTACAGGGTAGATACTCATTGAAACCAGAAAGTCCTCTGGTCTTTATCCAATCTTCTGGTGTCCTGTTTCAGGTTTTCACATACTTCACAGGGTTAATACGCTGATCTAATAACACTATTCAGATTTTTTGTTATAATAATATCCCATAACTATACTGTAGTAAAGATATCATATATTCCGGAACAAAACAAGCTTTTATCTAGCACCATATAGTATTGTGGACTCTTTGGCCTACCTTAAAGACTTGGACCTGTACAACAGGCTGTTTCCCAAGACAGGATTCCAAGTAGCAGGAAAAACCCTGAACTGTCTAATGAACCATTGATGAGACCTTTTTTTAGCTTTGAGTCCAAGGCTGGTCAAGGTTATAAAAAGTGTCAAGCTCATAAAGACATCCGAACTCTTGGTGGTCCAGTTTTCATCTGGTTCTAGTGAACTCCAACACAAACTACTACACATCTTATGCCACTTTACCACTATGTTTCATTAGTAATAATCATCAAAAATTAAGCGTAGTTTAGTCGAAAACTTGAATAGAGCAAAAATCATGCACAGAGTAAAATACACAGTTTTGGAGTTGGAGAATTAATTTCATGGTAATGAGATCAATATATATTTTAAATGTCAAACATCTTACTACACGGCTTGAAGTCCAGGGGGTCTGGTCTTCATCTTCATTATACAGTTTTGAGTTTGGTCCAGGTTTGCGACTTTTAAAGTAAGCAACTCTAATAATGTCCCCCAGGTAAAGGACGTATAATAAGATGGCGTGCAATCTGAGTGCAACCGAAAATAAAGACGTCTCTCAGAGTTAAACTGATGAAACTTCTGGCTCTGGTGGAATTTACCACTGCGCAGTGATTGCCAATGCTTGGTGGAGAATCTTTCTCATTATTAATTGAAGCTGACTTCAGGGTGTGTATCTTTTTCACTACTCCTGCAACACTGAGATCATCTAGGTCACGATGCTCTCTATATTGAGCCAATTTTCCAGGGGTGCTAACTTAGAGACGTTTGATTTCTGCAAACAGAACCGTATTGTGCTTTTTAAAAAAAGAAAATCAGTAGGATGCATTCGGAAAGATTTTTTTCCCCCTGTATATGTGGACAGAGACAAAGTTCTGTTTAATCAGATATATACACATTTTGTTATAGAAGAGGACTTGAATGCAAAAAAGTAAACACTCTATAATTTAATAATAAGTCCTAAAATCTAAAGTGAATCTAATTATGGCCTATCTTTGAGAATCTACACTGGTTTTCCTTTATAATCCTTTTTGAGTTTTTGCCTCACTAATGGGCTGACTTAAAAAAAAAAAACGTAAAAGAAAGTATTTTGCAAAACAGTGGGGCTAAAAAGGTTATGCTTAACCCAATATTTAACATAAATATCCCAGAGCAAGTTTTGAAAGAGAATTATCTCCATTTTTCTCTCTTCCTCTCTGATATGCTGATATTGCTAATCTTCATGCACCTTGGTGACCCGCTGAAATGATGCCTAATGTCCAGAACTACCTTTTTCCATGAAAGACTTTCTTTTCAGCTTTATCTGTGTGGATAGACTTCCATCCTCACACATCTGTAAGGCATTACCAAAGCCCACCTACCCCCCCCCCCCCTCCTTTCCACCCCTACACACACATACACACACCTAGATGTTGTGCAGTTGGTCAGCGAGGGGGCAGCTGCTGTGAGCTGGGGGTCAGGCTGGCCTGAGCCGGTGGACATAGGGGACATGGCTTCAGGGAGTTCAGGGGTGTTTTTGGACAGGAGGAGGTTAACCTTTACTTCCTTTTGGGTCAGAGAAGTTATTTAAGGGCTCTGAAATAGCACAATGTAGCAATGAGGATGATCGAATGTGGAAAAGAATTCATAAGATTGACTAGCAAACCCATCATTAATTAGGTAAATGTTTCAGCTGTCATGTGATTGTGATGGACTTTGACAAACATATAGAAGCTAGAAATAAGCAATGATTTCTTAGCAAAGATTTTTATGACTGTACTTTAATCACTGTTAGCTATAGTGTGGAGGAAATCTGAGAATTTTTATTTAAAAATTTAAAGTTTTAGATTTTTTTTCATTGTTTTTTTTTTTTAATAAAATAGCAGCACGGTGGCTTAGTGGTTAGCACTGTCGCCTTGCACCTCCAGGTCCTGGGTAAAATTCCTGTGTCAGGTCTGTGTACATGGAGTTTGCTCCAGATTCCTCCAGATTGTCCGGTTTCCTCCCACAGTCCAAAGACATGCAGATTAGGCTAATTGGTCAAACTGCCCGTTGTGTGTGAATGTGCTTGTGAATGTTGACCGGAGGTCTTAACACAGTTGTAAAAATGGGAATAAAATACAATGGTCACCACTGGCCTCCATGGTTCCTAGTTGGACATTTAGCATCACCAGTATATCACCGGTCATCTGTCATCATCTGCACCTGTTTCTCACTGGTTCCTACGTTAAGTTAGATGTTTTTTAATGCTTGAATGATTAATAGGTCAAAGTGTGACTTAACAAACAAAAGCATTCCTCTGAAAATGGTCATTCAGGTGGCCGGAGAGCTATTGCTCAAGACTACATTAAAAGACAAGAACGTCTGGCTCTTTGAAGGCAAAATATGAAGAAATGAGGGCTGGCTCAAGACTCTGTTCCTATATAAACGTAAGAAAATATACAATATCGACTATGGCACCTGCTTTATACAAAAGGTCAGATTTTTCTTATGTCTAAGCTCTTCTATTGAAGCACATGTTCAGATGTTACATGATGGATCATAAAGTTTTGCACAAACATGCAGTCATTAAAAGTGCAAAAAAATATAGAAAATAAAAATTAAAATATAGAAAAGAATGCAAACTGAAGCACTTACGCTCTTAAACCTTTAAATCTCATATATTAACATTAGCATATTGTGGAAAATATACCTTTTCACTTATATAAGTCTCCCAAGTTCTAAATAATAAGACAAAATAAGATGTAAATAATAAAACTCAGTTAAGCGTGGTTAAAATAAACTGGTTAGAATTAACAATAGTGTTGTGTGATGTGGCCTGACAGTTACTATTATTATCCCAAAAGTCGATATTTTCTAATAAAATACTACATATATTTATACTGCAGAAATTTGCCAGTGATTACATCCTTTTTAAAAAATGTTAAAGAATAGCATGCTGTTCTTTTTTATCTTCAGTATTTATAGTTACATTTATATTGTGGAATGCCTGAAGTGAGTTTCTGTTATCACTTATATTATATCAGCTACAAACAGTTGATTCATTCACAAGCCTATCCTTTTACTCTTCACTGAAATAAGCTTATCATGAAAAAGTAAATTCCTCTGTTCTTAAGGCTTTTCACATGTTTGAAGTTGCAACTTTACCTCTGACGTTTACAAAGTACTGACAATGGAGACTAGGGGAGAGCGATAATATCTTAGAGAGTGAAGAATATCTTATGATACTTGAGGAAATTTTTACAATACAATATATGTATCACAGTACAGTGCGATTGGATTGTGAGTAACTTGGTCTGCAAGCTTTTTGCAAGACAAGCAAACTTTTAAAATAAATTTTAACTTAATAAATGCGCAAGGGCTTGACATACAAATAGTAATCATGCGCTTTCTTTGCCGGGCATCACATGATCACAACTGAGCCAATGGTTCTTTTCTCTCGCGTGCTGCGGGATTCTGGGTAAATGTCTCCCATGATCAGTCTCAGTGAACGTGCGTCACACGTACAGTCACCATCCATGCGCGTGTGTACTGTTTATTATACAGTAACATTGTGCTCCCGTTTCCTAACAGAGCAGTGTTTCCGTTAGTGTGTGTGTGTTTGTGCGCACACGCGCACGTGTGTGTGTGAAAGTCATCATATACAGTAGCCCCCTACCTACTCTAATTTTTGAGATTCAAGATTCTTTACAAGGGTAAGGTGCAGGTTAATTTGTTTTATTCCTACTTTATATTTTGTATTAATTATTATTACATGAATACTTTTGGGTTGTGAAACCCAAAACTCTATTGGAGTTTTCATTATTTCTTATGGTAAAATTTGCTTTGATATGCGAGTGTTTTGATATACAAGCATGCTTCTGGAACGAATTATGCTTGCAATCCAAAGTTTAACTATATATAAAACAGATAAACAAAAAGACAAAATTACATGATTGATTTTACGTTTACAATAATTAATGATTCAAAAGTTAAATTGGAAGAATATAAAGGGGAAATGAGAAAAAAGAGATGCATGATTTTAAATATTAATTGAAAAGCACTTTATTCTGTGCCTTTTATTTTGTACTGATTAAAATCAGCACATCATTTATAATAGAAAATGCATTCTTTTAGAATCTGGACTTAAACAGACACTACAGTCAAAAGTAATTGCACACCCAACTTTCTCAAAGTGTTGCCACAATTGTGAGAAAAGTCTTTGTATTCTGTAGCATTAAGATTTCTCTTCACTCAGACTGAAGAACACAAACCTGTTCTAGCATGTGAATGTTCCTGTGCACAATGGTTTGCCAAGTAAGAAGAAGAACTCAAGTAACCTCAACCCCAACACCTTTCTGATGAAATGGAACACTGATTTTGTGCCAAGCCCTCTCACATCATCATCACATCAACATCCATGCCTTACCTCACCAATGAATACAAATCCCCACATCCACACTCTAACATTAACAGAAGAGTGGAGGATGTTTTAACATCAAAGTCCATATTAATATTATAAGACCATATGTCCATATTATAAGACCAAGTCCATGTTAATACCCATGGTTTTGGAGTGGCATATTTAGTGGTCAGGTGCCTATTAACTTTTGGCCATATTTCGTACTTCAGCCTTTTCCTGAATGGATGTCAAAGTGCTTTCTGAAGATGAATGAATGAAGTTCACGTTTGCAGAAGTGGATGTAATATTTACAGGTCCTACAAGCATAGATCATCTCAGGTGCTCTGTCATCAAACGTGTAATTATTTGATTTACTCCATTCAGCCATAACGTTAAGCCCAATAATGTCTAGGTTGCCCTTGTTCCACCTGGCCAGCTCTGGCCCCTTAGAGCATGACTGCAGTATGTAAGACATGTGGAGGTGTGCTGTGGTGTCTTAAGCTGTAATGTTAGTGGAATGGTACTGTGGGTGCTGGAGGTTATAGAGTTGGGCCTCCATACAGTAGATCTCCATTCCATGGGTGCTCAATTGGATTGAGATCTGGGGTATTTGGAGGCCGGATCAACAACCTGCAGAATTTTTAGCCTGCTAAACCACATACAGGTTGTAATGTGCTGGGTGTCCTGATAGCTTTCTACCATAGCCAGCATTACCTTTATTATGAATTTGTGCTACATTGGCTTTTCTGTGGGATCGGTAGATGTGCTAGACGATAGGCACCAAAGATCTTGATTATGTTGTTTAGCATGTTTAACGGTCATTTCTGTAATTCCTGTCCTTAAAACAGTGTGTGTATTCATAAGAGTCTTACATGATGTCTTATTTGCAACAGGAAAGAACTAAATCTGGCCAATCACTGTGTTTTCTACCAAAAGTAAATCCTGATATATATTTCAAATGATATATATATATATATAATGGTTATAATAATGGTTTACATTGCTCATATTATTTATATTAATGATCCCAGTGATATCACTGCTGTGTTACTTAATGGAATTTCTGGAATCTTCCTGAAGTTTTTCTGTGTTTGGACTTGCTGTGGGTTTAATTAGAAATCTGATCCACTCTTCTAATCAGCGCATTGATTTCCCTCCCACTAACACAGGTCAAATGTTCCAGATCTGCTTACACATGAAGCCACAAATCGAGCACTGCAGAACAAATCCCTTCTGTGTGTTGGAGCTGAGAAGGAGGTATTAAAATGCAGCTCTTCTTCGGGCACTCCAACAGTCTTCTCATCAAGGCGTTGAGTGGGACAGGACGGCTACGGTTGCTTTTGCAGTCTAGCGTTTGATTAGCGGAAAGCTCTTTCCTTTTTTTTTTTTACCTCTCAACATGTGCTAGATTACGCTTTGGTGCTTTAGTTGTGGCCGAGGTAGACGGGGCAATTTTGTGGTTCTGCAAAGCTGGTGTCTAGAAATCACTGACACTGGTGGTGAAGAGTCTGGCTCTACATGTGCAACATCCTAGGTTTATGCCATATTCATCAATGCCTGATTAGCAATGAGTTATGGGAGCTTTGTGAGATTTCTGTAGAGATGTCATCATTAGACAAACATATCCGAGGACACCAAAATCAATCAATCAATAAATAAATAAACAAAACGTTTATGAAACAGTTGTGTAATCTGGATTCAGTGCTGTATCAAATAGCCATGACTGATTAAAGTTGTCACCAGGGAAATGTTTTTGTGTCTGACTCTCAACTTGGAATAAATTGGCGAATATATCATGTTGCACACGTTATTGCCAACATTGCTATCATCACATTTCAAGCCATTTTAATGCCACAAATTTCAGAACTGATCCATTAAATCTATTAGAATGCCCTTATGTTTCAACACATCAATCTCTCTTTTAACTCAAATTGTTTGTGTAGTCTTATCTCTGTAACCGAAAGCAGCTCTGAAAATGATTACAGTAGAAAGAGACTGATGCTCCAAACCAGGAAAGAAAATAAAGTAGGGTAAAGAAGAAAGATTTCAGGATGCTTAACCTTACATGATGAACTGCTTAATTAAGGCTTGTGTGCCAAAACAGAAATTCAAACCCGGCTGACTCCGGCTGAGCAAGGAATTAAATTAGCGGCTGAAATTCCTCAGCCGCTTTTTTCCACTCTGGTATGAAAAAGAGAGCAAGACCTTGCAGCTGTGAGTCAACCCACACCTTAGCACAAAATATCCTGGCAAGCTGTGTGTATAGCATCAGGTTTATCTAACTAAGCAGTTTATGTTATTGTCAAGAAAAGAAAAGAAAAAAAAAAAACACTTACGGATGTGCTGTTATAGGGCAATAATCAGGCCGGGATCATGGGATGCTTTGCCACCTCACAGTTCTTATTGTCCACTATTTGTACCAATGCAATGTTTTAGTCTATTTATGCCACACAAGGAATTTCTAATGTATTAATAAACAAAATGCTTTTTAACCAATATGAATTACAGTGGTGGACAAATGTGTTAAAACTAAATATGCCATGTATTGTAGTTTTCTCTGTGCACAGAATAGGTGATTTCACTAATTAGTTCAAGTCTATCTGGCTGAAGAGTTGTGCTAATTAGCCTAATAAAAAAAAAAACTTGTGAAAAACTGTCTATATGGCAATGGTAATCTTCTTCTGGAGCCATCACCAGACCTAAACCCAATAGTAAACTGTTGGACAATGGTGAAAAATTCCAAAATTTTCTGTACATGAGCTTTAGGAGGCAATTTAAATGCATATCATAAAAAATTACTCTAGTTATGTTGATTCTTAAAATTTTAAAATAATGACATTAAATAATTGAATTCAATACTTTGGCCACCACTGTATTTTTAATGCTAGGATAGAAAACAAGACAACATTATAGAGAAAATGAAAATGAGAAACACACAGTGTCTCAAAGATATTTCCGTGATGGAAAACTTCCTAAAAATAACAAAGCACTAATGCTGGTGACTCATTCCATAAACAGAAAACTTAAAACATAATATTTATTTCTTTATGTTTTTCTCTGTTAAATATAAACACATATTTGCTTAATCTGTTTATTTGAAGCTAAGCTTATACAGAGGATCCACATCGCAGGTTCCTATCAATAAGTTGTTGCTATGGAAACTGTGACAAATTATAGAAGTATATTCATACAAACGTGATTACATGTGTAAATATAGTCAGAGCTTCCATTACAGCAAATTAATCATTATCTTCTAAACTCTGAAAGCCAGACTTGGGAATTCATCAGAATTGGTATAAAAAATTATCACCAGAAAACCAACTAGCGCACAACTGGATTTCAAGTCAACTGTTCACATCATTGTTGAAATGCAGAGGTAAGGGGACTTTAGAGGATATTTTTAGATATACACTTGTCTTCCAAAAAGAACAAAGCGAAAGGACAGAACTGAAAGATGATGAATAAATATTATTTTCCAGAAGCAGCTCAGTGGGTGAGTCAGACTAGGGGAGGGATATTTTTTTTTTTTGGTTCAGTGGGGGTTGAGCAGAGAGGTGGCAGGACTGCGGGATGCTGTGTGTGTTTCTTGTCCTGGTTATTTCTATTGGCATTTTCACTCTAATCCTACAGGATTTGGGTTTGTTTCATGTGGATACGGGAGACTGGGGGACCAGAGCAGAAATGGAAAAACTCTCCGAGCTAAAGCAACAGGGGAAAGAAAAGAGCAACATTATCAACTCTTCCCTGCTAAAAAAAACATTGTACGTAAACCCGTAGTGTTTACTAAGGCAGTATTTCTGGAATTGAGTGCTGTGTGGTGTTTATACGATACAGAGGCCCTGCTCCTGATTATTCACTACGACGGCTGGAAATCCCCGCCTAGCCACCTGATTCACTTTGGAAACTGAAGTAAACCCGGACTTAGAAAATGTCTTGAGCAGTAAAAAAAACACACAAAAAAAAATCACAAATCACAAAAATATCAGCTACAGGACTTTTTTGCTTACATACTCTTAAAGAATTTACATGGCGTTCTTGTGTGAATAAATCACATGACTCATGTGGGAAGTTGAACACGTGGTTGCTTTTTTCAGTTTTTCCCATATACAGCTAGTTTTTTATTTTTCACATGATTTGTTTCTTTTTATATGCAATTTTATATGCAATAAATTATTTTGAAAAATTCACTCATTCATTCATAATTTTTTAGATGATTCATATATATATATATATATATCCATCGCAGGGCACACACACACTCGCAGTTAGCCTACCCTGTATTTCTTTGGAATGTGGGAAGATATCTGGGTACGCGGAGAACATGCAAATGTTTTTTAAACTCATATGAGCACATATTAATCAAATAAGGTATTTCCTTAATGTCTGTTCCTCTCATGTCTGCATGATTCCTTGTTCTAAATATAGCCCATGGATCTGATTTGTATCAGAGGCGGAAGAATGAGCTTGGAGCTTTGCGCTGGACTCGTTACAACGCCTCGCTCTACTGGGCCCAGGAAAGTCTTGAAAGAAGAGAAGACCATCTCTTAACAGCAACTGTCATCAACTCCCAACCTTCAAAAAGCCCCCACAGAGCATGTTGTACGTCAGTTCTGGGAGGCAAGTCAAATTGCTTGGTTTTGCTCTGCTTATAACGGGATCTGCAGAAATTGCCAACAGATTGACTGCTCGCCATGCACCGTTCAGTTTACGCAACATGTTTCGCATTCATTGTCTGAGCCTGCGTACACCTCTAAATCTGTAGGTTTAACACCCCGTCTAAGGATCTATGGAAAAACAGCCTTCTTGTGGAAAAAAAAACTGACTCATTACGTAAAAAAAACACACACACACACACACACACACACACACACACACACACACACACAATTTAATCCACATGTAATTAAACAAACAATTACATGTGTAAAACAAAACATGCTCCTTGCAATAATTAATACATTTCAGATATGAATCATATTCAAATTTGAAGTTCATGTGACCCTGTAATGACTAGCATCCTAAGTTCTGAAGTTTGTCTCTCAAAAGCAACTTTTACAAGTCCTTGAATCTTACAACACAGGCTTAGTTTTCCAAAGAGGAATCAGATAGAACCTTTTAGGAACGTTATAACTCGTAAACAACCCAGGAACAACCAAGAAATTCAACTAAGTTCAATTGAATTTTATTTGTATAGCTGTATTAACCATAGACAGTGTCACAAAGCAGCTTTACAGGAATATATGCATTTCAGTTTTTTGCGTGCATGTGAGGGAATGTGCTTCACTGCTGAAGGCTGGGAGCTCTTAAAAATATACAATCCATTTAGGAAGCTATGTGTAAGGATTGGAGGCATCTTAGTCTGGAGCTGGGCAGAAAATGCTGTAACTTATTCCAAATACACTTTGAAAACATCCTGAAAAGACATATGGGAACAATTGTGCAGTGTCCTCATTCTGTTTTTCTGTGTTCCGAGTGAGCAGTTTTTTTTTTATGTTGTTCATCTGGATGATGAATCCTAGCTTTATAGTAACGTGACTAAAACTCTGTTTAGGTTGTCAAAATTTAGCACATTATTAGATTTCTAAATTACCTTAATTACCAGAAAATGTACCTTAAAGGAACCTAAGAGCATTTCATCAGGAAATGAAAGTAAATGTCATTAAAGGGATGATAAGGTGGCATAGTGGCACAGTGGAGTTTGCATGCTTGGTGGGTTTCTTCTGGGTACTCCTGTTTCCTCCCACAGTAGGCTTTCTGACATTTCCAAATTGTCTGTAGTGAGTGTGTGTGTGAGTGTGTGTGTCTGTGTGTCCCAGGATGGATTGGCTCCCGGCCTCCCGTGACCCTGTACAGGATAAGTGGTATAGAGAATGAGTGAGAATGAGTAAAGGGATGATAAGTTAATATCAGCTAATGTAAGCAATCCTTGCTGTGGTGATAAATGTCTCTGTCACATACTGTATCTAGCTAACTTACACTCCTATGAGAAAGCATGACAAGGAAGATCTGCTGCAGTGCTTATCAGTAACATATCTTCTTAAGAAAGCACTGACTCAATATCGCTAATGCAGACTGTCCCCGGTAACTTTCTCCAAAGTGTGCAAGGACATGGTAGCAGCTTTTTAACTATTTAACAAATATTGGTCAGCATGAATGAACTGACTTCTCCACTGAATGAAATGAACTGAAAGACCACAAGCTGTTAGTACTTCAGCATGATCAGATTTAATTGTAGGTATGAAAGGAAATGAAATGGAAAATAAACTGGAGAGACTGCATTTATTATGCTCTAGCTTGAAATTTAAGCAAAAGAGGTAGTATTTTGATGCAGAGTAGGAACATTAATGCAGTTAAACCTTACTTTAAAAAATACCTTTTGAATAACAATAACCACAACAATATCTCATAAAAGGCTCTAAATATTTTACTAAATTGGGTTAGAATAAAGCAGTTTTTACCAGTTAACACTTTTTACTAACTTTTTGCATGTTTTTATTGCAGGAGGTTTTGAAAGAGCTCAGCACAGGGACTTTTTCAAGGACGTGAGAAGTTTCGGTACATTTCCATCAGGGGATTTCTTTCCCCTTGAATCTCTCAAGTACTCTAGGCAGGAACATTTTCAAGAAATTTGAATTTGGGCTTTTTTTTTTTTTTTTAATATTTTTTTTTGCATGTTTTCTTGGCAGGAATCTTTGTTGAAACATAGGATTTTCCCTCTAGAATCCCAAAAGCTTCAGGAGTGTATCCACAAAGGAAACCTTTTCAGGAACTCATGAACTTTACTGTAGGTGCATTTACAGAAGAACCAAGTCAGTCAAACATCCAGAAACCATTTTAGTTTCTGGTTCTGCAGTCCAAGAAATGGAGGCTGTTGTACTAAAAAAAAAAAAAACTAACAGGTGACTTATTTTATGTTTATTTTATATCAGTGCATAACACATAACACAAATCACAGCATGTCATTTTTTCCTATTACAATTATGTTTTTCATAGTAGCAAGACAGAAACATTGGTAGAGTGTGTTTTGTTCATGGAAAGAGTAAAAAGGACTGAAATCGCACAGAAATTGCGTGTGTGCCTAGTTTAGAAATCAACATTAATCTGGTCATCATATTTGAGGAACAAAGAGAGAACAATGAAAAACCTCATGACTCTCCAGCTCCAAGCCTGAAGGTCTGAGCCGTTGCCCAGTTTGCTTCACTTCTGTTCATTTACGAAATGGAGATTTATTCATCTGGAGAGTTATTTACAAAACAATAGACATGATTGAATCCCTTGGTGGCTGGATCACACGAAGCAGGAACACAATCGGTTTCCATACTCAGAGCAGTGATATGTAATATCACACAGGCTGCTGCAGCTGCACTCCTGGAGCACGACTCTGTTAGTGTTGGAACTGAAGTAAAGAAGTAAGAGTAAAGAAAGTTATAGATCTCTCCGCTTTGGCTTGGTATTCAGTCTGGGCCTTTAGTAGTCTGAGCTCATTTTTGAGAAAGAGAGAGAGAGAGAGAGAGAAAGAAAGGAGTGTTGATGTGTCAAACTCCCAACATCATTCAGAAAAACAGGTGTTTCACTCCCCCTACCTGTCACTGCTTTATCTGTCTCAAACCTCAACCACATCTCTCTCTCTCTCTCTCTTTCCTGATTACTCTTTGTTTTGATCTCCTGTTTTTTTGGGGTCAATTTTAAGAATGCTCTTTATAGATTGGTTGATTTTCAGTATTGCTTTGTTTTTCCACAAAACTGTTTTCAAAAGCTAGAACCTCTAAGGAACCAAATCTAATCTGAGATCCGCGGTCAAAGATCTAGGAACCATTCTGCTGCTGTGGTTCAGAAAGCAGTGGGATGGAACCTGCTGAACCTGAACTTGTTAAAACTTTAATAATCCATTGCTCTGTGTGGTTCCTTTATTCCTGATTTTTTCCTTGTATATAGGTTCACATGTTCTTCTCCTGTCCATACAGTATATAAACCCAAATTTAATTAGATCCATTAATTAGTTTTAATTATGGCAAATGCATTTTAGTTAGTTACAATGGCATCAATTACTTTTTATAATCTTACATCAGTTTAATTTTTATCCCAGGTACACTTTTTAGGAGAGAGAGAGAAAGAGAGAGAGAGAGAGAGAGAGAGAGAGAGAGAGAGAGAAAGATGTGCACGTTTATGGTTTATTCTTCACATTACCCAGACTACCCTTGGAGAGAGTGAGGTGCTGGTGTGGCGTTGTGTGAAGACACGGCGACAGGAAATGAGGTCAGACAGCAAGCTGGAACCTCTACACCTGGAGCCAATCAGCTCTGTTCATCAGATGGTAGCGAAGGCTTTAAACCATGGTTTGGGCCCCAACCCCCCAAAATCTGCTCAGCGACTAAAGCAGGAAGTAGTCCATAAAAAAAAAAAAAAACCTGGATTGTGGGATAGATGTGAGAAGTACAGTGAGGAGAAGTGGGGGTTTGATGCTTTAGGTTTGGGGCCTCACGCTGAGAGAAAATAAAATACGCAAATCCTACGATTATGGGTTTGTCAAAAGTAGTTTATTGATTTCATGTAAATCTGAGCATTTTAAACCAGAGAATCATTTAAAAACATCATCATTCATTAAAACAATGTCCAAGAGTTTTCTATATACAGTATGTGAATACAGTGCGAGTGAGCTTCAATAAAATTCAAAAACCTGTCCTGGAAATCTGAGCACTGAAATCTCTGCTCTGGAGCGGTGGGACTCGTGGATCTGTGTGGCCTCTGTGTTCTCATAAAAGAAACCGAATTCTTCCGGAGGTTAATAAAAGAGAAACTAGAAGACTCGCTGTCCTTTGGTGTGGCTCTGTGTCACGGAGGCCGCTTTTGCTTACACGGTGTTTATCTTAGGAGTTTCCTTGCTTCTGCGTGACTTTGGAGTAAATTAAATGTAATTTTTCTCTTGTTAAGTGCAGCCTGATTGTGACACACTTCATTATGTAGAATTAGCCCACTGCACTGACGGCGTGTCTGCTTAGCTTAACTAACGTGACTTTTGTTTGTTTTCTTCTGTCTCCTCTGCTCTTTCATTCGTTTTTGGCTGTTTAGGTGGCACAGTCCAAAGGCGGGATGTGGACCTGCATGGGTGGGTGTTGGGGGGGTGAGACAGAGGTGGTGGTGGTGGGGGGGGTATT
>JAOVVA010000030.1:4277690-4301880 GCA_028565275.1 Leiocassis micropogon | reverse complement strand
ATTTAGGTTGGGGTGGGGGTGACACGGCACAGATGATTTAGCTGCACTGGTTATGAACTGTTGGCAGTCAATAAAGCAGAGAACTCCCCAGTGAAATAAGACAGGAGGAGGAATGACAGAGAGATGAAGAAAAGGAGAGAGAGAGAGACTTAAGGGGCAGGGATGTTTGGGGGAAATGAGAAGGAATCCAGAGGGAAGGAGATGAATGAGTGAGGGAGTGTGATGAGAGAACTGGAGAGATCGAGTGTAAGAGGGAAAGAGAAAGTGGCAGAGAATGGGGTTGTTGTGTAACCGCTTATTCGTGAGAGACTGAAGACGTGAGAACTTTATTGGTCAGTATAAATAAGAAATAAAATGCCACTATGTTGTAATAAGAAAATAACCAATAACATGGAGGTGTGATGCAGCAGAGATGATTATTTTCCAATTAGAACATTCCCCAGCATTTACTCACTCTTTAATTACTTATTAATCAATTAATTAATTATAATGTCATTGACATCTGTTAGTGATTACACTTTTAATTGTATTAATGAACAACACATATTTATCCATTTCTAGATATGTTTAATGTTGTCGAAAATTCAAGAAAAAAAGTTGGTTCTTTCTATTGCTTATGTAAAAGCATAAATAAACAGCCGCTCCCTCAGGGACTGATCATGTCACCAAGAAACGAGAAAGCACAAAAACCCCTCCATCCTTAACCTATTCCCCTGGTGGAAACCTTACAACCCCTTACAAAGTACTGACGCTAGAGACTCATTCTATGAATGTTAAATAAACATCTTCTAACAAAAAGTTTCTCTGTATGCACATGTTCACCATATACCCATTTTTGTTTCTTAAATAAACAACATATCTTTCTATTTTGAATATCAATCTGTTTAAAGTGAGTTATGAGTTTATGTGGTGTGTCCACATGAATACGTATCCATCCATACAGTACATATCCAGTGCATATGATACAATGTCCAATGCATATGTTATTACTAAAGGAATTATAATGTATGAACAATTGTGTTACTATGAACCTGTTTAAATCTCAAAGCCTGACTAATCATAATTAAGCATTCAACAGGTCTATGATATAAATATAAATATAAAAAAGACTTTCACATGCTTTCAGATATAGTAAACAGACTCAAAACTATAAACTATAAACAAAGTGGTCCTGTCCACTTCTGGACTGCAAAGGGACCTTATTTATTATTATCTGTCTTCTACAAAATACTACATATGAAAGTAATAGGCTACTTGCTTATCTGTGTGATAAAGCATCAGGTATTCCAATACATAATCGGGTAATCTTTCAGATTTTTTTTTTTAGCTCCAAAATACCATAATTATTTTTGAACATAATTATCAATGGAAATACATACGATAGTAGCCTAATGGCAGATTTCTCCCGTCTGCTGTTTTGATTGATGTCATCTTAGGCACGTGTCTGCAAAAGGTCAGTAGGCGTATACTCAAGTGACTTGTGGGTTTGAACAAACAAACTAATGCACTTAATGTACTGTATATGAATAAACCTTATTATGCACTTTTCCTGAGAGCTTGAATGGTAACCAGTGATTGCATAGGTATTTGCAGAAATCCACAGTTATACAGTATACGGGCACTCTCCTGCATGTGTCTGTTTATGTTCGTTGTTAGTGTGTGTATGTCTATGTGCATGTGCATTCCAGAGTGTGTGTTCTTCCTCTGTGTGTATGCGCGTATGTGTGCATATTGTAGTGTGTTAGCGTGAGTTTGGACCTCAGCCCTCCCGGGTCTATCCTGAGATGAAACAGATAAGATAATTGGCTCTAATGAAACCCAGACCATATGGTCCAAAACTACCTCTTTCTCTCTTTCTCTCTCTCTCTCTCTCTCTCTCTCTCTCTCTCTCACTCAGATACAAGTGAGATTCTAATTCAAACCAGGCTCTTGGTGCTGAGGCTCCCGTATTTTTGTTTGAAGTTGCAAACTGAGCGCGCTCACAGCGCCGCTGGCCTGCTGGGCCAGTTGCCATGGTTACTTCACTCTAATTGCCTTCGGTGCTGTGGCTTTACGGTGCAGGAAGAGAGCCATTATAGGTTCTGTCCGTGTTCCTCGTTTTTTTTTTTAAAGGTGCTTAAGGTGGAAGGTCACTTGGGGAGGAGGCAAAAAACAAAAAAAGACTCAAGGCTGAAATGGATGCAAGTAAAAACTCAAAAACTGAAATCAGAAACTCATGAAAACATGATCACAGGGTCACAGCCAGCTGCAATACAGGATGCAGGGGTAGATTTGGAGGCAGGTTGTTTTTGAGATGTACATTGAGATTATATGCAATGGTGAAACTGTAAATAAAAAAATAAAAAAAACACAAAAACAAAATAAGAATCCAGGGTGTGGCAAGGGCTAGTGACGGAGGGGATGGGGTGAATCTAAAAAGCGTAGGGGGAAAATAGTGAGTGTTGAATAAAAAAAAAAAACTTTTTAGTTTTTAAAGAGAAGTGATCAGGATATATACTTCATAAAGAGAAGAAAGATAAACAAATTAACTAACTAATTAACTAGTCGGTTAGCAAGGTGCCTAGTCTAGTAGTTTAACAGATTAATAAATAAAAAATATCACAATTAAACATTAACTGTAACTAAATTTTATTCATGCAGATATAATGTTTTTAATGTTTAATACTTAACTTCCATGCAAACAAACTATTTATTTAGTTATTAACTTATTTCTTCACTCACTCACTCATTCACTCACTCACTCATTCTCTATACCACTTTTCCTTTACAGGATTGTGGGTATCTGGAACCTATCCCTGGGGACTCAGGGCATTAAGTGGGATACCCTCTGGACCGGGTGCCAGTCCATCACAGGGCATAAGCACACACACACTCACACACATAGTGGCAATTTGGAAGCACCAATTAGCCTAATCTGCGTGTGTCTGGTTTGTGGGAGGAAATCCGGAGTAATACTTAATTAGCTTAATGAATAAATTACACTTTTAATAGGGAATAAAGGAAATAAAGAATCCATCAGTGGTTCTTGAAATGTTTGGAGCTTTCTTGGACATTCTGATTTGTTAGAAAACGCTTATCTGTATGGTTTCTGATATGAAATTAGTAAATGTTCTGTTAGAGAGACACATGAAGAACCTTTAAAGATCCAGATTTAACTTTTTTTTTTCGTTCTGCATTGTCTATATGGCCTTATCCAGAAAATTATGCATGTTTTTGTCCTGCTGGAAAATCTTAGGTTCTGCTTTATTAGAAAATAAAATATATATATGCTATTAGGGTAACCAGTTTCCTACACAGAATGAAAGTTTTGAGCTGTTAAAGAAGGCAGCACAATACTAACAAGGTTAGCTTTTCAGACATAAATACATCAATTTACCAGTTTCCATCACTGAATCTTTAAATTTAGATTTAGCCAGTTTACACGGTTACCAAATATAAAAGGTGGGGGAAATTTTTATGTTCTGACAACTGGCAACAACTATATTTTTTTCAATATTTTTGACTGTTTTATACATTTGTAAAAGCAACATCTCGAAGTGGTAGTGGAATTTTCCTGATATTTGTGTTAAGACTTGTGCAACTGAAGGCCTGCACGGAATTGGAAAAATATTTTTTAAGCCAAGATGGTTTACATCACAATGCCAGTGAAGCATAACCAAACAACATTAGCATTAAACATGAACTTAAATGACTAGAGACAAATGCCTGGGAAATGAGCAGGGGAGAAAAAGTAAATGAGGAAGGATTTACAATACCCCACAGAGACATAAAACAGAGTGGCAGCCTTTAGTGCTCCTTATCTCTACTGACCTCCTAAAACTTGAGCTTCACACTTCTATGTGCTGTAGTTGGGCACCCCGGAGAGAGGGTGAGAGGGATGATGAGAGACTGCCAGGCGGTTAGGGGCTCCTGTAGGACTCATGAGGACTGAGTAGGGAGTGTGTGAGCCGCAGGCTCTTGGGAGTCTTGTAGTGATGGACCATCTGTTTTTTAGTTTGCTGTCTTACCAATTTTGTGCCAGTTTCTCAAACTCTACCTGTGATCAAGTGAACCGTAAGCCTTAAAGCTGTAAAATGTTCACAAGCCGGGGTTTTTGACTCGTTCACTGACGGCCATGCGTAATTCATAGACTACATTATCCTTTCATCACTGCACTCCTTCAGATGTCCAAGGCCAAACAGAGTATGAGTTATAGCTTACTGAATCAAACATCAAATATGGTAGTCATCAACCTGTACTGACTTTTCTTCTTCTTCTTCTTCTTCTTCTTTTTAAGTATGGGCTTCTTTATCTGCTTTTTTTCTGTTGATAAGGATGTGACATATTTAAGTGAGTGAAAGAGAAAATAAATCCATCAACAGAACTGAAGTAGGATTACTGATAGACAAATCATAAGCTCATCTCTACTGAAAAAAAGCTTATTGCATGTTTTTTTTCTATTTTCCTTTTTTAAACTTAACTCCAGTGGTTTTCAAACTTATCTCTGTATAGAAATATAAACATAACATAAAAAGAACAGAAAAGATATTTACTCAAATCTTATCTATAAAAGAAGTCAAAAGGGAGTTCTAAAAACCTGGAAAAAAAAGAAAAAGGACAGATGTGTATTTGAAATATATACTTTATTTTATATGAATTTGAAAATGAAGCTTTAAGTAAGAATAAATCATCATGGGGTGATACTTTTCAATACTTTGACTTTTTTGAATACAATTTCAATTATACACATTTTTTAATGAACATCGCATTCATTGTACTTTTTAGTTGTTTAATGTTATATTTAATGCTTAAAACATGCTATAATGTCTTGACACCGGATACTCCTTCCATACATGTTGAATAAACATTACTTTACTCATTATGCTTCTTTGCCAAATAAACAATGTTAAAATTTCTTTGTTATTGGACTTTTATGGGACCATGCCATACATCTTCTATACAAGTCCCTATAGGAATGAGCTGCTCCTGTAGACATCACACTTTACCACTATTTTCAGAATTGTTCATTGATAATAACAGCTTCTGGCCAATCAGTATTTAAAAAATTCAATGAATTAAAAAAGTGCTGAAATGTCTTTTTATTGGATTGGAAAGTACAAAAGAACAACTTTGGTAAGACTTGTCTGTTACTTCCTGCCTGTTCCCTCTTCCCTTTTTTTCTCTTTTAACCTTTATTGTTAGAGTGCAACATTTTTCTTGGATTTGAATGATATAATAAGGCATTTCAAATGCTATTTTAACAAGTCAGCACCTGTCCCTGTTGAAAATCTTCCCTGTTTCGAATCATTTAAATGCTACACATGGAGTAGATTAGGTTTAGATTTAAGATTAGATTTTAAAAATCCTGGTGGACTTTTCCTTTAACATTGACATAAAATATGCTTGATGAATCTTCATTGTGAGAATTTATTCTTGGGACTGAAGAGATGGGGACATTTAAAGCCACAGGAAGATCTGCTAATGGCTCATGGTGGTTTCCAATCCTCCATTGGCCTAGAGAATGAAAAACGAGGGATCAAGTTTGCCAAAAAAAAAAAAAGAAACAACAGTGCAGACAGCAATTTAGTTCTGAAATGAGTGAGGTGGGGATGCAGGGAACAAAAGTTGCATAAGTGAGCAGGAAATATTAAATTTTACGACTAATCTGAAAGAACGTTTGTACACCCACGACAAGTCAAGCTCTGTTTTGAGACAAGCAATCATAGTTGGGAAAATGCTCAAATGTGAATCACCAATTTTTTTGGCCACTGTATGCAATATGACAGTTTACTCTGCCTACAAACTATTTTTTTCCTTTTCTTTTTTTTTTAAAGAAAATATGACAGTTGATTTAGCATTTCTCCATGTATTAGAGATGAGACCCGTTTCCTTTGCTAGTCCCAAAAGAATATGAACGGGACGTGGAGTTTACATCAGTAATAAGGCATTATTTATCCTGCTGTGCATCCGCCTTACCAGATAAAGTCCCAGAAAGTTATTTCCAACTTTTTCTTGCCTTTTTCTGTCTTTCTCCCCTGAGCATCAAATGTACACTTCCTTTGAGTACATATGCAGCTGCCAGCATTCATGTTCACACATTCCCATAAGAATTGTACAAAGTACTTCAGCAAGCACGCACACACACACACACACACACACACACACACACACACACACACACACACACACACAGTCAAGTCATAAGTCTCTGCATCATGTGTATTTATAAAAGTCCTGCACATGGCTAAGTGTGTACTGTGCAGGATAACTGTCAAGTGAGCCACCAGTTTAGCAAAGTTAATTAAGGCTCAAGGTCTGCCCAGGAGGTAAGGGATTGTTTAGAGGTGTCACTAAAGGCTAATTACCCCCCTGGGCATGGAGGCCTGGATTTACCCCCCGCGGATCCCCTCTAGGAGGTCCTGACAAAGATGCATTAAGCAGCACTCTGCATTAACAAACCCCCCTCACAGAACCTGTAGTGCGGCGGAATTGAGGTGTTGCCTGCAGATTTTGTCATGTTGAATATTGTGACACATCGCAGAAGAGCAGTAGAAGAGCCAGATTTCTGAAAAACAGTCTGTTTTGGACCTCAGTTTCTTGAAAATCACTAGAGTGCAAACAAAAGTGCAGAGTTATAAATCTAAATGGAAAAAAAGTAATAAGACAAGCAACAAGTACATAAAGCAAAAGTTCACCTTGAAACACATTTCATATCTTTATACTGAAATATTTGTCATGTGTTTAAATGATTTTTGTACTAATTTGTTGGTTGGTGTTGTATTTTCAAAATTACTGTGGCTGTACTGCGGCTGTGACATCATAGAGGAATATTGCTATGCTATGTTAGCTAGCACGGATACAATAGTTCTTAAATTTCACCTTTATCTCCAAAAACAAAAGAGCAAGAGTTTCTTTTCCCAATCCCAATTTTCCATCCATGTTCAGGGATTTTTCATTGATGAGAACATAAACGTAATAGAGACGTTGGCGCAAATGCTGGATACAAAACTCTGCAATGCACTGCAGCTATACGACATAATTACTCTGAGTCACGGCACAGGATCGCCTCTCGGCTAGTTACTGATCAAGACATTGTTGCCCAAATCAGCAGGATGTTGAACAGCATTATTGGTAATGTAGGAAATTGTTAGGCAAAGTGAAAACAGATCGACATGTTGAAGAACCAACAACAAAAATAATTTAACTTAAAGTTAATAAATCTTTTGAGCGACTGAGCATCATACAGTAAATCGATTCAGTTGTTGATCCGCAGGTCAACATTCCAGGATTATATAACATGATCTCTGATGACTGCATCTGTTGTTTTTCACTAATGACTATGCACAAATTTCTTTATAATGAGAAAAATCTGAAAAAATGCTTTAAAAAAAAAAAAAATTCACTCCAAATAGAGGTCTAAGGGTCATTAATAACTTAATTATGCAATTGATTAATTAAATTAATGACCAAATATTCAGAATTAGTTTATTAAGCATATGCTAGGGATGGAAATCACCAGGGATGACAGATACAACATTATCACGATACCTAGTGGCATTTTCATTTTAATACTAGTTTTATTGCTTTACATTATATATTGATATATGATAATATTATGATAATTAAATATTATGAATATAATATTAATATAATATACATCATACTATTTTCCTTTTCCTGGAGTGTGTATACATTGTTTTGGCTGGCTCTGTATATTAGAAAAAAAGAAGAAGATCAAAAGCAAGTCTTCATTGATATTACACAGAGCACAATGAAATTAGGAGTGCAGCTTCTAAAACTGTGCCATTTAAAAGATAACTTAACTGATTCTCCCCCCCATCTCTAGCAAATACTGTATATTCCACACACCACTGCAAATATAAATATATAAAGAATAAAATCAGTATCTTTTGTTACATATTCTATACAATATATGGATTTTAGTTTGTGGACACCTGACCATCGCTTTCCATGTGAATCTTTACCACAAAGCTGGAAGCACAGAATTGTCTAGAATGTCTTCATTTAACGTGAAAATACTGTATACAAAGACATTATAGACAATTCTGTGCTTCTTGCTTTGTGGTAAAGACTCACATGGATGTGGTGGTGTCCACAAATTTAAGTTAAGTTTGTATATTGTATTCCACTGCAATTTTGGCAAACCATGTCTTCATGGAGTTTGCTTTGTGAACTCCATGAAGACAAGGTTTGCCAAAATTGCAGTGGAAGATCTTGAGTGTCGTGCACAGAACCCTGACCTCAACCTCACTGAATTCCTTTGGAATGAACTAGAACACTGACTACACCCCAGACCTACTCACCCATCATTAGTGCCCAACACTAATCACTAAGAAATTCCTAAAACCATGCTTCAAAATCTAGAGAAACGCCTTCCCAGAAAAGTGGAGTTTATCATCAGATTAAAGGCATGTACAAGCACATAGGTGTTATAGTCTGGTGTCGACAAACTTTTTAACATGATGGTTTAAGAAACTCTAAGAGCACAGTACAAACAGATAATCAAATTTGGAATCCAGAACATAAAGCATTGAGAATGATGTTTGTACTCACTCTAGCACTTACTTTGTAAGACCAGGGATCTTCTTCATGCTCAGAGGTGAAAAACCTGTGAAAACTCTATTCTTATCTGATTAAAGAATACAACTGTATGCATTTTGGTGAGACCAAGTGGCAAGTGGTGTCTGTCAAAAAAATGCAACCTAAGCATTCTTGACATCTCACACATCCAATTGAATCAGATAATTTAATGGCCTCCGCTGATTAAAATACTACATTTCTCCAACTTTCCAAAGGTTATTCCTGACCTCTGCTGCATTCCAGTTGTTCAGGGAATGAATTAGAGGCACAGAGACATAACTCACTGTTCCAACCTGCACTCACATCCAAGAGATGCAGAGACAGGAAACACAATCATACATCTTACTGCGGCAACTCGCCATCCAACATCTGTTCAAAAGCCAACAAAACACAACTCTCTCTGTCTGTCTGTCTCTCTCTCTCTCATTCCCTCTCTCTCATTCTCTCTACCCATTCTTTCTTGTATTCTTATATTTTGTGTCTGTTTCTCTCTCACACATTCTATTCCTCACTCTCTGTCATTCTCTCTTCTCTTTCTTTCTAATGCTCTTTTAGTGTCTCTGATTTTGTTATAATTTTCTTTCTTTCTTTCTTTCTTTCTTTCTTTCTTTCTATCTTTCTACAACTTCTTTCATACTCTCTCTCATTCTCTCTGTAATATCTCCTCTTTCTCAGTCTTTCTTTCATTTCTTTCTCTCTCTCTTTGCATCTGTGTTTGTTTCGTTCTCTCTTTAACATTCTTTCACTCTTTCCTTGTTGCTCTCTCTCTCTCTCTTTCTCTCAATAGTGAGTTAAATACGCCGCCACACAGACGTGCTTTTGCATGGCTGGCTGGAGTTTGTTCTTCTGGCTCAGACAACTTTTCCACTTGACTTTCTGTTTATGCCTCTGGGAATCCAGTCGTTATTTAGAGGAGAACCGGTGAATGCAAATAAACATAGCACTGAAATGAACAAAAAGGAACACAATTTGTGCCTTTGATCACGCACAAATGCGTGCAATGCCATTGTGTACACTAAGCACAGCATTATGATTGCTTGTTTATTTTCACGAAAACTCCAACCCAGCCAGTTATACAGCCAGAGCTTCGGGGACTGCCTGGTGCACTTTTTCCCGCTGCTGAAATCATTTGTGTACGGCAATCTGACTGGGAGGATGAGTGTGCCAGGAAGGTCAGAGATTTTGTGATCAACCATGATAAACACACATTGTTGGGAGAAGTGCCACTTGGGTACTCTGTTCATGACTGGATGATGGGAATGAGCTAATGTGTGGGCAAAGTGGAGAACAAAAACAATTCACTGTTATATACAGTACAGTACTTAAGGACACAATTCATTTGATACAGATGTTGAAGTGCTCTATTGATTTCCGTTTCAATAAGAGTTTCTATTCCTTTGACTTGGAAGTAGAAATTAGTTATTAAATAATTATTGTTTATTTATAATTATAATAATTATAATAATTATTATTGCAAGTGATCATCCAAGTTAGAATTTCTGTGGATGTGAATTTCTCCAGGATCACTGGACATGAGGAGGAATAAATTAAGAACACTTTCACACTAGGCACAATTGATCTGCATCATGCCCAGGAATGATGGCTTCCCTCTCCCCACTTCCCCACTGGCAGGCATCACATTATTATTTTTCTATTTGTACTGTGGTACACTTTTGCTATTTTCACTCTCCGATACAGCAGATGGCAGTATGAAGAAAAGGAGAAGGAAGTCAATCTTCACACTATGCCTAACAGTATTGATATTTTGGAAAAAATGTCAAGAGCAGCGCTTTCACATGCCTTCCTACTTTATCACAGCTACAGCTGTGTAGGTCAGAGGATGGGATTGGCGTGTCCTACGATAACACAGAGATTTTGAAGGAGATCTATGACACTGATGACGTTGCATCCACTTTCAGTTTCGGAAACAATTGGCTTCCATATCTGATTCGATCTGTGCCCGAGTGCGCTGTATCGTGCCCAAGGTCACCCTTTCCAGCAGACACGGGAATGGTTCCTGGGCTTACTGTAGAATGATTGTGTTCTTCCTGATCAAAATGAACCAGACTTTGGGGTCAAGTGTTCTCGGGAATGATCCCGGGGCCCTTTTTTTTTTTTATGTGAAAAACGCTCTAAATCATTTTGGCACCATGGGCACACACATTCACAAATTTAGAGTAAGCAATCCACATCTACTGATATGTTTCTCTGGTAAGAAAAAGCTGGAGAACCTGGAGGAAACCCATGTGGACACTGAGAGAATGTTTCGACACAGACACACTTGGAACTGCAGTACTACTTCCTACACAACTTTAAATATGTTTACATGACGTTGTGTTAGTCTGACTACTGCTTTTAAAATACATGTAAACATGTAAGTCTGACTGAAATACTAAAATCAAAGGCAGTCACAGGAATTGGCTTAGTCCCTCTTCACATGGTCTATAGTTCCTACGCTGAGCTTTAACCAAGAAATCAAACAAAATGCGTACCAGTGGGAGAGGCCGATAACATGGCCATTGATGTCGTTTGCAATTGGAAAGCACCATTAACACAAGGGACAACGTGCATCTTATTTGTACATAAAGTAAATTGTACAGCATGTGTGATATGTACAGCACTGTAAAGTTTTCACTGCTTGACGTGCTGCCAGTTTGCCACTAACTAACTTGTCTGTCAATTGTTTTTGGTCTGTGGTGTAATAGGTCAACTGGGAATACAATACCAACAAGCCAAAAACGGATATATTTCCACCTATTGTAGTCTGACATACTTTGATTAATAAATCTTTTCCCCTCCTGTGCTTGTATAATGGGACAAGGACAGTAGTCCAATTAAATGTGTGTGTGCAATTTACTGTGTAAAAACAATTCATGATACAGTACACAAACAGTATTAGTCTGATTCTGCTGTCTCTTCAGGGACTGTTTATTTTAGACACAAATCTAAAAAAAAAAAAGTCAGTTTTAATGAATGTCCTGAATTATTGGAATGGCAGTATTAAAGGCCAAAAGACAAACTTTAATGTTATCTTTTCATTTTATTATACTGTAAAATGTGTATACGATGTGTATGATTTTATCTTAATCCCTCCCCCAAGCCATCTACTCACCACCATGTTACATTGATTTTAAATCATTTAAATATTTCAAGATTTCCACATCCTTGACGTTTTCCTTTATGTTTGAAAGATAGATATCCAATGACAGCAGAACTGAACTGTCACATTTCATTCATTTTTTTCATGAAAAACCATTCTCAGCGATCATTGGATGTATGAACGTACATTTGAAAGGGTGCTGTTTTATTTCAGGAAGAATGTCTGGGTTGATGACTGAAGGATGACCCAAGCCAAAAAAAGTTGGTCGTTATATCGAGGAACTCTTAGAGTTTCAACCAAGAAAATAATTATTTAAATTTATATGTCCAGACATTTCCACGATAAAGTCAGTCTCAATTGATTCACATTCAAACATACTCGAACACAACAGTAAGATATTCTGCAACATAAAATTAGAATGACTTTAATAAAAAAAATAATAAAAACTTTAGAACAACTGAGGCCAATTAAACACAGGTTTAAAATAATTAGTGTTAAATCATTTTCTGTTTTGTTTCTGTATGTTTTTTTTTGTCAGTGTTTAATACTATTTACAACGTAACTAAGACTGGCTTTTTGAATCTTCCAACCCACAAACACCCTCTGTTCATGACTATTATCATGCACTGTAAAAACCCACATGCTTTCAAGTTGAACACACACAGCAGGATTAAAGCAGGGAAGACTGATCTAGACTCCCGGCTATCCGGATCGTTTAGACATGAGCGGAATCCATTTCATAAGAACAAAACCATTTTTCTGCTTTCTTCCAAGCAGAAAGTCAAGGCTGATGTGAAGGACCCATGTGGTTCCATTTACAGCCCAAAAGACGGAACCCAGTAAATCAGAGATGAAAAGGTCTCAGCTCAAATGAAATCACACATGAATCCAGGTTTCCGTACTGTTTCAGGCACAAAGGCCTGATGCATCGCACCATCTCCATGCTACACGTTTTTCCAAGTAGAAACAACACTTCAAAGGACCCGAATCCAGATAGGCTAACATGTTACAGATGACCTCACTATAGCAACCAAGGCAGCCAAATATTTTAGTATATTGAAAAGTTAGAGAAAAAACAGAAAGGTAATAATCCCATAGGAGCAAAATATAAGATGTGTCTCAAATCACAATACAATGACCTAATACTTGAAAGCATTCACTCCGTATCAGTAAAAAAAGATCAGAAAAAAAAATATATATATTTTTTAAACATGCTCACGAGATTCAAATTTTGTATTAATCTGAAACGACATTAAAAATGCATCTGGTGTAAAGATTAATGCCAGATTGTGATTAGTCCTTAACTACGATACATGATTTTTCTTTTTTTCAAAATCACTCTGAAGTTGGTTTTGTCTGGTTTTGTGATGCATAATATGACGTGAAGATAAGCGTTAGTAAATGTCATATAAAGGAAATGTCAATCCAAATATGTAGATATCGCCAAGAAGTAGCTTTGTAGACTGTATAGCTAAATATTACATACTTTATCTTCATACACTAATAGCTCTTTGCTTAAATGCACTAATCTTTAATTGGCACGATTTAAAATAGAGCATTCATCCTATCACCTGGCATGTTCTAACACAGGCTAGCCATCATGCATCACCTAGTTAGAACTTTCTAATGCGTTGCCTTTCTAATTGTTTCCTTAAGAATATCTTGTGTATTGCACAGACTCTGTGTTTATCTGAAAATGAAATAAGAGCTAATAATCGTTTTCTGTACAAAGTTCACAAACCATCACTAACTCGATGTTTCCTGGACAAAAAACTAACATCCTGAAACATTACATAAACATCTGGAACATTACGTAAAACATTACATAGATTCCTGAAACCATAATATTCAGAAAACATTTAAAAGTTGTAATTGTTGCTAATGTATTTTATTGTAAATATAAATTTGCTGAGGTAAAAAATGCACATCCAAGATAATGTAGGAAATAAAGTCAATATGTGCTAGAAATAGATATATGAATTTAGATCAAAGTTTAATAGGTTAGTGATAAGATGTAGTGTTGTGATGTTTTACTAAACATATTTAGTCTGCATCTTGCAGACTAGTCTGTAAGTATAACATCAGGGGTAAATCGTTTAATTCTTCCAACCATGAGAAAGATAAAGATCTTGTAATTAGACATTAAATTAGAGGATTACATTAAAATAACGATGCTTTTGTTTAAAAAAAAACAATATAAAAGTTAAATGTACGTTTATACCCTGATGGTACACTGACTAGCTGTTCAGTGGAAGGAAGTTTGAGGACAAGTTGACAAAGTAATGCTAAGTTGGTCAAGGAAACAAGAATGTATATATATACACACACACACACACACACACACACACACACACACACACACACACACACACACAATTCTCTCAATGTCTTTGAAACAGCATGATTTTTTTTCATTAAGACGCGAAGCAACTGAGCTTTGTAGACCATAGTATAATAATAATGTATCTGGAAAGAAATGTGTAGAGAGGTGAACTGTGTTCACAACCTCCTCACATAAACACATATGGGGTCTATGGGTGATAAATGAGATAACATTGGGTCTATGAGTGATAAATAACTTAAATTTATATACATTTCATGAAAAAAACCTTAATGTGTGTGCTTAGGTTTTGTTGAGGTTTCTCATCTCATTCTCAACCTTTTTCGATGAAGATCAGGAGAAGCACTAATGACCAGATACAGGCATTTCCTGAACACCTGTTAACTGATGATGGAGGCTGATAAAAGAATGAAGGATTACTCTGATAAAACTCTGATAATTCCGTTTTTTCAGAACTGACTTTCTTCGAAACAAAACAAGGTCCTTCTACAGAAAGTAACTATACAGTTTCTCCAATTGTAATATTAGGTTATATGGTGCTCTTTTGTTTCTGTAAATAAAACAACCAGCTAAATGCTTTATTCTGAAAGATTTTACACACCATTCACTCTGAAAGAAGAACTCTGTAATATGTAATTTATTAACTACAAATCTGTGCATGTGCAAAGTATCAACTGGTATTACTCAAAAATCTTATTATAACTGGGTTAACATGAACATACTGATATTTTACAGAAGTGCAGAATAATACAGAAAAATAACTGAGAATATACACCTATTTAACTTTCAAAGAATGTTTATTAAGCTACTGGACTTTTTATTAAATCACAGACTGTTGTTAATCTCTTAAACAGAATTTATTTGATATTTTACACACACACAAAAAGATTAAGGTTAATTGTTTCCTATTACACAGCATGGTCTGATTTAAAATATCATGAAATAATCTGAGGACCCTCAGCACAGGTGCTAGAGCAATTTCATAAAGACCATGCAACATAGAGTGCATGATTAAATGTTTTGTATTAAATGCATCATATTGTGTAATTGTATTAATGTAATGTATATCCATAAACAAATTTAAATGAAAATATGATGCCAGAATGACTCAGTGTGTAAAAAGCAGGCTGGTAGGAGAGACACCTGTCTGTGAGCACTATCATCCACCACCTTGTCTCTCTCTCTCTCTCTAAACACATCACCACACAAATGAAAGAAATCTAATAGATTAATAGATACAGTACTGTAATATGTTTTATATATATATATTTTGCATTATATTGTTTTATTAGACTTTTTAGGCTATAAGAATTTTAAAATTTCAATTATTTAAAAAAATAAATTCAAACAAAACTTTATTTTTAACTTGATGTAATGACAAAATCAGGGTCTATTTATGTATTCATTCGTTTATTTTTCTATTCATTTCCGTTCATCTACTAAATTATTGATTTAGTTATCTATTCTTCCTTCATTTATGTACTTTTTTAAAACTAATATACTAATTTATCTGTTCTTTCTTCATTTATTTATTTATTATTTATTTGTTTAATATTTTGTTTAGCTATCCTTCTTTCCTTCCTTTTAAAAAAAATTCCTTCCTACCTACCTATCTACCTTTATTCATTTATTTAGATATCGTTCCCTCCCTTCTTTCGTCCTTCCTTGCTTTACATTTTATTTACTTGTTTATTTAGCTACCCTTCCAGTTCTTCTTCCTTACTTTTTTAAAATTAATTTATTCATTGCCTTCCTTCCATTTCTTCTTTCATTAATTTTTCTATTCATTTAATCAGTTGTTTATCTATTTTTCCTTTCTTCCTTCATTCTTCTATTTTTTTTCTTTAATCGTTTATTTGGCTTTTCTTCCTTTGTTTGTTGCTGTATGTATCATTTATTGACTTAATCGGTTTTAATCTATTCCTTCCTCCTTTTTTCCATTCATTCCATCTTTCCATCTCTTTCCATCCATTATTTCATTCATTCATTCATTCAGCAGGTAAATACGGAGTGTCTCCTGTAGCTCAGGTCAACCTGATAAAGCGAGTCACTGCCGTTAACTTCACAGATGCGTTCTGCCTGTTTTATCTCCTTGTGCTTTGGAAAGGCCGTAGCGCAGGAATTTGGCCCTGTCCCCTAACCAGTGTATGAAGTGTTAATGTTAGAGTCGGAGCTTCCTCTTCCTCAGAACAGCCTCAAGTTTAAGACAACACACACTCAGACATCTGAAGCTGGGGAATCGATTCCTTATCTCTGGATGAATCACTGTCACCCTTGGGTCAAACCGGATGGTTTTAAATTCACACACACGCGCGCGCGCACGCACGCACGCACGCACGCACACACACACACACACACACACACACGTCAAATCGTTTAACTGGACTGCTCATATGGGTCTTGTAGCCTACAGACATTCAAGACGTAGGAATTTCTGATCTAATGTCCAGCATTCTTCAGGCAGGAAAGAAAAACACAGCCACGTCACTGTAATTCATCTTACATGTGTTTTATTTTTTCAGATATGAATTTCATTTTCAATTTAATTCGGTACAAAAAATTTTATTAAGATGATACAACTCCTGACAAATAAAAGCGTGACTAATTTATGACATTATTTAGCATAGAATGTGAATTGAAATTGGATATTGGTTGCATTTTAGTGTTTCAAAACAGAATCGCGGGCCTAGTTTTGCAGGAAGCACATCTGTTGCTGGAAAACATCTGGACAGTAGGCTATTTTGGAGGCAGCATTTCGTACATCTAGTAAATTAAGGATTTCATTAACATTACATAAAAAAAACTATTAATTCTCTAAATGTTAGTCTGGGAGGGGTAAATGAGCTACACAAGTATTTACCATTTTCTTTGCTTCTCTTCTTCTCTGGAAAAAATATCAATCCTGCCCAGTCCTCTATCAGAAAAAGAAATCCCTGAGCAGAGCAGGAGGGGCAAGGAGAGAGCAGAGTGCTCGTCTTCTTCCCAGCTTCGGTAACAACACCAGCAAAACAGCTCCAAACTCTCCGGTTAAAACACCGTCTAAAACTCTTTTCTTACTTGATTAAAGGAAGTCAGAGAGAAAGAGAGAGAAAGAGAGAGAGCGCTTTGTGGCAGAGCTGCTGTTCTGCTCTCTGCGCTCCCGAAGGCGGACCCCCAGCTGCAGCTCAAACATCTGCTCGCTGCTTCACGTGACTTTCAAAGAAAAATACGAAGCACATCTGGTAAAAATAAGTTTGATTCAGGTGCCTCGGTTCTTCTTTTTCTGTCTGTACAACTTCAAGGAATGCATGAAGCCATGAATTTCAGATGTTTCATAGAAAAAAAAAACCTGGAGGAAGGGAGGAGTAAAGACAGAGGCGAAAACATATAAGCGGGCCTAACTGGGATAAGAGCCTTGAAACGTAATAATAAAAAAAACTAATAATAATAATAATAATAATAATAATAATAATAATAATAATAATAATAACTGGAAATACATTTTATTTATTTATTTATTCTCTCATTATTTTTCCCAGAGACATATTGGTAATATTTAAGAGATTACTACCTGTTTATTTAGAGTAAAATGTAGGCCTACCTTAATAACTACTAATGTATCTTTAATCTTCCCTTTGAATGAAAAGTACTGTTTCTTTTATTCTGAAAGTATGCGGCCACTAAATATAGAAGACTAACCACAGTGGCTCCATAAGATTATCTGCGCTTATAATTAGGGTTATACATAAGGTTATGATGTCCTGAACACTATCTAACTTTCTTTTTGTTCAACCAAAATATTTGAATGCGTTAAATACTTAAAATGGTTTAAACCCTTAGCTATTACTTGCTTTAAATTAGCACTATGCTATATGCTCATATCACTAAAAGAACAGTGGAGGGCAGTTTCCCCCCTGCACTGCACCTCGACGTGACCCTGTGACCTTCGTTTCATTCGCATCTGGGAATTCCACACGAACCCAATTCCACAGTCTTCAAACGATTTCTTCACACCATCCTCAAATACTTTCCCAGACCTGTTTTTCACCTGACACATGATGCATCAGACACTTCTCCTTTTTTCCTGTACCAAACTGTATCACATTACAAAACAGTCTTATACGTTTATTCATGGTTGCTTTCACACTATCTCATCTCATCATGGCACACAGGTTATGCCGCTCTGTTTATTATTTAATGTCATCAATGAGGAGGTTTTATCAGTGGACAGCATTTTGGGATCAATGCATTAGGAGTGTGATATTTCTGTGAGCAAAAATCTTTTATTTATTACTTGTATTAAAAAAAAAATCGGTGGTTTAAAGACGACGGGGAAATACCTTGGCATAAGTGATATAGCCCAAGTGCCAAACCGTCTTTTAAAGATATGTAGTGCAGAAATATAACGTTTAATAAATGCATTCAAGTAGCAGGAACATTACTTAGCACAAAATACCAGATCAGAATATTAAATAAGACCATTGACACTGGTGTAATTAAGAGTGCATCTTGACAGCCCGTCTCAAGCTTACAGTATCTCACACAGTAATCTATAAAAATCTCTGAAATAAAGATATTTTTGTATTAAAATAAATTTGACTTAAATTTATTGAACCATGTATGCACGATTATGGATTTGCCATCATGCAGACCTTAAGCTTTGGTCATTTCTTTGCCCTCTTCTTATTACCCATTATTGATACAGATACGAATATTTTTGTTTTGAAAAACTGAAGCAACAAAACAAAAAAAACCCTGATTGTAAACTCAGACCGGAATAATTTATATTCAAACCACTTTTATTGCAGAAAAATAAACGCATATTTACAGACATGAAAAACAAATGCATGTAGACACCGGATCCATTCTGCATCATGACAAGTATCAATAAATAAATAACTTTTCAATCATAGACCAGATAAAATAATAATAATAAAAAAGTTTTATACAGTTATGAGCCAAGTTTCGTTCTTTGACGAAATAAATATGACGACCTTCATATTCGTGGCTCCACACTGTCAGCCGGAGATGAAGCGCCTGCTTCCTGCTGCTGCAGTCTTTCTGGCTTGGTATGAGATGGGAAGGTTTGTCGGAATGCATGCATATAGCCTACACAAGTACAAAGTTCCAACATTCATCGTCAAAACCGCATTTACAAGCACGGATCTTGAAGGCAATTTCCTTGTATACTGTCGTTAAGTGCTCACGACGACGCCACCGGTCCACCCCGGTAAGATTGTCTCCAAAATCTTCCGTTTGGCTATAATCCTGGCCTGCTGACTTTACAGGCTGTTTCCTTTTGGTCCTCTTGCTGTGCGCAGGCTCTCTCCTGCAGTCCTTTTGCTGCTCACAGTTAGAAATCTGCAAGAAGAAGGATGACATTTATTACAATGCACTACTAAGTAAAATAACAGCGAGAAAGTATGAAATATTTTGCGACATGTTAGTGTTTTTCGGTGTATATATGATATTTTAGGAAGTGTAGGCCTGCTGAGCAGGCTTGCACGTTAAAATAAATTTCTTGATATGAACCGTGTGCACTTGGAGTTATGCAAAATTGTATGCATTGGGCTTGGAGTGCATACCATCGCTCTCCAAAGAAGCCGCAGGTCTGTGCGCGTTAGTGAGATGTTGACATGGACCATGCGCCCTCCATCCTCCAGACAGAAAACGCATAGCTCAGCCGTTCGTGTGCCACATAACTGCAGCTCGCCATTTTGGAGTCCAGCTCGTCGCTTTGCAACACCTGGCAGAGGAAGTCGATGTATCGAGCGGCGAGTTTGAGAGTCTGTATTTTGCTCAGTTTGTCTGAGGGCAGGGTGGGGATGATCTTGCGCAGGGAGGCAAACGCCTCGTTCAGAGACTGCGTGCGTTGCCGCTCCCGCACGTTCGCCATGACGCGCTGCGTCTGCAGGTCCTCGAATGACTGTGGGCTTTCTGCGCACTTTTTGCCTCTTTTCCCGGAGCCTGGCGTTGGGCTGTCCGAGTCCTCTCCGCTTCTTCGGCTTGCTCTCCTTTTCCTTGCGCTGCGTTTCTGTTGCCTGTCAAGCTCTTCTTCGCTGTTACCGAGGCTGTCCACCGGGGATTCCGGGGAACTTGGCTCGTCGTGCATCGCCTCTTCCTCGAACATCACCTTCGGTTCGGTTCGGCTCGTACTTCCTCTCAGCAATTCGCATTCAATGTGTTGCGCACTCGCGCTGGGCCCGCGCGCCACCGAGGTGTCGCTCAAACTCAGGAGAAAGTTTGGAGCGCTCTTATAGCCTGGAAGGCGCAAAGTTTATGAGGAGCCCCGTGATTGGATAAGAGTGCTTGTGACGTAAGACGCAGGAGTAGGAGAGGCTGAGCAAGTATTTAAAAAAATACGTTATACAAGTAGATTTTCGGTAGAAAATCTACTTGTAGAATAAACACGTACACAATAAAAAATACAACAGATCTAATATAACCAGGACAGGTAACCCGGGAAGTATTAGGCATATTTATGTTAGGGAATGTCAGAGTATAATCTGCATAAATAAACAGGATAAACCCACACCCCTAAAAAATATTTATGATTTCTTACCGAAACTTTGGTTCTAATTGTCAAGAACTTTTGCAACATGTTTCCGGTAGTCTATACATTTTTAAGAATTCTAGTTAAGAGACAAAAGTCTTCCAGGGACCATTTGTTTTTATAAAACACAAAGCTTAAAAACAAACGGCATAGTTAATTAACTAATGCTTTTCAATATTGTTTATCTTTCATGTGGGCGTGGAGATCCCACTGAGAGAAGTTTCACTGACTGCTCTTTGGTACTAATAAGATTTTAAGAACGTTCTAATTTTGAAATGTAAAACCAAAGATAGCAACTTTAAGTAAACAATACTTAATGGTAATTAATTTCGAAACTATGGGGTTTAGTGCGCATGTGCGCGATTAATGACATTAATGTTTACACTAGATGAAAAGGGTTAAGCCACAAATCTTTGAAATATTAGATCGGTTTAACTGATTAAAGCTATTATTAATGATAATATTTGATGAGAGCATGGAGGTGTATAACAGTCCAGCCAAACTTCATTGGCTGAATTCCGCATCCTGGTTGTCTCGCCAGAAAAGGTGCTACTTTTCTCACATTCCCATAGTGTTCTCTGTTATTTATTTATTTATTTATTTATTTATTTATTTATTTTCTGCATGTGGTTGCTGCTAGGTGTGGTCGCTCCTTTTTCCAACAAGGTTTCCAGATTGATGAGCGTTCCCAGCCCAATCACTGTTTAAATGCATTCTCATTTATTCACTTTAAAACTGGTCAAGCTATACCTGCCAGCACAAGGTCGTGTTTTTCCAGTAATGTGTTTAAAATGGCCAGTTCAGAAATCCATTCAGTTATTTTCCAACTGTCATATGGTCATATAATTTTTTAATCATATGTAGAGTTTGCTGCATTATACAGAAACCACACAGTGAAGGTATTGTCTGGGTTAATTTTCTGCATCTGAATGTATCAAAATATCCATGTTTTAATCAGTATATTATTTAATTTTTCTTTGTAGAGAACAGAGTGAGCCTGAACTGCTTACATAGACCCCACTGTTTATCTTAACATGTTCAGTGCAGTCTTTAAATGTGCATGCCTGTTAGCATTCAGCCCATTGGGACTGAGAGCAGCAAGGGCTGAGGATTTAAAAGCCAAGTCAGACTCGGGTTTCCACACACACACACACACACACACACACCGCCCACATTGGCAGCTTGGAGCACACGACGCATCAAGTGTGCGGCCAAAACACAAAGCAAACATTAAACCAAAGAAGACGTCAGTCCAAAGAAAACATACAGTCTAAAGTGCCCCTAGCTGTGGCACTTTCTTAAAAAAAAAAAAAAAAAGAAAAAAGAAAAGAAAGAAAAATCATAAAGACGTCTCCTCTTTCCCTTACTTGATCAACATTATACAAACAAGACAGATCCAGACATAAATGTCTGCACTGCTTGCACACGTCGTTTTTTAGATAAGGAAGTTTCACATCTCAGCTCCTATTTCTCGTAGCTTTTTGAAGATGCCACTAGGGGGCGCAATGAAATCAACCGATCATTGCAGTTCAGTGGATCCCAGGTCTGAGCATCTGTATCAGGCGCTCCTACAATTTTGGGCTTTGTCTGCACTTGAAGCGAACTTACTGTAATTTACAAGACAATCAAGAGGTTGAAAAATATTTTATCTAATAGAAAACATTTAAACCAATGAAGAGCAGTGAAAACGTTTGGATCGAGATTTCGAACGACTCAACATTTATATCCATCAGTGAGTTGAAGTGGATCAGGATGAAATATTAGAACCAGAATCATCTTTTAATATAAATAATTAGAAGTTAATTACCCACAAGACCTATGAAGCTATAAAAAGTAAAACAATCTAAAGGACCTGAACCCCATACCACAGTGTATGAGCTCTAACCTGCAGGTGTGTCTACCTGTATTCTGTCCATGGTCCTGAAACGGGCCTGACACACCTACGCATCCAACACCTGTTCAGCAATTCCGACAAACCATTTATATATACACACAATGAATGTCATTTGTTAGCTATTAGACTTGCCCCAGCAAATAATAATAATAACAATAATAATAATAATAATAATAATAATAATAATAGAAGTGGTAGTAGTAGTAATAGTATCTACTCAGAGCTCAATTCTCTTTAGATCATGCATACCTATAACACTTCCAGTTTCAATTTTAAAGTAAAACCCAATTCTTTACAATCAAAATTTACAAGGTGTTTCAGGTTCAAATATTTAAATATCTTCTTACTGTATTATCCGATTATTATTATTATTATGATTATTATTATTATTATTATATAAGTTGTTTACTTGTATATAGTTGAATATAATTGTAACTTCATATTAATATTAACATTGTGTATTTTTTTTTATTTCCGTACATGTATGCAGTTTTTATAATATTGCATCTGTTCTACATAGGCTGTATATTTTGTATTGCTCGTGCAATTTGTGAGACGCTCATTAATACATACACAAATACTAATGATTATTATTATTATTATTATTATTATCTATGAATTTATTTTCTTTCATTTTTCCAGTAATTCCGTCATGAAGGAGATGTACACGATGGCAAGGCGCAGCGTTTCGATCCTCGACAGCCTTTTCTCGTAGGCGAAGGTCGGCACTTTCCTGCGGAGTTCATCGAAAGCCTCGTTCAGGCTGAACATCCTTCTGCGCTCGCGGATGTTGGCGGCTCGCCGCTGCACGTTCGTGATCACGCGCTTCCGCTTCGGCGCCTTCCGGACGCCGCTCTCACCTGCGCGCGCACCTGTGCAGTCAAACCCGTTAACGACGGAAGTAAGGTCTTCATGTGCTCCGTGATATTGGACATGGTAAGTAAGTGATGAGTCCAGGCCTTCCGCATCTCCGAAGACGGAAGGAGGAGACACTTCGCAGTTCACATCACTGACGAAGTTAAACATGGTCGGCTCGAGGAAAGGCCTCTGCGTGTCCATGGCTCAAGACAGTCCTGGGAAAGGGCTACATGACTTTATAGCCTTTTATACCACCTGATCAGAGGATTAAGTATTACTCCTTATAAGTACTTTGTGATATCTCGTCTGATGGTCCGGGACGCGTGCACGCCATGCGATGACGCCTGGAATTCACCGTTTTCAGTTTTTTTCCCTGAAGGATAATCCTATCAGGGCGTTGAGAGCAGTTCCGTTTTGGCAAAAATCCAAAGGGCCCAATCCCTGCTGATTCAATAAATCTGCTCATTCGGCTCCATTTTCATGTCTTCAGGTGCCTTTAAATTCAATCTAAGCCCAGTTGAAGAGTGAGAGAGAAAGAGAAAGGTCCACCAGTCCTGCAGTAGGCCAGTGGTTCTTTCATCCATTTGATCTCCTTGTGCTCTGCAGTTCTTAATGGTGGCCTAAAGAGAAGAGCCTCTTGACAAAGGGTCACTCAGTCGTGTTTGCTCCGTTTCCCAGTGCAGTCTGAGACTAAGTAATGAGACTTCTGCTACTTAAATGGCCAATGTTAGAGACCAAATATAACATTCCCTAACAGTCACTATACACCACATGCTTTTCTGTTGCAAATTAAAGCAAATAACTGTCCGTTCCCATGGCAGGACAGTGTCCACACTGCAGGGACTGCTGGGAGAGTCACTGCTCTAACGCTATGCCTCTGGAGAG